>OX326967.1:17177416-17662705 GCA_946800305.1 Medicago arabica
GGGGACTTCCTGTCCTAAAGAGCATCTAAGGATGTATATGAGAAAGATGTCCACATATGCCGGTGATCATCAGGTCCTTATCCATTACTTTCAAGACAGCTTAGTCGGTGCCGCACTGAAGTGGTACATAAATCTGGATTGTACAGAAGTTCGAACTTTCAATGATCTGTGTGAAGCCTTTGTGCAACAATAAAAATTCAATGTGGACATGACTCCGGACCAAAGCGATCTCCAGGCTATGACCCAAAGAGACAAAGAAACGTTCAAGGAGTATGCCCAACGATGGAGGGATGTTGCTGCCCAAGTCAGCCCGAGTATAGAAGAGAAAGAGATGACCAGACTCTTCTTAAAAACTCTTAGTCAATTCTACTATGAGAAGATGGTCGGAAGTGTGCCCAGGGACTTCGCAGAGATGGTTGACGCAGGTGTACAGTTATAAGAAGGAGTCCGAGAAGGACGATTAGTAAGAGAAAGTGTACCTACCAGCAATGCAAAGAAATTCGGGAACAACTTTCCGAGAAAGAACGAACAAGAAGCAAGTATGACGACCCATGAGAGGCCTCAACAAGAATATCCGGCTTATCAACATGTTGCTGCAATCACTCCCTCTCCCAATGCTATTCAACAACCAGGTTATTAGCCACAATTCCAACAATATCCTCACCAACAGTATCCTCACCAACAGTATCCTCAGCAACAATATCCTCAACAATAGTATCCTCAGCAACATTATCAGCAACAACAAGTCTCAAGAAAACAATTTATCCCAATCCCTGTGAAATACGGAGATTTGCTTCCACAGTTGCTAGAAAAGAATCTGACCGAGACTAAAGTGTTGGTATAAGCCCTAGAGACCAATAGTTTATGTGAAACTTATCTTATGTATCATGACTTTTATTATTAAATAATATATGGCACTCTTTATTATATATTTATAGTAATGTTAATAAAGTCCTTAGAATAGATAGTTCATGTAATAATATATTAAGTGTGACTTAATCATGAGATTACATTATCATAAAGAACGCTATTCTTAAATGTATCCGTAGTCAAGCTTTAATATGAATTAGGATAATAATAAAGCGTCGAGACTATTATGTATGAAGACTGATGACCGCATCTCATGGGTCATAGATATGAGATATCAAGTCTATACATAGGTATAAATGTTAGGAGTAATATTTATACTGGATAGACCCATCATGAGAATACTACATAGTAAGTTATGAGATTGTCATAAGATATTCTCACAATGATAATAGTGTACATCGCTCTTTGACCTGAAACCACTATGATCCCTAGATGTGGACTCGAGTGCTTTGTTGCCATTCTAACGTTGTCTGTAAAAGGATAACCATAACGTTGGTTGATGGGTACTTGATGAATCATGCTGAGGGGCATGAGTGTCCTAGATGGGATTTGTCCCTCCTCATAAACAGGAGATATATCTATAGGCCTCTTGATGAAATATGACTGTAAAACTGCATGGCCATGCCGAACTAAGTCGATATAGGATATTGGACTTATTCGTTATTCAGTATATTTTGGAATCAAGAAATATAAATATTGATCTACACAATGGTGACAAAATCTATGCATTGAGATCAATAAAGATATTAGGACAAAGGAGTAATCGTATACATAAGTATTATCATGGAAACAGGTTTCGTCAGATCACTTGACATTCTTGTCACTTGGGTAGCAATGATGTGTTGCTAGATACCGCTCATTGTTTATAGTATTAAATATTAGATTTAATATTATTGCCAACGTGACTAGAACCTATAGGGTCACACACAAAGAACAGTCAAAAGAGAAATATATATAAGTATGACTTATATAAGGGGTGCGTTTAGTAAATAACGCTAATTAGTTAGCAGAATTACTAAACTCGTTATTGGTCTTACAGAAGCTCAATAGTGACTTCTGAACTTGCAGAGCACACTAAGAGTTCTATAAATAGAAGCCTAGTGCTGAAGTTTGAGGTAGCACGTTTTTGAAACCCTTAACTCTCTGAAACTTCTAATTCATTGGCTAGCACCGAGTTTTGGAGGAGCACTGTTCGTGTGGACTTGCTAGAGGCTTTGCTGCTTGCTTTGCTGTGATCGTGCTTCCAGTTTCCAGCTTTCAGATTTCACACTTCGAGGTAACAATCGAATCACTGATTCATGTGTAATTCGTAATGATCCAAGGAAAGAAAATCGAAATTTTATTTTTCCGCTGCTTATTCTGTTTTGAATCGATTTTCCTTCATAAAGCGCCTCCCCCGGTACCAACAAGATTGCCAGCATGGTATATACCTGACCTTTTCTGTACTTTCCATCAAGGGGCACCTGGACATGATGTCGAACATTGTAACGCACTAAAGAAGGCAGTCCAGAACTTGATCCGGACCAACCGCTTGACCTTCTAAGACTCTAAACGTGCAAGTCAATCCGCCACCAGAACATAATACTTAGTGTTTGTGACAGCTGGAGGGGCTAGCCGCAATCGGGTCTTTGCTGATGTTTTTTCCGCTACTCATCTGTTCAAATAATGTTTGTTTGTTGCTTTCCGCTTTTCAAAAATATCCTTTTGTTCTGCCCGAGACAAAAGTGAACTTGAGTAGGGCTTTTTGCTTTAAGTATTGTCATCATTATTTAAAATGTCGTTTTGATCCCGACTTTGTTTTTATTTTGTGTTTTTTTTCTGAAAAATGGTAACACAAAAAACCAAAAAAATTCTTTAATCATTTCCTAATGTCTGCATACAATCATTTACTCTCTAAAATCAAACATAAATGCAGATTAAACATAAAATAAGCCCGTTGAACACATTAATCCTGTACTCTTTTTCGACTTTGAACTCCCTGTGTCCGAAGATGAAGAAGAATGAAGTGATTCCCGACGAAACCTCTCACATACTGGGGCATCTTAGCCGTCAAAGCTGCAAACAAAATCAAGAAGATCGCCAAGAGAATGGCAGTCACTTACAAAGACCAGCATGAGATGGCACTGTTGCCTCACATGGGCATCGTGTTTCAATAAACATTTCAACAGGGGCAACCCCCTTCCTTCTATCAGTATACGACATGAAGGGCGGACTTCTCATGGAGATCAAAATCCCATCAACAAGAGTTCTGCTAAAATCTCAAGTTTTGATTGAACTTACAATGCATGACGATCCTGTACAACTACATCAAAAGAGGTTGAAACAAACTTCTAACAAGAAGGTTCATCCCTGTAAAACTCAAGAAGAAGACTTTGTGCGAAAAACACTCTTTCCAACCTTACTCTAGGGGCAAGTGGACGCCTAACTAAGGCTTGTGTGCAATGACTTCTTACAACTACGAACAGTGACAAACTCACACGTCCTACGAATGTCGATGCAGTCAAGAAATAATCTGTCAAAATAAAAGCTCGATAAGTCGCAAACCTGAAAAAGGGACTTAGGCAAAAATGAGCGTCTCGGTGGACCGAAAACCCGAAAGGGCGGTCCAGGCAAAAATTAGAGACATAAACAGAATGATCATCCTGATAGATTGAAAACCCGAAAGGGCGATCTATGCAAAAGTTAAGGATCATGACAAAGTAACTGCATCAAATCGAGCACAATCCACTTGAGGCGTCCAATTATCAAAAGATCTCTGATTCAAAGCATCTGCAAATCAAAGACTCGGAACAGGGGCATTCAAAGTTGTTAGGTAGAATAGCGGTTATCGTGTTCAATGCATCCTTCCCATTACTTTTACCATTTTCTAAAATATTTCAAAGATCCATGGAGCCGTGCCATTGGCGTGTCACCACTCAATTCATCAAATTTGAGCCTGTGCCCATTTATTCAGAACTCTCATTTATTCGATTTACAAAATTTCTTCTATTTTTTTATGGCAACACTCAAAGCAAAAAAATTTCAAAATGCAAAACATTTTTTTTACATCTTTTGAAAAGTGTTAACAACAAACACACTCTCTTTGAGCTCGTGAGTAGGTGAAATATACATCAGCAGCCGCCTCGAGAACGGTTACGCTCTGGAGGAGAAACATGTCTAAGCACTATGAAGAAGACCTCTGCTTTGAGCAAGATGCAGTCACAATCCAAAAATACAAAAACAAAAAAATGAAAGCTCGCTAAGTTGAAAACCTGAAAAGGCGACTTAGGCAATAGAGAGCGTCCCGGTGGACCGAAAACCCGAAAGGGCGGTCCAGGCAAAAATTAGGGGCACAAAAAAGGAATATACTCCCGGTGGACTGAAAACCCGAAAGAGCGGTCCAGGCAAAAGTTAGGGATTTCAAAAAAACAAAAAAAAACAAAAAGGAGCGTGACTGCTGGGGCATACCAATGGATTGGCACTCTACGCAAATGGCGACTTCTTCCAGACTTCTGGTCAACAATGGACTTTATCCCCAAAAGGCATCAGTTGTTATCTTATGTCGGGCTTCATCCTGTCAATGGCTCGATTTTGTTTACAATGATATCATATCCAAGGAAGATTGCCGAGTGTCGGTACTGTGATGTCGGTCCACTTCCCATCTTAACTGTTTTGTCTCGCTTCATCGAGTCATCTGTCATATCTAGTTTACACAGCCGTACAAGTTACATTCATACAGTCATACATTCATACATTATTACTTTCATACATTCACGCCCACACAACATATACACACTATCATTCATACATGATTGCGTTGGTCATCCAGAGTCTTGTTCGGTTATGACCTTCAGTTTGATCCTCATCCATCATTAGTCAAATGGCAAGTTCCAGCAAACGACCAACTTGCATCTACCTTCAAACATTTTATCCACACATTTTATCAAATGCCGAGTGGATTCTCGCAAACATTTTATCAAATGCCGAGAGGATTCTCGCAAACATTTTATCGAAACATTTTATCAAACGCCGAGTGGATTCTCGCATACATTTTATCAAATGCTGAGTGGATTCTCGCAAACATTTTATCAAAGGTGATAGAATTTTGGCAAGTGTACCAAATACTATCGAAGTAATAAAATAAGTTCGTATCCACGAGGACTGTGTTAATCTCAATTTAGAAATAAAGTAAATATTTAGGATGTATATATTATTTTGTAAAATATAGGTAGTATATTTGATTTGATTGCATAAAATTAAATAACATAAAATAAAATAAAGATTCTATTAGAAAATATAGATTTGGTTAGAAAATATGAAGAGAGGTGAGATCAGGTCTTTCGAATCATCTAAGTTTCCCTAATTGGTATACTGCACCTATTCTTATGAATGATTTTCTAGTTTCACGATAGTTAACAAAATAGTCCTAATCAATCCCTTGAGTTAGGACCCTCTTCTAAGATTACAGCCCCTAATCCCTTAGGTGGTCTAATAATCTTTGAAGGTTTGAAGCACGTTAACCTAATATCACTAATAAAGAATTATCCATTCCTAGACTAATTATAATTATTAGAACAACTCAATTCTGTCTAAGTTGAAAGCTAGGGTCAGTAGTCATTCATTCTCACTAAATCATGTTTATATTTGATCAGGATATAAAAAGCATTAAGAACAATTGAATTGAATAAAAACTAGATTGGCATTCACAATAAATAGAGTTTCACAGCAACATGTATCAATTAGGGTTACAAAGATTCATCTCAGACCTAATCTCTAAGAGATTTAGCTACTCATAATCGAGTTTACAAATAGCATAATCAATAATGGAATCAAAACATACATGAACTGATAGAAGGTTGAAGAATTCGCCCTCCTAGCCGTCTTTAGGTCTCAAAATCGCACTTTGCTCTCTCCAATTCGTAACCCTTGTTTTCAGCCTTGCCTTCAACTTAAATAGGCAATTTTCCCATTCTGGTGCTGTCAAAAACGTGTCACGATTTTTGAAAACGTGACACGATTTTGCAACCGTGTCACGATTTTTGAAAGCGTGTCACGATTTTGTGGCAGTGGCAAACTCCAACTTTTTGTACTTTCTTGCTTTTTGCACCTCCAAGCTGTCTAAAAATGCTTCAGACTCAATAAAAACATCAACACAACTGTTTCTTCAAAATCTTCTATTTTTCTTGCTTTCCTTGCTGTTAAGCTTGCTTGTGAACTCAAAAATATCATAAAAAGACTCTAAAAATATGAAATGACGGACTGTCATCAAAAGGCCGAGTGGATTCTCGCAAACATTTTATCAAATGCCGAGTGGATTCTCGCATACATTTTATCAAAGTCCGAGTGGATTCTCGCAAACATTTTATCAAAACATTTTCATCACAGGCCGAGTGGATTCTCGCAAACATTTTGATCAAATGCCGAGTGGATTCTCGCAAACATTTTTATCAAATGCCAAGTGGATTCTCGCAAACATTTTCATCACAGGCCAAGTGGATTCTCGCAAACATTTTCATCACAGGCCGAGTGGATTCTCGCAAACATTTTTATCAAATGCCGAGTGGATTCTCGTAAACATTTTTATCAAATGCCGAGTGGATTCTCGCATACATTTTATCAAATGCGTAGTGGATTCTCGCATACATTTTATCAAATGCCGAGTGGATTCTCGCATACATTTTATCAATGCCGAGTGGATTCTCGCAAACATTTTTTTCAAATGCCGAGTGGATTCCCGCAAACATTTTATCAAATGCCGAGTGGATTCTCGCAAACTTTTTTATCAAATGCCGAGTGGATTCTCGCAAACTTTTTTTTCAAATGCCGAGTGGATTCCCACAAACATTTTATCAATGCCGAGTGGATTCTCGCAAACCTTTTATCAATGCCAAGTGAATTCTCGCAAACCTTTTATCAAAGCCGAGTGTATTCTCACAAACTTCTATAAAGCCCGATGGACGGCAGTCCTTTCCAAGGTCCGGTGGATTTCGACAAACTTTCATAAATCGAGCGGACAACTTGGAAATTTCTTCTCATATCACAAGTGTCATCCCCAGCGTGTATGGTCAAGAGGTGTCACCCATAAGTGTCAAGCCGACAGTCCTAACAACGGACCACTTACATTTTTTACTGCTTTCAAGCCGACAGTCCTAAACAACAGACCGCTTACACTTTTTATCTTATTTCAGGCCGCCAGTCCTAAACAACGAACCGCTTAAGCTTACCTTTTTGTCTTGTTTCAAGCTGCTAGTCCTAAACAACGGACGGCTCGTACCTACCCTTTATTCTCTCGCAAGTGTCATCCCCAGTGTGTCTAGTCAAGAGGTGTCACCAAAAAGTTTTGTCTTCCTTAAACTATCATTTCAAACTAACACGGTAGTAGACAATCATTTTCCCCAGTAAAACTACATTCCCTCAAAGGAGTCGGATCCCTTTCTTCAACAAATTCAGGCATCCCATCGTTATCATTCGTCACAGTCGAGTCATCCATACCGTCTTGCATTCATCATCGTGCCACATGCATTCACACAGTATCTTAGGGTCAAAAATAGGTGTACTTTATATTTAAGTCTCTTCGGCCCGTCAAATCAAAGATTTCATCTTCAAATCTTCGGATGAAGAAAATTAAATAGGGGCATCTGTCATACCCCAATTTTTGACCTAAGATCGTACATTCATACACCGACATGTGTCATTTGACCCTACACTCGTACGCCGTTTGATCTTGATCAGTCGCTGACTTTTCTGTAAAAATTTCGGCAGAGAGGTATTTTAAAATACCTCATTTTTTTTGGTTCCGAGTCGGGCCCTCTTCTCACCTTTTTTTATTTATCATTTATTTTTAATTTCCATCTTTTATTTTAATTTCATAATTCTTATTTTTAATTAGTCATCTTTATATTTTTTGGTCTAATCACTTTCCTTTTATTTTATTTTTAATTATTTATTATTTGTCCAAAATGTAAATAAGTCAAAAGAAACAGTCAAAGTGCAGATCGAAATCCAACAACAATTTTCGCTTTTCTCATCCCAATCCAGTACAATTTTTTCTGCATCTTTCAACAAACTCAAACCCTAATCCTTCACTATAAAACACAAACCAACAGACACAAAAAGGGGGCCGAAAAATTCACAACCAAAACCTACAAAAAGCTAGATAAGGCACAAACGGCCACAGTTCATAAAAGGCCGAAATTCATCAGTAAAACCAGCACCATTTTTTTAAAAAAACCTGCAATCAAAAATAACAATTTCAACACACAATTTCACAACAGTTTTTATCAAAATCAATTCTCACGGATCACCTACAACATCACAACGTCAGCAACACGCAAAACCCAATAACGCATAACCTACGCAATACTCACATCGAACCCCACAGTCACACAAGCCGTACGAAATTCGAACCAGCACCGACAGCTTCATCTCAAAAAAACCGAATCCAAATCAAAAAGGAAAGGTATAATTTTCTTTTTATTTCGTTTTAGTTTCTTAGATCTAGTTGGACATGGACCTTTATTGGGATTTTTGAGTTTAGAAACAACAATAGAAAGAAGAGTAGAAAAGAAAGAGCAAAAAAAATAAAGAAAAGGAGTGTTTTTTAACTCCGGTGCGGCGGCGCCGCCGCGATGGCTCGCCGGCCACTGCACCGGAGTTCACTCCGGCCACACTTCTCCCATCGGAGAAGAAGAATGTATGAGAGAGAAGAGAGTAGAGAGAAGAGATATGAGGAGAAGAGAGAGAAGGGAGTTGGGAAAATGAAAAGAAATAAAGGCTACAACCTTTATATACCCTCCCCGAATCATGTGCGCGCTAGCCTATGTCCTAGTGTACACCCTCATGCATTTATCCTTTGATTTGAATCATGTGGCTCTTGATGCCTCACTGGAGATCAGATCTAGGCTGTCTGATCTTGATCAGACGGCCCTGATCTTATCAAACAAGCCCACGCGCCCCTGCAGCACCCAGAAGGCCCAATTTCAGTCTTTATTCCTGTACCCCCCATTATGCTATCCACACATCATGTCTTTTCATTTATTTTTATTCTTTCATTTTTTTAGCATCTTATTTCTATTTCTCACGCATTTTTATTTAGGTTAGTTTTATTATTCTGCATTTTACTATCTATTCATGCACATTTATTTTTATATCATCTAGTTTTATCGCATGGAATTTAGAATGTATACTAGGTTTATTGTAAATTTATCATGCATATTTATTTCCCGCAGACCTTAGAATGTATTAATAGGTTTTTGTAATAGCTTAGGTGCATGTGTGCGTGTGTGTGCATGATTTATCTTTATTGTTTCTAGTTTAGGGTAAAGGTTTTTGCGGTGATCCAACATCATCACAAAAACCTACGTTTTACTTTCTTGCTCCGTTAGATTTAATTTTCGTTTAATTATTCAAAAAAAATATAAAACAAAAACATTACAAATAACAAAAATCATTTTCCATAATAAACCTTGATTGTTTAAATCAAGTGATCCTTTATTTTATCATTTCATAAATAAAAATTGCAATCAATCTTAATTCTATCTTCAGTCATTTTTTTAATACAAAAAACACAAACAAATTTATTTTGCCACTTGGATTTTTATCTCAAAACATTTTCAAAAACTAATAAAAAACACACAACCATTCAAACGTCAATTTTTACCCCAAACTACGAGGTTTTGATCCCTCACGGGTACGTAGGCAAAGGACACTCGTCCTCTCAAATCAATAAAAATGTAGATCATTCGGTTTTTTTCTTAATCATTTTAAATTTCTTTTTTTCAAAGCAAGTAAGTTATAGCACAAGAATTAAATAAAACCAAGAGGTTCCCGTAGAGTACTACGGACATAAAGGGTGCTAATACCTTCCCTTTATGTAACTAACCCCCGAACCCTAAATCTTTTTTAAAGTGGTATTTGAACCTTTTTCCACTTCTTTTGAAAAAAATTAAATGTTCAGTCGTGACGTAAAATAGTGAGTCAAAAGCTAATCAAATAGCCTTGATCTCCGAAAAATGACGCGACATTAGCGTTTTGAGCTTTCTTTCTTCTAAAACTTTATAGCTTGGCAAAGTACGGTGAAACTTCATGGTTTGTCGGATTTGCGATACGAGACTTCTTACGGGAATGCGCTACAAAGCGTCTTATAAGATCGTCATGGTACTTCATGGTTTGTCGGATTTGCGATACGAGACTTCTTACGGGAATGCGCTACAAAGCGTCTTATAAGATCGTCATGGGGAATGCGCTACAAAGCGTCTTATAAGATCGTCATGGTACTTCATGGTTTGTCGGATTTGCGATACGAGACTTCTTACGGGAATGCGCTACAAAGCGTCTTATAAGATTGCGCTACAAGGCGTCTTACCGGATTGCGCTACAAGGCATCTTACAGGATTGCGCTACAAGGCGTCTTACAAGATTGCGCTACAAGGCGTCTTACAAGATTACGCTACGTGGCGTCTTACAGGGCTGCGCTACAAGGCGTCTTACAGGGCTGCGCTACATGGCGTCTTACAGGGCTGCACTACATGGCGTCTTACAGGGCTGCGCTACACGGCGTCTTACAGGGCTGCGCAACATGGCGTCTTACAGGGCTGCGCTACATGGCGTCTTATAGGATCGTCATGGTGCTTCATTCTCCTTGCAACTAAAAATCAAATAGTATAAGTAGCAGATAATTAAGAAAAAGAGATAAATGGCACATATTTTTGAAGGAGATAGGGTGCCTCGTTAAAAACCCCTGCCCTTGAAGGGGAAAAGAGTGCTACCCAGTCCCTTTTTATTAAGCAAATAACAGAAAGCAAAGCATATAGCTGGTCCGGTTAAAAAAGAAATAATAATATGGCAAGGAAAAATAAAAGACTGGCCTATAAGGCTCTAACTATAATAATGACGTAGGTTGACTACATTCCAGGTGCGTGGCACTGCTTCCCCGTTCATTTCTTCAAATTTATAGGCTCCGTGAGGGAACTTCTCTCTGATCTTGTAAGGACCCTCCCAGTTTGGAAGCAACTTCCCAATCCTGGTTGGGGCGACTACCTTTTTTAGCACGAGATCGCCTACCTTCATCTCTCTGGGAATAACTCTTGAATTGTATCGGCGAGCTGCTCTCTGTTTGGCAGCGAACTCTCTGATGTGAGCCTGCTCTCTGACTTCATCGATCATGTCCAAGCTACAACAGATGCCTATTTCGTTTGCTTCTTATAAGAAATGTGGTTTGTAAGTTTAAGTATAGAAAAAATGAGAGAACAGAAATTCACGAAAACCTGCAAAAACACTTGTTAAATTCCTTAGACTATTCTTAGAGTTACCTTCATCAGAAAAATTATCTCGCCTCCATGTAGGAGTGTCTATCTCGACCGGACGCAATGCGTCGGTGCCGTAAACCATTGTGAACGGTGCTTCCTTGGTTGTAGAATGTGGAGTTGTATGGTATGACCATAGTACCTGTGCTTATCATGTCGAATAATTTATACTTGTTATGCTGTCACTAGGTGATTCTTACTGTTGGAGGATTCATATAAAGGGAAAAAATAATAGGTGCAAAAATTATCTCATGAAGATGTTTCGCCCAAAGGCTTTTGGCGGCTTCCAACTTTTTCTTGATTCCATTTAGGATTACTTTATTTGCTGATTCTGCCTGTCCATTAGCCTGGGGGTGGACCACTAAGACGAATTTTGTTAATATTCCCAGCTGTTTGCAGAAATCCACTACTGTAGCACTAGCGAACTGAGTCCCATTGTCTGATACTATGAATTTGGGAAGGCCAAAACGACATATGATCTTCTTTGCAGCAAGAGCTCGTCCTCCGATGTGACTTCCACAAACTCCTTCGTGAACTTCCAAAAGAACTAATTTTGTCTCGCCCTCTGCCAGGCAACGCAACATTGGTGTGGCATTTCCCATTTTATACAGTTTGCCTGATATAATGGTGAATCTGGAAGCCCTTTTCCGAACAATCTGCTCCTCATCTTCATCCTTCGCTTTGAAAGATCCTGTCAAGTACTTCAACAAGGGCGTCATCCACCCTTCGCTCTCTTCTGTTAATGAATTTACTTCTAAAATTTCCGTGCATGGGGCTGTCATTACCTCTTGGATGACAGTTCTGTTGTTGCCTGGTCTCTTGGTGCTGGCGAGCAAGTCTGCTCGGGAGTTTTGCTCTCTCGATACGTGAATGGCTTCGAAGAATTTAAGGGTGGCTACTAAACTCTGAACCTTGGCCAAATATTTGACAAGTTGGGCGTCCTTGGTTTGATACTCTCCTGTGATTTGGCTAGTTACCAACTGAGAATCGCTCTTTGCCAGTAGGTTCTCAGCTCCCATCTCTCTTGCCAAGGTCATTCCTGCGATGAGTGCTTCATACTCTGCCTTATTGTTGCTTGCTTTGAATTCAAAACGAAGGGATTGTTCAATTAAAAGTTCACTCGGTCCTTCTTATACTATTTCTGCTCCACTTCCTTTTAGATTGGAGGAGCCGTCAACTGATAACATCCACACATATGGCACCTCTTCTTCAATTGGGGGAGCGAATTCTACGACGAAGTCGGCTAGAACTTGTGACTTGATTACACCTCTTGGTACGAACTGAATGTCGTACTCTGACAATTCTATGGACCAAGCTACCATCCTCCCTGCTAAGTCCGGCTTACTGAGTACCTGTTTAACGGGATAGTTTGACTTGACTACGACCTTGTGACCTTGAAAGTAAGGGCGTAATTTCCTTGCTGTGGTTACCACGGCCAAAGCCAAACATTCAATTTTCTGATATCGCAGCTCTGCACCTTTGAGAACTCTGCTGACGAAATAGATTGGTTTTTCTCCCGCATCTGAGTCTTCCACCAACACTGTACTGATGGCATTATCGGAGATTGCTAAATACAGGAAAAGGATGGCGCCTTTGCTGGGGCGATGTAGGACAGGCGGGTTTGAGAGGAAAACTTTCAGTTGTTGGAAGGCGTCTTCGCATTCTGGAGTCCATTCGAACTTCTCCTTCTTCTTTATTGAAGCAAAGAAAGAAAAAGCTTTGTCGCCCGCACAAGACAGGAACCTTGAAAGGGCTGCTAGGCGGCCTGTTAACTACTGGACCTCCTTTAGGTTTGATGGGCTTCTCATGTTGATGATTGCTTGGCACTTATCTGGGTTGGCCTCGATGCCTCTGCTTGTTAACAAAAATCCCAGAAACTTTCCAGCCTGCACCCCAAAAGAGCATTTTGATGGGTTTAGGCGTATGTTGTACTTCCTCACTTGCCCTAAAATTTCGTCCAGGTCATCAGTATGGTTGCAGTCTTCCTTGGTTTTAGCTACCAAGTCATCAATGTATACCTCCAAATTGCACCCTATCTGTCCGGCGAACGCCGTATCCATACTTCTTTGAAAAGTTGCGCCTGCATTCTTGAGGCCGAAGGGCATGACCTCGTAATGATAATTCTTGTTGTTGGTCATGAAAGCTGTCTTGGGTGCGTCCAAGGGATCCATTCTTATCTGGTTATACCCAGAATAGGCGTCCATGAAACTTAGGGTTTTGAAACCGGACGCGTTGTCGATCAGATGGTCTATATTTGGTAAAGGATATGGATCCTTGGGACAGGCCATGTTCAGATCGGTGTAATCTACACACATTTGCCATTTGATTTCTTTACCAGCACCATGTTTGCCAACCATGTTGGGTACTGGATTTCGCTTATAAAACGGGCGTCTACTAGCTTACCTACCTCTTCATCCACTGCTTTACGCCTTTCTTCACCCAACTTTCTCTTCCGCTGGACGTCTGGCTTAACATTTGGGTTGACGGACAAATGATGACAGGCTATCTTCGGGTCTATCCAAGGCATCTCTGAAGGTTTCTAGGCGAACAGATCAAGGTTCTTCTGTAGAAGTGCTATGAGGGCGGCTTCCTCCATTGGATCTAGGGCTGTTCCAATTTTGGTCTTTTGATGGTCCTCTGGGCCAATAGATATTTCCTTCAAGTCTTCCGTTGGCTCTAGGCGTGGCTGTTGGAAATCTTCCCTTGGGTCAAGGTCTATTACGTTCACGGTGTGCTCCTTAACAATTTCATCCTTTTTCTTCTTCTGTAATCGTAGACTGCTGTGATAACATTCTCTGGCTATTTTCTGGTTGCCCTTAATCGTTCCTACCTTCCCATTATCTAGGGGATACTTCATAACCAAAAACTTTGTAGACAAAATTCCCCCCAACAGGTTAAAAGCAGGTCGCCCTATGATTATGTTGTAAGAATTAGGGGCGTTGATTACGAAATACCTGACCCGTATTGTTTTTGCTGAAGAACTGTATCCGAAAGTTGTCTTCAGAGTGATGTAACCTCGTACGTGCACCTGCTCCCCTGTGAATCCTGCCAAGATCCCTCTGAAAGGTTGTAACTGTTGAGGATCCAGGCCCGTTCTTTCAAATGTCTCATAATACAGAATATCAGTTGAACTTCCTGTGTCTACCAAAACTCTTTTCACGTCCCAGTTGAATATCTGGACAGTAATTACCATGGGGTCATCGTCGTGAGGGACGACGCCCTAGAAATCTTCGGGCGAAAAGTGTATCTCGGGCTCTTTCTCTTCTTTTGAATCATACTCCTGACATAACATCACTTGTCTGACATACTTTTTACGCGAGGAGTTGGATTCACCTCCACCTGAAAATCCTCCAGAAATAGTATTCAAGGTGTGTCTTTTCTCCTCGCTGCTTGTTTCCTTTCTAGGCTTCTGAGGTCTTCCTTCTTTGTCTGTCTGAACGTATCCTCTTAACTTTCCATTCTGTATTAGTCTTTCGATCTCCCTTCTCAAGTGGATGCAATCATTAGTGTTATGACCTTGGATTCTGTGGTACTTACACCAACTGTTGGGGTCTGTTCCCATGGTCGTGTGTCCTGTCGTCTTAGCCTCTGGGATGATTTTTGCTTCGTAGACTTCTTTGAGTATCTGTGCTGGGCGAGTATTCAAGGGGGTGAGGACGCCTGGACGGATCTTGGAAATGTAGGGTGCATGGGGGCGCCTTTCCTGCCTCTTGTAGAATGACTGATCCCGGTCTGCCGGCGACTGGTAATTTCTTCGATCCTGATTAGTGGAGGTGCGCTCTTTTGCATCCCTGGCTTTCTTTTCTGCATTGATTTCTTCTCCTTTGATGTAACAGTCAGCCCAGGCGATGATTTCTTCCATGGAGTCGGCGGGCTTTTGCGCCAAAGATTCATTGAATTGTCCCGCCCTTAAACCGTTCTGGAAGGCTCCCACAAAAACCTCTTGATTAGGGTTGATTACCTTGATTCATACGAGTGTTGAACGCCGTTATGTGTTCCACCGGGTCATTCTTCCCATCAAAAGATGACATATGGGGAGGTTTGAAGTGTTCTGGTACTGGAGCGTTCCAAATCTCTACTGAAAGGGGTTGCGGCTCTGGGTTCTCCATCTCGCCGTGCTGGGATTCGTCTCGCTCTTCTTGTTGCTTCTGCTGAACGGTTTCTACCGAGGCGCACAGAGCCTTGTTCTGCTCTCGTAGGAGAGCCATGTCAGTTCTCAGGGTCTCGAAATCCTCCGGGATGGCCATGAGGAAAGCGGCGGCTGCTTTGGGACCTGAGAAGTTCTGAGTGCTGGACTTTCTGAATCACAAGGATATGACTCGAAAAGCTGATGAGGGTTCCTGAACCACGAATGTGATTCAAGAAGATGGTCTAGGTTAGTTTTACCTTTTCCCACAGGCGGCGCCAACTGTACTTGCAAAAAGTACGAGTAAAGAATAACTAGGGTTTTCTCTGTCTATTAGGGTTTAGACTGATTATTGGATGCCTTGAGAATGCTCTCGAGGGTTGTATTTATAGCCTGCTGTGGGCTTGGGCTTTGATGGCTTGGTCTCCAAGCCATAAGGGTATTCTGGTATTTTAGGCGGGTTCTAGAGGCTTACTTTAAAGAGACGCCCAGGAAGGGACGCGCCCTGGGCCTTAGAACTCTTCTGGAGGGCGCCAAGGCCTCCTGGGAGGTCTACAGGCTCTTCTGGAGGTCCTTAAGACTCCTAGGAATATTATGACGGTCCAAATCTGATGTCATTCCTGACCCAGAACTTGTAACAGAATCTGTTATAGAGGCTGTTTCTGAATCAGTTGCTGAACCTCTTCAACAACCTCAAACCATAACTTCAGAAACCTTACAAATAGCCATAACATCTGAACCTTCCACTTCTACTGAGCCAATCCAAACTCAAATACTTCCCAACCTCTTTGATTCGTTGAGAATAGATGAGTTTTCTGCTGTGAAGAATGAATTTGTGGACTTTGTCACGAAAATTCAGAAGGCTGCAGTAAAAGAACTAGCTGTTGTTCTTGCCAAGCATATGGAAGAAATCAAGAAAGCTGAGGAAGCAAAGGCTAAGAAGAAAGCTCCTGTTCTGGCATTGGATAATAAACCATTCTTTGAATCTGATCAATACAATACAAGGGAATCAATGGTTTATCAGACTCTGAAGAAGAAGCTTCATAAGGTTCAAGAAGAAGCTAGAGCTGAAAGAGAAGCCCATCTTAGGAGAACATAAGCTCTTGAGTAAATGGTTAAGAAACTTCTCTTTAAAAATGTTTTCCCTCAATTGGAGTCTTGTAAAAAGGGGGAGAAACTTCTCTTTAAACCTTTTTGTTAATGACAAAAGGGGGAGAAAGAACAGTAAGTATTTTTGATAATTTATTCATGCTAAGTCTGAAGAAAAGGGAAGTTTGCGATAGGTACTTCGTTAGATTCTGAGCCCCTTAAATTAAATTCTTCACAATATAATTTAAGAGAATCTTCTCTCATACCTTATTGTTTATTTTTGTGAGATTTGATTATGTTATTTGTGTTAAAAATAAATTTAATTAACATGGATAGGACTTAGGGGGAGCTTACAAACCTCACCTTAAAGACTATCAGACTCAGGGGGCGTCAGAGCTTATAAATCTCAGACCCTTTAGTCAACTTGTTAATTAGATTAACAACAATTGACCTTTTAAATACTTATGTTTGTCATCATCAAAATGGGGGAGATTGTTGGAACAAGGGTGTACAACAATACCACTTTTGAGTTTTGATGATAACAAGGTATTAAAAATTGTCAATTGGATATGCTAATACTTGTTTAAGTGTGCAGGATCTTAATCAAGATTTCAATCTTAGAAAGTATTATGTTAGAACAAATAAAGTGCAAGATTTTAGAGAAGCTTGTAGCTTATGATTCTGAAGTACTAGAGAGTCTGAAGAATCATCAGAAGCTGTTTCGAGAGGTCCTGAAGACTCAGAGAATCTGAAGAACGAAGAGTGTCTGAAGTTCGTCAGAGTCTGAAGTTCTGAAGAGAGTCTGAAGATCATCAGAATCTGAAGTGCTACAGTGAGTCTGAAAACTGCAAATTGAAGATTTGCTTATAAGGATTTTTGAAGGCATTTCGATGCATAAGAAACGTTCATTTAGAGTAACGGCTAGCTTCAAAGTCAACTTGAGCATGGGATGCTCAACGACAAAGAAAGCAGGCTCCTAGAGCTTGGTATGAAAGACTAAGTAATTTCTTAATTCAAAATGATTTTGAAAGAGGTCAAGTTGACACTACACTATTCATAAAGACTCTGAAGAAGCACATTCTTATAGTTCAAATCTATGTTGATGATATCATTTTTGGTTCAACTAATGGTTCACTTTGCAAAGAGTTTTCTAAGGTAATGCAGGATGAATTCGAAATGAGCATGATGGGAGAATTGAAGTTCTTTCTAGGAATTCAAATCAACCAATGCAAAGATGGAGTCTATGTTCATCAGTCCAAATACACTAAAGAGCTCCTGAAGAAGTTCAATCTTGAGGACTGCAAAGAGATGAACACTCCAATGCATCCAACCTGCACTCTGAGCAAAGAAGATCAAGCAACCAAAGTTGATCACAAACTTTATAGAGGTATGATAGGTTCTTTGTTATACCTAACTACATAAAGACCAGATATTTTATTCAGCGTATGTCTGTGAGCAAGGTTTCAATCAGATCCTAGAGAGTCTCATTTAACAGCTGTTAAGAGAATCTTTAGATATCTGAAAGGAACTACTAATCTTGGACTTCCGTATAAGAAATCTTCTGATTATAAGCTAGTTGGATTCTGTGACGCTGACTATGCTGGAGACAGGATTGAAAGAAAATCAACCAGTGGCAATTGTCAATTTTTGGGAGAGAATCTGATATCCTGGGCTAGCAAGAGGCAAGCAACTATTGCTTTGTCTACAGCAGAAGCAGAATACATCTCAGCTACTAGTTGTTGTACACAACTACTCTAGATGAAACATCAGCTTGAGGATTATCAAATAATTGAAAATTGTTTCCCAATTTTTTGTGATAATACAGCTGCTATATGTTTATCTAAGAATCCAATTCTGCATTCAAGAGCAAAGCACATTGAGATTAAACATCATTTTATAAGAGACTATGTTCAAAAAGGAATTCTAGATATTCAATTCATTGATACTGATCATCAATGGGCTGATATATTTACTAAACCTTTGTTTGTTGAAAGATTTGATTTTATAAAGAAAAATTTGAACATGTGTTATGTCTCTGGTTAATGTGCGCTACTGAAAACAGAATTCAGACTCTGAAAGATACTCAGAAGATAATTGAGAATCAGACTCTCTTTTGGAGACTCTGATGAACATAAGCTTCTGATGACACTCAGACTCTGTTAAGGAAACTTAGACTCTCAAGAAGCTCGTATTAGTGGAAGCATGACTGTTGAGTTTAGTAACACCTTCCCCACTACGGTGACAGTTACTTTTTTTAGTTCTCAGACGTGGCCTGTTTGTGTTGGGTAAGAATTCAAAGGGAAATGATTTTATTACGTTTAACAAGTAACCCTCGCGTCTTCCCAACACTTTTACGGCTGCATGCTCACTAGTCTTTAATGCTTATGTTTGTTTGTCCCCTTCTCTTTCCAAATGGTTTTCCATTTTTTTTCACTATAAATAGCAATCACACACAACCCACTTCACTTTTTACACTTTGATTTTTTCTCTGAACATCTCATTCGTTTTCAGTCTCTGAAATTTTTTTGTTCTCTAAATCAAAACCTAGAACCTTACAAATGGCAAGTGATCTCATTCAATCTGGTGTGATAATCAAAACTGGAAAATCCTATGTGATTAAACCCAGAACTATGAATATCATCAAAGAGACTCTACAAGTTCAAGTTGAATCTCCAGTTGATTTCGGTTCCCTGATAAGGCATGGTATCGACGTCTCTTCTCATTTCTTATCACAAGGAACGATGAGTTACTTTGGTATGTTGAATGGACCAACATATCAAGAGTTGGTCAGAGACCTCTGGGTAAGGGCAGAAGTTTTTGACAAGGACGACACAACCATAGAAGAAACTGCTGCAATCATAAACAACCCCTCTTTGGCTGGCAAGAGTAGAAAGCAAATGGGTCTGAGACCGTACAAAGGTCTAGAGATAAGGTCTGCTATGATGGGGATTCCAATCCTTATCAATGAAGAAATAGTTGCCAGGGCATGCAGGGTAACTAATGAAGGTAAATTTCAGTGGAATGTGGACAAGAAGAGTGAGTGGATGGGCATCTGCAACAAACTCTTATTTGAAGGGAGACCCTCAAATAAGTTGGTAGACATGCATCCTGAACATAGGATGCTTCTGAAGATCATACTTGATAGTATGCTTCAGAAAGGTGGAGGAACCTACACTATGTCTGTTGATCATAAAGTGCTTCTGTACTTTTTGATTAAAAAAATGAAAATAAAATTTCCAAGATAAGTGATGCACCACATGTGTTGGGCCATCAGGGAAGGCCAAACCAAATCCAGAAGACAAGTTCCTATTGGAAGATTAATTTCTAAAATTCTGTATCAAGGAGGCCTCTTGAAGGTCTTGACAGAATCTGGTATTGTATCAGACGCTCAGCTTGGAACAGTAACAGGGAGAATCATCAATGGCAAGACTCTTCAATACATGAAGATTGTCAGGAAGATTATCCCTTCTAATCTAGATATGAAGGAATCTTCTATACAATCAGATCTGATGATGGACTTCCCCCCTATTTCCAAAGAAGACAATCCTGAAGTCCTTGCAAGATTTGTAGTAGACTACTACAATGAAACTGGTAGAATAATCAACTATTCTACCAT
The DNA here is from genome assembly GCA_946800305.1 of Medicago arabica. Classification (NCBI taxonomy): domain Eukaryota; kingdom Viridiplantae; phylum Streptophyta; class Magnoliopsida; order Fabales; family Fabaceae; genus Medicago; species Medicago arabica. Next base: position 17,197,401 of record OX326967.1, read on the forward strand.
TCCTAAGACTGCTGGAGGAGGACCTCTTAAGGTCAATGGAAAAAGGACAAAGGAAGTCAATCTAGAGGAAGAGGAAGAGAAGCAAGAACCTCCTAAGAAGAAGAAAAAGTCAATAGCTCTTCCAGGAGTGACTATTGGTGCCTCTGAAACCATAGCTCCTATGCCTCTGTCTATCTCTTCTGCATCCAAGGAAATTAAGGAAAGGATAAAGAAACCCAAGGATGAGAAGAAAACAAAAGACGAGAAGAAGGCAAGAGATGAGAAGAAAGCCAAGAAAGGCAAAGCTGACAGAGATCACAAGAGGCTGGTTAAAGAAATTGCTGAATTTCTTGATACTGATTCTGATGAAGAAGAAAGTCTGGTCAAGAAAAGGAAGATGGAAGTTGTTCCTGTGGCTAAGGGTGTAGCACAGAAGATAGGTACTTCTGTATCTATGATTGAAGATAAACATGCTGCTGGCAAGGCTATAGCAGCAGAAGTTGTGACAGAAGGATTTAAAGATGAGACTGTGAAGGAAGCTGCTAAGTTGCTTGCAGCAGCTTTGAAACAGAAGAGTCAGGTTGCCCCTACAGAAGTTGATCAATCAGAAGCTACTCTGTCTGATGCTTCTGACCAACAAGCTTCTCTAGAAGCTAGCATTGGCACATCAGTTAAGATTTCATTTGAGTCACCTGTCTCTTCTACGAATCAAGAGTCTTCATCCTCATATGAGACTGAATCAGATAACATACTCCTGAGCAAAGTCCTTCCATCCCTTCGAAATAAAACCCCCTCTCCAATCAAACTTATCTCATCATTTGATCCACTTGACCCAAGAATAGGTAAATATGTTGATTCAACTATTGACAGGGTTATTTAAGACACCATCACAGTGTCTCTGAACTTACCCTCTGACCATCTTGCTCAACCATCATTTCTTAAACCACTTCAAGCAATTCAGCCTACTGAAGAACCTGAAGAACCTGAAGAACCCATTCAATCTGCTCAACCATCCCCTTAACATGAAACTATCTGTGTAGACTCTCCAGGCACCCTAGATTCTCTTGAAAGACACCTAGGAGGAGAACTACCAAAGACCCCCGCAAAATCCAAAACAACAAACACTACAAAATTTGTTTCAAAACCAGACTCTGTACCCCAACCTGAACCAGAAATTCTAACCTTAGCATCAATTGAACCAGTTACTGTAACTGTAGAGGAACCAGTCTCTGATACTCTGGAACAAGTTTCTAGTGTCATACCTGACCCAGAACCTGTAACAGAATGCATAGCAGAGCCTGTGTCTGAAACAGTTATTGAACCCCTAAACCAAACTGTGGAAATTGGCCTTGAAACCTCACAAGCTATCATAACTTCTTAACCTTCAACTTCATCTGAGCCAAATCAAAATCTTATTCCTCACAACCTCTTTGATTCGTTGAGAATAGATGAGTTTTATGGAGTGTCCAACTCAAAGCTCAAGGATATTATTGAGCAAAGATTTGTGCCAATCCTCAATGTAAGCTATGAGGATAAGTTTTCTTCTCAGAAGAATGAATTTGTGGAATTTGTCACCAAAATCCAGAAGGCTGTTGTAAAAGAACAAGCTGGTGTTCTTGCTAAACATTTGGAAGAAATTAAGAAAGCTGAGACAGCAAAGGCTAAGAAGTAAACTCCTATTCTGCAGTTGGAATATAAACCATTCTTTGATGCTGATCAATACAATCCAAGGGAAACAGTGGTTTATGATTCGCTGAAGAAGAGGCTTCACAGAGTTCAAGAAGAAGCTAGACTTTAGAGAGAAGCTCATCTCAGAAGAACAAAAGCTCTCGAAGAAATTGTCAAGAAACAGCAAGAGGATCTCCAGAAATTGATTAATCACATTGCCAAACAAAACCAACCTTAGTTGCACACCTAGTGTTTAATCTGTTTTGTTTTGCTTGTACTCTTTTTTTTTTTTTTTTTGCTGATTTCTATTATCTTCTGAACTTTTACTTTATGATTATTCAAAGTTTTAATTCAACTATATGTGCTTCTGATATTTCTTGCTTTATTTATCTTAGTGCATCTGAAGTCTAACTACCGAATTCTACTTAGAATCTGTCCTGTTTCAGACTCTAATCTGTTTTTGCTCTGAATCTTTTTCTCATTTTCTGAAAAAAATAAATTTCCCTCCCTTGAAGTCATATAAAAAGGGGGAGAAACTTGTTTTTTAAACCTTTTTGTTGATGACAAAAGGGGGAGAAAGACCAGTGAGTACTATGTAAATTTAAAGGGAAATTTGCGAAAGGTACTTCGTTAGATTCTGAGCCCCATTAAAAAGAATCTTTTCTCATATTCGTTTATCATTCTGAGATTTGATTCAGCTACTTATGCTTAACATGAATTTAATTAACTTGGATAGAACTTAGAGGGAGCTTACAAACCTCAACTTAAGGACTATAAGACTCAGGGGGAGTGAGAGCTTACAAACCTCAGACTCTGAGCTTACAAACCTCAGACCCTTTAAGTCAACAAGTTAATTAGATTAACAACAATTGACCTTTTAAATACTGATGTTTGAAATCATCAAAAAGGGAGAGATTGTTGGAACAAGGGTGTTCAGCAATACCACGTTTTGAGTTTTGATGATAACAAGGTATTAAAAATTGTCAATTGGATATGATAATATTTGTTTAAGTATGCAGGATATAAATCAAGATTTTTAATCTTAGAAAGTATTCTGTTTGAACATTTTGAGAGCAAGACCACGAGAAACTTGTTGCTTGTGATTCTGAAGATCTGGAGAGTCTGAAGAATCATCAGAAGCTGTGTCAAGAAATCCTGAAGACTAAAAGAATCTGAAGTTCATATAAGTCTGAAGATGATCAGAACCTAAAAATTCAAGAGAGTCTGAAGACTATCAGAACCTGAAGACCAAGAGAGTTTAAAGATAATCAGAAGCTGAAGTGCTACAGTGAGTCTGAAGCCTACAATCTCAAGATCTACTTAGAAGAATTTCTAAAGGCATTACTATGCATAAGAGACACTCAGTTGGAGTAACGGCTAGCTTCAAAGTCAACTTGAGCGTGGGATGCTCAACGAAAAAGAATGCAAAATAGTACAAAGTACGTGTGTACGAACTCTGTTTCCACTACTCCACTACCACGTACAGTTTGGCAACTGTGTCTACCGGTATTAAGCTTCAAAGGGAATGGAATTCAAAATATGCATTTAAAGGACTATTACCATATCAAGCAACAGATCTATAGCTATTGATCAAACTTCCAAAATTCTCTTGATGTGCTGGATTGTCTCAACGTCTCTTTCCAATGCCTATATAAAGGATAGATGACTTGAAGAATATGTTGGACTCTACAACTGAAAAACTATGCTGCTAAGCTATTGTATTCTCACTGAGTGAAACCAGAAACACATCAACAACTTAGATTATTCTTACAAACTGTGTATTTTAGAATCTCTAAGTTTATCAGAAAAATAGAGTCTGTCTTTGTTTAAGTTATTGGAACAGATTTGATTGTTTATCAAGTGTCTCCAACTCTATTCAATTTTCTGTAAATTGTGTCAGAAGTCTCTTGCTTGTGTGCTTGAGCAAAGAAGTCTCTTAGGGAAACTCTCCTTGGAAGTGCAAGGGGGACAGGACTACTTCCGGTTTGTGGAAGGAACCTGTATAATTGCTTATGTTCTCTCTTTCTCTCTATCTCTTGTTATTTTCCGCTGCAACAGAATCTGGTCTCCCATCAGACTCTGATCCTGTAGAAATAGATTCTTACTCTTCAAGAGTTTCGAAAAAGAAAACACAATTCAACCCCCCCCCCCCCCTTCTTGTATTTTTCTCACCTTCAGGTACCACATGCATGATTAAGAAGATAGTCTTGCATAGTCGAGTCAACTTGCATTGTCTAGTCGAGTTGATATTGATGTTGAATTATAATATTGATTTTAATGATGCTACCTGATTATTGATGTGATAGGATGATGAAGTTATGTTGTTAAATATAATTATTGAATTATATGTTTAATGTTATTGTTTTGTGAATCTCACCCCTTCTGCTTGGAAATGTTGCTCTTCATATGAGTAACTTGCAGGTAATCAAGATTAGGTGAAGTCGTTTGAGGATTTCTCTCGTTGTGTCCTAGGAGCTCTGATACGTAACGGGATGGGATCTTTGTTATTGCTTTTCTATTCCTTACGTATTACTTATGAAGATTTATGTTAATGATGTCAACTTTATTTTTATGAGACGTTTATGATGAGGCCTTTGTGCCAAAACTATTTTATTAATTGAATTTTAATCCGCTGCGAAGTTTTGAACAATTATGATGATTATTTTATGAAGGATAAATTGTTATTTATTCCATTTGAGATTTTAAGAAATGTAGCATTCCGTTTATGCGAGAAACTCTGATTATTTATTAGGAAATTTTTATTTTGGGAAAAAGGGTGTTACAATGAACATCATTAAAGAAACTCTGGAAGTTCAAGTTGAATCTCCAATAGATTATTGGATCACTTTTGAAGCATGGAGTTGACGTCTCAACACACTTTCTATCACAAGGGATGATGAGTTATTTCGGTATGTTGAATGGACCAACATATCAGGAACTGGTAAGAGATCTCTGGGTTAGAGCGGAGGTCTACGACAAGGATGAAGCCACTCTAGAAGAAACTACTGCAATCTTAAACAACCCTTCACTTGTTGGTAAAACCAGGAAGGAAATGGGTCTGAAACTTACAACGGTTTGCAAGTTAGATCTGCAGTGATGGGGATTTCAATCCTCATCAACGAGGAAATTGTTGCTAAGGCGTGCAGGGTGACCAACATTGGAAAATTTCAATGGAACGTCTGTTGGAAAAAGGGTGTTCAGCAATACCACTTTTGAGTTTTGATGATAACAAGGTATTAAAAATTGTCAATTGGATATGCTAATATTTGTTTAAGTGTGCAGGATCTTGATCAAGATTTTAATCTTATAAAGTATTCTGTTAAAACAAATTAAGAGCAAGAATCCAGAGAAGCTTGTTGCTTGTGATTATGAAGTTCCAGAGAATCTGAAGAATCATCAGAAGATGTTTCGAGAGGTCCTTAAGACTCAGAGAATCTGAAGTTCTGAAGAGAGTCTGAAGATCATCAGAATCTGAAGTTCTGAAGAGAGTCTGAAGATCATCAGAATCTGAAGTTCTGAAGAGAGTCAGAAGATCTTCAGAATCCGAAGTTCTCAATAGAGTCTGAAGATCATCAGAAGCTGAAGTGCTACAGTGAGTTTCATGACTACAAACTGAATATTTGTTTAGAAGGATTTCTGAAGGCATTTCGATGCATAAGAAACGTTCATTTGGAGTAACGGCTAGCTTCAAAGTCAACTTGAGCATAGGATGCTCAACGATAAAGAATGCAGAATAGGACAGAGTACTTTTGTATGAAATCTGTTTGAGCAGTGGAAACAGAGTTCGTACAAAAGTACTCTGTCTTATTCTGCATTCTTTGTCGTTGAGCATCCCATGCTCAAGTTGACTTTGAAGCTAGCCGTTACTCAAAATGAACGTTTCTTATGCATCGAAATGCCTTCAAAAATCCTTCTAAACAAATCTTCAGTTTGTAGTCTTCAGACTCACTGTAGCACTTCAGCTTCTGATGATCTTCAGACTCTCTTCAGAACTTCAGATTTTGATGATCTTCAGACTCTCTTCAGAACTTCAGATTCTCTGAGTCTTCAGGACCTCTCGAAACAGCTTCTGATGATTCTTCAGATTCTCTGGAACTATAGAATCATAAGCAACAAACTTCTCTCGATTCTTGCTCTTAATTTGTTCTAACAGAATACTTTCTAAGATTAAAATCATGATTAAGATCCTGCACTCTTAAACAAATATTAGCATATCCAATTGACAAATTTTAATACCTTGTTATCATCAAAACTCAAAAGTGGTATTGTTGAACACCCTTGTTCCAACAATCTCCTCCTTTTTGATGATGACAAACATAAGTATTTAAAAGGTCAATTGTTGTTAATCTAATTAACAAGTTGACTAAAGGGTCTGAGGTTTGTAAGCTCAGAGTCTGAGGTTTGTAAGCTCTGACTCCCCCTGAGTCTGATAGTCTTTCAGGTGAGGTTTGTAAGCTCCCCCTAAGTCCTATCCATGTTAATTAAATTGATTTAACACAAATAACATAATCAAATCTCAGGAACAATAAACAATAAGATATGAGAGAAGATTCTTTTTAAATTAAATTGCAAGAATTTAATTACAAGGGCTCAGAATCTAACGAAGTACCTATCGCAAACTTCCCTTTTCTTCAGGCTTAGCATGAATAAATTAAAAAAAATACTCACTGTTCTTTCTCCCCCTTTTGTCATCAACAAAAAGGTTTAAAGACAAGTTTCTCCCCCTTTTTACAAGACTCCAATTGAGGGAAAACATTTTTAGAGAAAATGAGAAGAGAAGATTCAGAGCAAAAACATATTAGAGTCTGTTTCAAAACACAAGAGCTATAAACAAGACATGTTCTAAATATGATAAAATAGTTAGACTTCAGAAGTACTCAAATAAATATATCAAGATATATCAAGAGCACAAATAACAAAAGTTAACAACTATCTAGAAGCAAAGATTCAAAAGTTGATAATCATAAAAGAGTAAAAGTTCAGAAGTAACAGACTAAATGCAGATAAAAGTACAAGCAAAACAAAACTTAATAAAAACTAGGTGTGCAACTAAGGCTGGTTTTGTTTGGCAATGTGATCCATCAATTTCTTCAGATCTTGTGCTTGTTTCTTGACCATTTCCTCAAGAGCTTCTGTTCTCCTAAGATGAGCTTCTCTTTCAACTATAGCTTCTTCTTGAACCTTACGAAGCTTCTTCTTCAGAGTCTCATAAACCATTGATTCCCTTGGATTGTACTGATCAGAATCAAAGAATGGTTTGTTATCCAATGCCAGAACAGGAGCTTTCTTCTTAGCCTTTGCTTCCTCAGCTTTCTTGATTTCTTCCATATGCTTGGCAAGAACGACAGCTTGTTCTTTTACTGCAGCCTTCTGAATCTTAGTGACAAAGTCCACAAATTCATTCTTCACAGCAGAAAATTTATCCTCATAACTGACATTGAGGATTGGAACAAATCTTAGCTAAATAATTTCCTTGAGCTTTGAGCTTGAAATTCCAAAGAACTCATCTATGAAGGTGAGAAAAACACAAGAAGGGGGGGGGGGTTGAATTGTGTTTTCTTTTCGCAACTCTTGAAGAGTGAGAATCTAATTCCTTTAAACTGAGAGTCTGAATGAGATCAGAGTCTGATAGGAGATTAGGTTCTGATTGCAGCGGAATAATCAAGAGATAAAGAGAGAAGAGAGAACACAAGCAATTATACAGGTTCCTTCCACAAACCGGAAGTAGTCCTGTCCCCCTTGTACTTCCAAGGAGAGTTCACTAAAATGTAATATCAAATTACAAGTTCCTCAAACACACAGTATGAGACTTCCTTGCTCAAGCACACAGGCGAGAGACTTCCTTGCTCAAAGACACAACTAATAGACTTCCTTTGCTCAAGGACGCAGCCAAGAGACTTCCTTTGCTCAAGCACAAAAGCAAGAGACTTTTACACAATTACAGAAAATTGAATACAGTTGAAACACTTGATAACAATCAAAATGTGTTTCAATTACAACAAAGACAGACTCTGTTTTACACAAAAGACAGACTAGCTTTTTCTTGAATTCTATACATTTTCCTCTTCAAGGAATTGTAAGCCACTGATTCTCTAGGAATATACTGATCTTCATCAAAGAAGGGTGTATCTCTTATCCTCAGAATAGGAGCTTTTTCCAGAACTGCAACTTTCTCAGCCCGCTTTACTTCTTCAACATGCTTGGCAGTAACAAGAGCTTGTTCCCTGGCAGCAGCCTTTTGAATTTTGGTGATAAAATCCAGAAACTCAGTCTTCACTGTAGAAAACTTGTCCTCATAGCTCACATTAAGTATTGGTATACGCCTTTGCTCAATCACTTCTTTGAGCTTATTGCAAGAAGAAGCATAGAACTCATCTATCTTTCTTGAATCAAATAAGTCAGTTTGAGGTTCAGAGGTTGAGGGTTGAGAAGCTCTTAAAGCTAGAAAAGTTTCAAAACCTGGGAAATAGGTTATAGGATCACAAAGAGGTTGGGAAACTCTTCTGGTCTTAGCTTTACAATTTGTTACAGTTTCTGATACAATATCAGAAGCTTGTTCCAGATTTTCAGAAGCTGGTTCAACAACAGGTTCTGAAGGTTCAGCAGAAGCTAAAGTCAGATTCTCTGTAGGTTCAGGTACAGGGTCTGGTTTGGAAACAGATGAAGTAGCTTTTGTTGTTTTGGATTTTGCAGGGGTTTTTGGTAGTTCTCCTCCTAGATGTTTTTCAAGAGAATCTAGAGTGTATGGAGAGTCTACACAAATGGTTTCAGTTTGGGGGGATGGCTGTTTGGATTGAATGGTTGGTTCAGGCTTTTCAGAAGGTTGAATTGCCAGAAGTGGTTTGAGAAATGTAGGTTGAGCAGGATGGTCAGCAGGAAGATTCATAGACACTGTGATTGTGTCTTGAATCACTATGTCCATAGTTGAATCAACATAATCAACTACTGCAGGGTCAAGCGGGTTATGGGATGATATGGATTTGATTGGTGAGGGAGATGAATTTTTGAGAGATGGAAGAATTTGGCTCAAGGGTTTGTTGTCAGATTCTGAATCTGATTCTGACTCATGATTCAAAGAAGAAGATGAGCTATATGCCACGTTGCCAGAGGTGCCAATGCCAGCTTCTGGAGAGGCATAGTTATCAGACACAGTAGCTTCTGATAACTCAGCTTTTGCAGTTTCTGAAGGGTTCTTCTGTTTAAGAGCAGAAGCAAGCAACTTAGCAGCTTCCTTGACAGTCTCTTCCTTCAACTCTTCAGCAATCAAATCTGCTGCCATAACCTTGCCAGCAGTGTGTTCATCCTCAATCATAGATACAAAAGTACCTATCTTCTGTGCTACATCCTTAGCCACAGGAATCACATCCACCTTTCTCTTCTTGATCTGACTCTCTTCACCTCCAGAGTCAGCATCAAGGAAATCAGCAATATCTTGAGCTAACTTGTCATAGTCTCTGTCAGCTTTGCCTATTATTGCTTTCTTCTCAGCTTTCTTAGCCTTCTTCTCATCTTTCTTGGCTTTCTTTCCATCCTTAATTTCACGAAGTGCAGAAGATGCAAAAGGAGAACCAATTGAAACTCCAGGAAGAGCAGAAGATTTGATCTTTTTCTTGAGAGGCTCCTGCTTCTCTTCCTCTTCCTTGAGAACCACTTCCTTGGTCCTTTTTCCTTTGACCTTAAGAGGGCCTCCTCCAGCAGTCTGAGGAATAGCAGAATAGTTGATTATTCTACCAGTCTCCTTGAAGTAATCCACCACAAATCTAGCAAGAACTTCAGGATTATCTTCTTTGGATATGGGAGGGAAGTCCATCATCAAATCATATTGTACATAGGATTCTCTCATATCATGCTTAGAGGGGTTGAATCTCTTGACAATCTTCATGTGCTGCAGAGTCTTGCCATTGATGATTCTACCGGTCACAGTTCCAAGATGAATATCTGATACCACACCAGATTCTGATAAGACCTTCAAGAGGCCTCCTTGATACAGAATCTCAGATATTAATCTTCCAAAAGGAACTTGCCTCCTGGTTTCTGATTGACTCTTCTTGATGGCCCAACACATGTGGTGCATCACATATCTAGGGAAGTTGATCTTTATCTTGTTGATAAGAAAATAAAGAAGAACTTTGTGATCCACAGACAATGTATCTGTTCCTCCTCCTTTCTGAAGCATATTGTCCAGTATAATCTTCAGAAGCACCCTATGCTCAGGATGCATATCCACCAATTTATTTGAGGGTCTCCCTTCAAATAACAACTTGTTGCAGACAACGGCCCATTCACTTTTCTTGTTGACATTCCACTGAAATTTACCAGCGCTCTCCATCTGACAAGCCCTGGCTACCACCTCTTCAGTGATAACTATTGGAATTCCCATCACAGCAGACCTTATTTCAAGACCATTGTACGGTCTTAAACCCATTTGGTCTCTGTTCTTGCCAACAAGCTTGGGGTTGTTTGAGATTGCTACTGTTTCTTCCAAAGTAGCTTCAGCTTTGTCGTAGACTTCTGACCTAACCCAAAAATCTCTAACAAGCTCCTGATATGTTGGTCCATTCAACATACCGAAGTATCTCATCATTCCTTGTGATAAGAAATGAGGTGCAACGTCAACTCCATGACGACTGAGTGAACCAAAATCTACTGGAGATTCAACTTGAATTTCCAGAGTCTCCTTGATGATGTTCATTGTTCTGGGTTTGATAACATAGGATCCTCTGGACTTGATTATAACACCAGATTGGATGAGATCACTTGCCATTAGGGTTTTCTAAGAGTTTGATTTGAGAACAAAAAAGTTTTGCAAAGTATTGAAAAACAAGAAATTTGTTCAGAGAGAAAATCAAAGAGTGAAAAGAGAAGTGAGTTGTGTGTGTTATGTATTTATAGAGAAAAGGTTTGATAACTATTTGGAAAGAGTAGGGGACAAACAAACACAAACAATAAATACATATAGCATGCAGCCGTAAACGTATTGGGACAAAGCGAAGGTAACTTGTTTAACATAATGAAATCATTGCCCTTTGAGTTCTTGCCCAATACAGACAAGCCACGTCTGAGAAACTGTAAAGTAATTGTCACCATAGTGGGGCAGGTGTTACTGAACTTAACAGTCACGCTTCCACTAATATGAGCTTCTGAGAGTCTAAAGATTCCTCACCAGAGTCTGAATATTTTACCAGAAGCTTTCATTAGAGTCTCCAAAGAGAGTCTGATTCCCAAATAGCTTATGAATATTTTCAGAGTCTGAATTTTGTTTTCAGAGGCGCATATTACCCAGAGACATAGCACATGTTCAAATTTTTCCTTATGAAATCAAATCTTTCAACAGATAAGGGTTTAGTAAATATATCAGCCCATTGATGATCAGTATCAATGAATTGAATATCTAAAATTCCCTTTTGAACATAGTCTCTTATAAAATGATGTTTAATCTCAATATGCTTTGCTCTTGAATGTAGAATTGGATTCTTAGACAAACATATAGCTGCGGTATTATCACAATAAATTGGGATATGGTTTTCAGTTATTTGATAGTCCTCAAGCTGATGTTTCATCCAGAGTAGCTGTGTACAACAACTAGCAGCTGAGATGTATTCTGCTTCTGCTGTGGACAGAGCAATGGTTGCCTGCCTCTTGCTAGCCTAGGATATCAGATTCTCTCCCAAGAATTGACAATTGCCACTGGTAGATTTTCTTTCAATCCTGTCTCCAGCATAATCAGCATCATAGAATCCAACTAGCTTGTAGTCAGAGGATTTCTTGTAAAGAAGTCCAAGATTAGTAGTTCCTTTCAGATATCTAAAGATTCTCTTAAAAGCAGTTAAGTGAGACTCTCTAGGATCTGATTGAAACCTTGCACACAAACATACACTGTATAAAATATCTGGTCTGGATGCAGTTAGGTATAACAAAGAACCAATCATACCTCTATACAGCTTCTGATCAACTTTGGTTCCTTGATCTTCTTTGCTTAGAGTGCAGGTTGGATGCATTGGAGTATTCATTTCTTTGCAGTCCTCAAGATTGAACTTCTTCATAAGCTCTTTCGTATACTTGGACTGATGAACGTAGACTCCATCTTTGGATTGGTTGATTTGAATTCCAAGAAAGAACTTCAATTCTCCCATCATGCTCATTTCAAATTCATCCTGCATAACTTTTGAAAACTCTTTGCAAAGTGAACTATTTGTAGAACCAAAAATAATATCATCAACATAAATCTGAACTACAAGAATGTCTTTCTTCAGAGTCTTTCTGAATAGAGTAGTGTCAATTTGTCCTCGTTCAAAGTTGTTTTGAATCAAGAAATTACTCAGTCTTTCATACCAAGCTCTGGGAGCTTGTTTCAAGCCATAGAGTGATTTCTTTAATTTATAAACATGCTCTGGATGCTTTAAATCTTCAAAGCCAGGAGGTTGTTTGACATATACTTCTTCAGAAATGACACCATTAAGATATGCACTCTTAACGTCCATTTGATACAAAGTTATGTTGTGATTAACTGCATAGGAAAGAAGTAACCTGATTGCTTCCAATCTTGCAACTGGAGCAAAAGTTTTTGTGTATCTAATGCCTTCTTGCTGATTGTAGCCCTGCGCAACAAGTCTGGCCTTGTTTCTGATTACTTCTCCTTGTTCACTAAGCTTATTTCTAAACACCCACTTGGTTCCAATGATGTTCTTGTGATTAGGCTTAGCTACTAGATCTCATACTTCATTCCTTTTGAATTGATTCAGTTCTTCTTGCATTGCTAGAATCCATCCTTCATCTCCAAGAGCTTCTTCAACAGAAGTTGGTTCAATAACAAATAATAATCCTAAAGCAGACTCTTCTTGTCTGAAATGCGATCTTGTTCTTATAGGACTTTCTTTATTGCCAATTATCTGATCTTCTGGATGTGAAGACTTGTATTTGAAAGATTGTTTGGATTGACTAGCTAGCAGAGAAGCATCTTGAGCTTCATCAGAATCTTCTTCATTAGGAACTTCAGGGGTTGTTCCATCTTCTGAAGTAACTTCAGATTCTGGAATCTGATCAGATTCTGAGTTATCATCAGAATCTTGAGATTCTTCATGACTTTCATCTTGCACTGGAGTTTCACTTCCAGGCTCTTTGTCATTGAATCTTACATGCATAGATTCTTCCACACATTGTGTTTCTGAATTATACAGCTTGTATGCCTTAGAGCGTTCAGAGTAACCTAAAAAGATTCCCTTTTGAGCTTTGGCATCAAATTTCTTTAGGTAGACTTTGTTGTTCAGGACATAACATGTACATCCGAACTGATGACAATAAGATATGTTGGGTTTTCTTCCTTTAAAGAGTTCATAAGCTGTTTTGTTCAACAGAGGTCTAATATAGATTCTGTTCTGAACATAACAAGCTGTGTTTACTGCTTCTGCCCAAAAATGCTTAGCCAGATTGTTCTCATGGATCATGGTTCTAGCCATCTCTTGTAAGGTTCTGTTCTTTCTCTCTACAACTCCATTTTGTTGTGGAGTTCTAGGTGCAGAGAATTCATGAATAATTCCATGTTTTTCACAGAAAACCTCAAACGGTTCATTTTCAAATTCTCCTCCATGATCACTTCTGACTTTCAAGATTTTCATTTCCTTCTCTGATTGAATTTGGATGCAGAATTTACTAAACACAGAATATGAATCATCTTTAGTTTTCAGAAATTTAACCCAACACCATCTGCTGTAGTCATCAACAATAACTAGTCGATATTTACTTCCATATAAGGATGCAGTGTTAACTGGTCCAAATAAGTCAATATGAAGTAACTCCAAGGGTCTGGAAGTTGAAACAATTTCTTTCGGCTTGAAGGGACTCTTGACAATTTTCCCTTTCTGACATGCTCCGCAAAGAGCATCTGAGTGATAGTCAATGTCTGGTAGGCCTTTGACAAGTTGTAACTTGCTAATCTTAGAGATTAATCTCCAGTTAGCATGTCCCAAACGTCTATGCCACATCCACTTCTTATCACCCATTGACAGAAGGCACATTACCTTCTGATCAGTCAGTTCTGAGAATTTTATCTTGTATACATTGTTTCTTCGTTTTCCCTTGAAGACTATGGACTGATCATCCTTGTTAACCATTGTGCAGTTGTTCTTATTAAACAATACATCATAACCACTGTCACATAATTGACTTATGCTTAGTAAGTTATGTCTAAGTCCATCAACGAACCACACATTACTGATTGAGATCAGAGAGTTACCAATGGTTCCAGTACCAATGATTTTGCCAGTCTGGTTTCCTCCAAATCCCACAGTTCCTCCCTCTTTCATGGTTAGGGTTAGGAACATAGACCTTTCTCCCATCATGTGACGCGAGCAACCACTGTCCAGGTACCAAGCCTTGTGCTTTTCTAGTCCTTTTAGACATACATGCAGCATCAATAATTTCAGACTTAGGTACCCATATTCTTATGGGTCCTTTTTGGTTAGTCTTAGAACCATTGAACTCCTTTTGTAAGTTACGTCTTGAAGTCATTGGCAATGTTTTCTCCCATACCTTGGGTTTAGAACCGTTTAGTTTAGTTTAGGTTTTCAGACTCTGGCTTTTTCAGAGTCTGTTTATCAGACTTTGAATGTTTCAGAGTCTGAGACTTTAAAGCTTTGGGTTCAAAGTTTTTCAGACCCTTTACCTTAACATTCTGAGATTTTGACTTAGTCAGAACCTTAGAAGTAGAGGTTGTAGGTTCTGAATGAGTCACTGTGTTGACTTCATCAGACTCTCTTACAAAGTGCTTTTCCAATGCCTTTCTGGCTCCATCAGAACCAGGTTTCAGAGTCATTTCATTTGAGTTTCCTCCAATGAATCCAAGACCCTGTCCTCTGTTCTGATACGTGCTATAGATCATGGATGCAACCCTTAATCTGTCAATTCCAATAGCAATAAATTCTTGCAGAGCAACATCTTGCTCACTTAAGTATTTACAGCTACACTTCTTGATCAATAAAGAGATATTTTCTTCCTTTAAATCTTCTAATTCCAACAAAGTTGAATTATGTCTTTTTGATAGCTTATCAAGCTGTTGTTTGACTTTCTTCAACTCAGTGGTCTTAGCTTTAAAATGACCAAGAAGCTCATTGACAGATTCTATAAGTTCAGATCTTGTGAGTTCGGAATATACCTCTGTTTCATTCTCAGAGTCTGCATCTGATTCTGCCTCAGGTGTCTCTTTAACAGATTCGTTTGTAGCCATTAGTCCAACAGCTACATTTTCTTGATCTGCTTCTTAAACTTGCTTGACTTGAAGGTTGACCTCTTTGACTTGGGTTTCTCCTTCTGCAGTTCTGGACACTCAGCAATAAAATGTCTAGTTTTCTTGCAGTTGAAGCAACCTTTATGATCCTCCTTTTTGAACCCCTTCCCACTGCTCTTGCTCAGAAATCTCTTGTTCTTCTTAGCAAGGTACTGCATTCTGCTTGAAAGCATAGCCATTTCCTTTGCAACATCAGGATCCTCCTCTGAGCTTTCAGAAGCTGAAGACTCATTTTCAGACTCTTCAACCTTTAGAGCCTTTGAAGACCTTCCTTTTGATTTTAAGGCAATGGTTTTGGATTTTCTTGCAGAATCATGTTCATTGAGACTTAACTCATGAACCTTGAGTGAGCTTACAAGATCTTCAACACTTAAAGTGTTTAAATCTTTAGCTTCCTCAATTGCAGTGACCTTTGGTCTCCATCTAGAGGGTAAGCTCCTTAAAATCTTGCTAACATGATCAGAAGCTATGTAACTCTTCTTCAGTATCTGAAGACCAGATACTAGAGTTTGAAATCTTGAGTACATCTGCTCAATACTTTCATCCTCTTTCATCTTAAATAGTTCATATTGATGAACTAATAGAAGAGTTTTAGCTTCCCTGACCTTTTTGCTTCCTTCGTAGTTAGCACAGAGAGAAGCAAACATGGCTCAAGCAGTAGATTTGTCACTCATCTTCATGTATTCCGTTTTAGGAATAGCAGTGACAAGATCCCCTCTGATGATATGATGTTTCTTATAGATTTTCTTTTGAGCAGCAGTGTGAAGTTTACGGTCAATGGCAGCACCTTCGTCATCAAGTTGTAAGTCACCAACACCATCTTCAAGTATGTCCCAGAGTTCTTCATCAAGACCCATGACATAACTATAGAAGTTGGTTTTCCACCAAGAAAATTCTTCAGGATCACCATTGAACTTAGGAATTTTTCCATAATCAGCCTTTCTACTGCTGTTATTGGATCCATAGTCATATGGAATAACAGCACCAGCAGCAGCACCAGAAGAAGACTGTTCACTGGAAGACATGTTTTTCTCTGGATCTTTTCTGTTACACGGTTAAGTGCTATGACAACAGAGCCGGAGCTCTGATACCAACTGAAGGTGAGAAAAACACAAGAAGGGGGGGTTGAATTGTGTTTTCTTTTCGCAACTCTTGAAGAGTGAGAATCTAATTCCTTTAAACTTAGAGTCTGAATGAGATCAGAGTCTGATAGGAGATTAGGTTCTGATTGCAGCGGAATAATCAAGAGATAAAGAGAGAAGAGAGAACACAAGCAATTATACAGGTTCCTTCCACAAACTAGAAGTAGTCCTGTCCCCCTTGTACTTCCAAGGAGAGTTCACTAAAATGTAATATCAAATTAGAAGTTGCTCAAACACACAATATGAGACTTCCTTGCTCAAGCACACAGGCGAGAGACTTCCTTGCTCAAAGACACAACTAAGAGACTTCCTTTGCTCAAGGACGCAGCCAAGAGACTTCCTTTGCTCAAGCACAAAAGCAAGAGACTTTTACACAATTACAGAAAATTGAATACAGTTGAAACACTTGATAACAATCAAAATGTGTTTCAATTACAACAAAGACAGACTCTGTTTTACACAAAAGACAGACTCTGTTTTTCTGTGAAACTTAGAAATTCTAGAATACTCAGTTTGTAAGAATCTAAGTTAATGATGTGCTTTTGTTAAAACTCAGTTGAATACGAAAGCAGCGCAATGCTGTTTTTCTAAGTTGTAGAGTCCAACAATTCTTCAAGTCTTCTATCCTTTATATAGGCGTAGGAAAGAAACGTTGAGTCATCCAGCGCATCAGGATGATTTCTGAAGCTTGATCAATGACTGTTGATCTGTTGCTTGATTTGGTAATAGTCCTTCAATAGCATCATTTGAATTCCATTCCCTTTGAGGATTAATACTGGTAGACACAGTTGCCAAACTGTACGAGGTAGTGGAGTAGTGGAAACAGAGTTCGTGCAACGTACTCTGTACTGGCCTGCAATCTTTGTCTTTGTGCTTCCCACGCTCAAGTTGACTTAGAAGCTAGCCGTTACTCCATTAGAGTTTCTTTGTGCATAGCAATGCAGTAGAGATCACTGTTAGCAGATCATCAAATTTGTGGCTTCAGACTCACTGTAGCACTATGCTTCTGATAATCTTCAGACTCTCTTGGTTCTCAGATTCTGATGGTCTTCAGACTCTGATACAGTCTTCAGACTCTCTTGGTTCTCAGATTCTGATGGTCTTCAGACTCTGATACAGTCTTCAGACTCTCTTGGGTACAGTCTTCAGACTCTCTTCGATACAGTCTCCGGACTCTCTTCGATACAGAATCACAAGCAACAAGCTTCTCTGGATTTATTGCTCTTTAACATTGTTCAAACAAAATAATTTCTAAGATACAAATCTTAATTGATATCCTGCATACTTAAACAAATATTAGCAATATCCAATTGACAACTTTTTAATACCTTGTTATCATCAAAACTCAAAACGTGGTATTGCTGAACACCTTTGTTCCAACAATCTATTCTCAAAGAATCAAAGAGGTTGGGAAATATTTGAGTTTGGGTTGGCTTAGTGGAAGTGGAAGGTTCAGATGTTATGGCTGTTTGTAAAGTTTCTGAAGTTATGGTTTAAGGTTGTTGAAGAGATTCACACACAGCTTCTTCAATAGATTATGTTACAAGTTCTGGGTCAGGAATGACATCAGATTCTTGCATCAGAGTCTCAGACACTATTTCCTTTTCAGTCACATTTTCAGGTTCATTTGTAGCTTCTAGTTGAGTTTCTGAGTCTGGTTGAGGTACATATTTTGTAGTTTTGGTTGTTTTGGATTTTGCAGGGGTCTTAGGCAATTCTCCTCCTAGATGTTTCTCAACAGAATCTAGGGTATCTGGAGAGCCTATTTGGGTTGTTTCTTGTTGAAAAGATGGTTTAGGAGATTGGATGGGTTCTTCAGGTTCTTCAGTAGGCTGAATTACCAGAAGTGGTTTAAGAAAAGATGGTTGAGCAGGATGGGCAGGTGAAAAGTTTTGAGACACAGTAATGGTGTCTTGGATAACCCTGTCCAAGGTTGTATCAACATATTGGGTTATGCTTGGGTCAAGAGGGTCATATGATGAAATAGGTTTGATGGTGAGGGGGTCTTTTTGCGTAGAGATGGAATGGCTCTGCTAAGGGGGGTATTATCTGATTCTATTTCAGATGAGGATGGTGACTCTTGATTCGTTGAAGAGAAAGGTGAGTCATTAGAAAGATTACTTGAGACATTAACTTCTGGAGAAGCTGGTTGTTCAGGACCTTTCTGTTTCAGAGCTGCTGCAAGCAACTTAGCTCCTTCCTTCACAGTCTCATCTCTAAGACCCTCAGTCACAACTTCTGCTGCCATAGCCTTGCCAGCAGAATGTTCATCTTCTACCATAGATACTGAAGTACCTCATCTTCTGTGCTAGATCCTCAGCCACAGGAATAGCTTCTTTCTTCCTTTTCTTGATCTGACTTTCTTCTTCAGCAAACACAACATCAAGATACTCCTTAATTTCCTTCTCAAGCCTCTTCTGATTCCTATCAACCTTGCCTCTCTTAGCTTTCTTCTCATTCTTTGCCTTCTTCTCATCCTTGGTTTTCTTTATCCTATCCTTGATTTCCTTGATACAGAATCTCAGAAATCAATCTCTCAGAAGGAACTTGTCTTCTGGATTTGTTTTGGCCTTCCCTGATAGCCCAGCACGTTGTGATCAACAGAAAGAGTGTTTGTTCCTCCACCTTTCTGAAGCATACTGTCTAAGATGATCTTCAGAAGCACCCTATGATCTGGATGCATGTCCACCAACTTATTTGAAGGTCTTCCATCAAATAAGAGTTTGTTGCAGATGTTCGTCCATTCACTCTTCTTGTCAACATTCCACTGAAATTTTCCAAGGTTGGTCATTTTGCACGCCTTTGCAACAATTTCCTCGTTGATGAGGATTTGAATCCCCATCACTGTTGATCTCACTTCTAAACCATTATAAGGTTTCAGACCCATTTGCCTTCTGGTTTTACCAGCAAGTGAAGGGTTGTTCATGAATGCAACAGTTTCTTCTATGGTAGCATCATCCTTGTCGAAGACTTCTTCTCTCACCCAGAGATCTCTAACCAGTTCTTGATATGTTGGTCCATTCAACATACCGAAATAACTCATCATTCCTTGTGCTAGAAAATGTGTTGAAACGTCAATACCATGCTTCAACAACGATCCAAAATCTACTAGAGATTCAACTTGAACTTCCAGAGTTTCTTTGATGATGTTCATCGTCCTGGGTTTGATGACATAGGATTTACCAGTTTTGATGATCACACCGGATTGAATAAGTTCACTTGCCATTTTAGGGTTCTAGGTTTGATTTTGAGAAAAGAGTTTTTCAGAGACTAAAAACGAGAGAGTATAGTTCAGAAGAAAAAAAATCAAAGTGTGGAAAGCGAAGTGGGTTGTGTGTGATTGCTATTTATAAGGAAAGTTGAAAACGTTTGAAATGGGCTTAATTACTCTTTTGGTCCCTTAACTTATTTTTTGGTTTCGTTTTGGTCCCTTAACTTACTTTTTGGTTTTGTTTTGGTCCCTTAACTATTAAAAGTTTCATTTTGGTCTCTTAACTTATTTTTTGGTTTCGTTTTGGTCCCTTAACTCTTCCTCCGTCAACCACATTGGTCCTTTATGTTAGGATGAATGTATTAGAGTTAAGGAACCAAAACGAAACCGAAAAATAAGTTAAGGGACCAAAACGAAACTTTTAATAGTTATGGGACCAAATGAAAACCCAAAATTAAGTTAAGGGACCAAAACGAAACTTTTAATAGTTAAGAGACCAAAACGAAACCAACAAATAAATTAAGGGACCAAAAGAGTAATTAAGCATTTGAAATGAGAAGGGGAAAAATAAACATAAGCATTTAATACAAATAAGCATGCAGCCGTAAAAGTGTTGGGAAGACGCGAGGGTTACTTGTTAAACGGAATAAAATCATTGCCCTTTGAGTTTCTACCCAATACAAGCAGACCACGTCTTAGAACCAAAAAAGTAACTGTCAACGTAGTGAGACAGATGTTTCTGAACTCAACAGTCATCCTTCCACTTATACGAGCTTCTTCAGAGTCTAAGTTTCCTTAACAGAGCTTATATTCCTCAGAGTCTCCAAGAGAGAGTCTGATTCACAATTAGCTTCTGAGTAACTTTAAGAGTCTGAATTCTGTCTTCAGGAGCACACATTACACAGAGACATATCACATGTTCAAATTTTTCTTGATAAAATCGAATCTCTCAATAGTTAAAGGTTTAGTAAATATATCAGCCCATTGATGATCAGTATCAATGAACTGTATATCTAAAGTTCCTTTTTGAACATAGTCTCTTACAAAATGATGTTTAATCTCAATGTGCTTTGCTCTTGAATGCAGAATTGGATTCTTAGATAAACATATAGCAGCTGTATTATCACAATAAATTGGGATACAGTTTTCAGTTATTTGATAATCCTCAAGCTGATGTTTCATCCAGAGTAGTTGTGTACAACAACTAGCAGCTGAGCTGTATTCTGCTTCTGCTGTAGACAAAGCAATAATTGCTTGCCTCTTGCTAGCCCAGGATATCAGATTCTCTCCTAGAAATTGACAATTGCCACTGGTTGATTTTCTTTCAATCCTGTCTCCAGCATAGTCAGCATCACAGAATCCAACTAGCTTATAATCTGAATATTTCTTATACAGAAGTCCAAGATTAGTAGTTCCTTTCAGATATCTAAAGATCCTTTTAACAGTAGTTAAGTGAGACTCTCTAGGATTTGATTGGAACCTTGCACACAGACATAGACTGAATAAAATATCTGGTCTGGATGCAGTTAGGTATAACAAAGAACCTATCATACCTCTATACAACTTCTGATCAACTTTGGTTCCTTGATCTTCTTTGCTCAGAGTGCAGGTTGGATGCATTGGAGTGTACATTTCCTTGCAGTCCTCAAGATTGAACTTCTTCCGGAGCTCTTTAGTGTATTTGGACTGATGAATGTAGAGTCCATCTTTGCATTGGTTGCTTTGAATTCCCAAAAAGAACTTCAATTCTCCCATCATGCTCATTTTAAATTCATCCTGCATTGCCTTAGAGAACTCTTTGCTAAGTGAAGCATTAGTTGAACCAAAAATGATATCATCAACATAAATTTGAACTATAAGAATGTCCTTCTTCATAGTCTTTCTGAATAGTGTAGTGTCAACTTGTCCTCTTTCAAAGTCATTTTGAATTAAGAAATTACTTAGTCTTTCATACCAAGCTCTGGGAGCCTATTTCAAGCCATATAGTGATTTCTTCAGTATATAAACATGTTCAGGATGTTTCAGATCCTCAAAACCAGAAGGTTGTTTGACATACACTTCTTCAGAAATGACACCATTAAGAATGGCACATTTAACATCCATTTGATACAAGATTATGTTGTGATTCACTGCATAGGAAAGAAGTAACCTGATTGCTTCCAATCTTGCAACTGGAGCAAATGTTTCAGTCTAATCAATGCCTTCTTGCTGACTGTAGCCTTGAGCAACAAGTCTGACCTTGTTTCTGATTACTTCTCCTTGTTCACTAAGCTTGTTTCTGAACACCCATTTTGTTCCAATAATGTTCTTGTGCTCAGGCTTAGCTACTAGATCCCACACTTCATTCCTTTTGAATTGATTAAGTTCATCTTGCATTGCCTAAATCCATCCTTCATCTCCAAGTGCTTCTTTTCAACAGAGGTTGGTTCAATAACAGATAATAATCCCAAAGCAGACTCTTCTTGTCTGAAATGTGATCTAGTTCTTCTGGGACTATCTTTGTTGCCAATTGTCATACCCCAATTTTGGACCGTATGAAACTTTCTTTAGTCATTTCAGAAAAGTGTGCCTTTAGTCTTTATATGTCGTTTAGTCAGTCAAACTTGTGTTTTCTCGTCTTTACATCAGTCTAAAACCAATTTTTGGACGCATTCTTGTATTTTTAAGTATTTCAGTCATCTTTAAATCAGTCGAGTCTTTCTAAGTTAGTCAGTCGTATGTTTAAGTCAGTTAGTCGTTTTTTAACGTGTCAATCATATTTTAAAACAATCGAGTTAATTTAAAAACATTTCAGGCGTTTTTTAACGCGTCAGTCGTATTTTAAAACAATCGAGTCAATCTAAAAACATTTCAGTCGTTTTATAACACGTCAGTCGTTTTTTGTCAGTCGTGTCCGTTTTAGTTGTTTCAAACGAAATTTCGGCAGAGAGGTATTTTAAAATACCTCATTTTTTGTTCCGAAAGGGACATTTTTAAGTTTTATTTATTTTCGTTATTATTGTTTTATTTTATTTTAGTATTTTTATGTTGTTTTAATTAATGGTCCTTTTTTTTTATTAAGCAATTTTCGATTTTTTTTATTTTTTTAATTATTGTGATGTTTTATTTTATAGTTGTTTAGTCATTTTGTCCTTTGATCCTTAGTCCAAGTCTGATGTAAGCAAGGGCACAATGGTCCAATGAAAGAGACACCTCATGATCTCAGGTACCCACAAACCCTAGAAAACAGCAGTATAAATTAGGGGTGTACACGGGTTGGGTCAACCCGGAAAACCCGGTCAAACCCATCCAAAAAAAACCACAAAAATGGGTTGGGCCGAGTAAATGGGTGAATGTGGTTTTAAAAATTGATATACCCATAAAATAATATGGGTTTCGGGTAAAACCGGACCCAAACTCAAAAAACCATTTTAACCCAAAAGATGAATAAACAGATACATATTCCAATTTTTCAAACGTTGATACAAGTATTTTTTTTCTTCAAGGAGCATTGATACTGATACAAATTCCAATTTGTCATAAATAAGTTCAGTTTCCAAACGGTTATCCACCGATACATATTTCAATTTGCCAATTTTCAATTCAATGTTCAATTCAATATATAAACAGACAAACATTAACCAACCAGTAGAACCATCTACCAAAATCATACTCATTCGTCTCTAATCATTGTGTTTACATCACTTCCCCTTTCACTCTCATCGCATTTGCATCGTCAATCAAAGATGGTAAGTATTTTTTGTTGGAATAAGGGTGTTCAGCAATACCACGTTTTGAGTTTTGATGATAACAAGATATTAAAAATTGTCAATTGGATATGCTAATATTTGTTTAAGTATGCAGGATCTTAATCATGATTTTAATCTTAGAAAGTATTCTGTTTGAACATTTTGAGAGCAAAACCAAGAGAAGCTTGTTGCTTGTGATTCTGAAGAACTAGAGAGTCTGAAGAATCATCAGAAGCTATGTCAAGAAGTCTTGAAGACTAAAAGAATCTGAAGTTCAAATTAGTCTGAAGATGATCAGAACCTAAAAGTTCAAGAGAGTCTGAAGATCATTAGAAGCTGAAGTGCTACAGTGAGTCTGAAGCCTACAATCTGAAGATCTGCTTAGAAGGATTTCTAAAGGCATTTCGATGCATAAGAAACACTCACTTGGAGTAATGGCTAACTTCAAAGTCAACTTGAGCGTGGGATGCTCAACGACAAAGAATGCAGAATAGGACAAAATATGTGTGAACGAACTCTGTTTCCACTACTCCACTACCTCGTACAGTTTGGCAACTGTGTCTACCGGTATTAAGTTTCAAAAGGAATGAAATTCAAAATATGCATTTGAAGGACTATTACCATATCAAGCAACAGATCAACAACTATTGATCAAGCTTCCAAAATTCTCTTGATGTGCTGGATTGTCTCAACGTCTCTTTTCAACGCCTATATAAACGATAGAAGACTTGAAGAATATGTTGGACTCTACAACTGAAAAACTACGCTGTCAAGCTATTGTATTCTAACTGAGTCAAACCAGAAACACATCAACAACTTAGATTATTCTTACAAACTGTGTATTCTAGAAATTCAAAGTTCATCAGATAAACAGAGTCTGTCTTTGTTTATATTATTGGAACACATTTGATTGTTTGTCAAGTGTCTTTAACTCTATTCTATTTTCTGTAAATTGTGACAGAAGTCTCTTGCTTGTGTGCTTGAGCAAAGAAGTCTCTTAGTTGTGTCTTTGAGCATTGGAAGACTCTTGCTTACGTGCTTGAGCAATTGGAAGTCTCTTACTGTGTGTTTGAGCAACTTGTAATTGACATTACATTTTAGTGAAACTCTCCTGGGAAGTGCAAGGGGGACAGCACTACTTCCGGTCCGTGGAAGGAACCTGTATAATTGCTTGTGTTCTCTCTTTCTCTCTATCTCTTGTTAATTTCCGCTGCAACAGAATCTGGTCTTCCATCAGACTCTGATCCTGGAGAAACAGATTCTTACTCTTCAAGAGTTTCGAAAAAGTAAACACAATTCAACCCCCCCTTCTTGTGTTTTTCTCACCTTCAGTTGGTATCAGAGCTCCGGCTCTGTTGTCATAGCACTTAACCGTGTAAGAGAAAAGATCCGGAGAAAAACATGTCTTCTAGTGAACCTTCTACTTCTGGTGCTAATTCTGGTGCTGCTATACCATACGACTATGGATCCAATAACAACAGTAAGAAAGCTGATTATGGGAAAATTCCAAAGTTCAATGGTGATCCTGATGAATTTTCTTGGTGGAAAACCAACTTCTATAGCTATGTCATGGGTCTTGATGAAGAACTCTGGGACATACTTGAAGATGGTGTTGGTGACTTACAACTTGATGATGAAGGTGCTGCGATTGACCGTAAACTTCACACTACTGTTCAGAAGAAGATCTACAAGAAACATCATATCATTAGAGGAGCTCTTGTCACTGCTATTCCTAAATCTGGATGCATGAAGATGAGTGAGAAATCTACTGCTTCAGCCATGTTTGCTTCTCTTTGTGCAAACTATGAAGGGAGCAAGAAGGTCAGGGAAGCTAAAGCCCTTCTATTAGTTCATCAGTATGAACTCTTCAAGATGAAAGAGGATGAAAGCATTGAGCAGATGTACTCAAGATTTCAAACTCTAGTATCTGGACTTCAGATACTAAAGAAGAGTTACATAGCTTCTGACCATGTTAGCAAGATTCTAAGGAGCTTACCCTCTAGGTGGAGACCAAAGGTTACTGCAATTGAGGAAGCTAAGGATTTAAACACTTTGAGTGTTGAAGATCTTGTCAGCTCTCTCAAAGTTCATGAGTTAAGTCTCAATGAACATGAATCTGCAAGAAAGTCTAACACCATTGCTTTAAAGTCAAAGGGAAGATCCTCAAAATCTCTCATGGTTGAAGAGTCTGAAAATGAATCTTCTGCTTCTGAAAGCTCTGAGGAAGATCCTGATGTTGCTAAAGAAATGGCTATGCTTTCAAGAAGAATGCAATACCTTGCTAAAAAGAACAAGAAGTTTCTGAGTAAGAGCAATGGTAAGGGTTTCAAGAAGGAAGAACAAAAAGGTTGCTTCAACTGTAAGAAGCTTGGGCACTGTATTGCTGATTGTCCAAAGTTGCAGATGTAACACCCCGTTTTCCCAAATTCAAAATTTCAAAAATAAATCAGAGTATCACGCAAAACGGAATGCTACATTTCTAAAATCCTCAAAAGGGAATAAATAAACATTTATTCTAGTCAAAACTGTTCTAACATCGCAGCGGATAAAATCTAATGTTAACAAATTGTTTTGGCACGCAGGCCTCATAAATAAGTCTCGACATAAATTAACTGAAATCTTAAATTATAATCAATACGTAAGGAATAGAAAGTAAACATAAAAGGTTCCCATCCCGTTACGTATCAGAGCACCTAAAGGACACGGTGAGGATAGCCACTCACAACGGCAACAGCAACAAAAGCTCAATCACCTGCACTTGCCCACAAGGCGGCAATTCCAGCAGAAGGGGTGAGATTCTCATAACAATAGCATTAAACATATAATCCAATAATTACAATTAACAGCATAACTTCATCATCATATATCATAATAACAATCAGGTAGCATCTTAAACAACATCATAAATCAACTTAATAGTTTGACTTGACAATGCGACATCGACTCAACTTATGCAACTTAGACATCTTAATCATGCATGTGGTACCATATTGAGTATAAATATACTCCTA
Source organism: Medicago arabica (assembly GCA_946800305.1). NCBI lineage: Eukaryota > Viridiplantae > Streptophyta > Magnoliopsida > Fabales > Fabaceae > Medicago > Medicago arabica. Next base: position 17,223,422 of record OX326967.1, read on the forward strand.
GGGCATAAGCCCTCGTCGCTATTGAGCATAAAAATACTCCTAGAGCATAAGCTCTCGTCGCTGTTTGAGCAAAAGCTCCTAGGGCATGAGCCCTCGTCTCTGGATGAATATGCATGGACTCGATTCTTAGGCCTTAGACATCTCAAAATAAATTCCAATAATTTGGATTACAACATCATAAATCTTATAACAGCACATGCAGCTTTTAATTAATAAAACATGGCAGCATGGCAGCAATCAACATCTCAAACAATAGCAAGATCGTAAACGTTCACATACATCGTCACTTATGATTCAGAAAAGCATATACAAATGTATAGGTCACAATAACAAATCAATTATCAGCTAACAGCTCTACATTTCTTCTTAATATCTCAGCACTCAATTCCCAAACTAGGGGTCATCTCATAACTAATCGTGCGACAAGTGTCGCACTATTCTAAAAGGTAGTCTAATACAGGACTACTCGCTATGGCGAGTGGGATCTCTCGCCTCGCGAACCATTACAGGGGTTACTCGCTACGGCGAGCTGGGTTGCTCGCCTCGCGAGCATCAGGGGTACGACTCGCTATTGCGAGTTGGGTTATTCGCCTGGCGAGCTCCTGGGTGTTGCTCGCTACGGCGAGTTGGATTTTTGCCTCGCGAACACTTCTGGGGGTTGGTCGCTATGGCGAGCTGTTCTATTCGCCTCGCGAGCGGATGAGTACTCGCCGTGGCGAGCTGGCTGCTCGCTGTGGCGAGCGGCGACAGAACAGTTACGGGATTACGAGGGTTTTCACCTCAAACCCCAAATTCCATCCTAATTCTTCATATTTTTGACTATAATGGTGTCTAAGAGTTATTCTAATGTCTGTAAATAGTTTACTACGTCAACGGTATAGTTTTTCATCATCCAATCATCAATTTACCACTTATGACCTAATTCTCATATTCCTAATTCCCATGAAATAAACCTAGAATTTGCTAACTCTAATCATGAATTACATGTTCTAATGATATTGTAATGAAAGGCTCACCCTTACCTTAAGAAATTCGAGCAGCAGCCTCTCCGGTTCTTCTCTTCCGTTTTCTCCCTTTTTCTCCCAAAGCTCTGAATTGTACGTTATGTACAATTCTAACCTAACTCCCCCCTTTTAAACCTCTTCTTGTTTGTTTTATTTTATCTTATTTCCCCCACAACTATATCTAATTATAAAACAAACCCACAACTTATTATCTGTTTTATTTTCTAATCTTATTTTATTAAACAATAAAATAAGTCACAACACATAAGTCACATAAATCACATAATATCTCGAATATCACTTAATTCACACAAAATCATATAAATATGCTTTATACTATACAGAATAATTTCAATAATTAAAACGGGCGTTACAACTCTCCCCAACTTATAAGATTTTCGTCCTCAAAAATTTACCTTAAGCAAACAACTCGGGATAAGACTCCAACATCTTACTCTCTAGCTCTCAAGTCAAGCTTTCACCAGTCGCTCTGTCCCAAACGACTTTCACAAGAGGTATCTCCTTGCCTCTCAACCTCTTCACTTCACGACCTTCGATCCTCACTGGTAAGGTCTCAACCGTCAGGTTATCTCTAACTTGCACATCATCCCTTTGAATCACATGGGATGGATCTGGAACATACTTCCGAAGTTGCGACACGTGAAACACATCATGCAAATTTGACAGATGCGGCGGTAAACCTACTCGATACGCCACTGTCCCAATTCTCTCTGATATCTGATACGGACCAATAAACTTCGGGGTTAACTTCTTCGACTTCAATGCACGACCCACACCGGTCATGGGAGTAACTCTTAGGAATACATGATCTCCCTCTTGGAACTCAAGGTCCTTCCTACGCTTATCATGATAACTCTTCTGCCGACTCTGCGACGCTTTCATCTTCTCTTGGATCATTTTTACCTTCTCAGTAGTTTGTTGAACAATTTCTGGTCCTAAAACCACATTCTCACCTGACTCAAACCAACACAACGGAGTTCTACATCTCCGACCATATAAAGCTTCGAAAGGTGCCATTCTGATACTAGAATGATAACTGTTATTGTACGTGAACTCTATCAACGGGAGATGACTATCCCAAATTCCTCCTTGCTCAAGTACACAAACTCTCAACAGATCTTCCAACGACTGAATCGTTCTTTCCGACTGACCATCTGTCTGCGGATGATATGCCGAACTCAACTTCAACTTAGAACCTAAAGCCTCTTGCAAACTCATCCAGAATCTAGAAGTAAACCTCGGGTCTCTGTCTGATACGATGCTCGAAGGAACACCATGCAACTTCACTATTTCACGAATATAAATCTCTGCCAACTGAGCTATAGGAAAACTGATGTTAATCGGAATAAAATGAGCCGACTTCGTCAGTCTATCAACAATTACCCAAATGGCGTCATTTCCTCTAGGCGTATTTGGCAAACTCGTCACAAAATCCATGGATATACTATCCCATTTCCACTCTGGCACATCTAAAGGTATCATCATCCCAGTCGGCTTCTGATGTTCCACTTTCGACTTCTGACAAACCAAACACGAATACACAAAATGTGCCACATCACGTTTCAATCCGGACCACCAAAACAACTTCTTCAAATCGTGATACATCTTCGTAGCTCCCGGGTGAATACTCAAGCTACTTTTATGACTCTCTTCAAGAATCATTTTCTTCATCTCATCATCATCTGGAATGCAAATTCTACCTCGGAACCTCAACACACCTTGATCATCGACCTTAAAGTCACCGTCTTTGGTCTGATTGCTAGCAACTAACAAGTCCACAAACTTAACATCCAATTTCTGCGCCTCTCTAATACTTTTCAAGAATTCATTATCAATCTTCAGCATTCCCAACTTCACACTTTGAGGTGACCATTCACATACTAAACTCAAATCTCTAAACTGTTCTAGCAACTCAAACTCTTTAGCCATCAAAGCGGACATATGCAAAGTCTTCCTACTTAGGGCATCTGCAACAACGTTAGCTTTACCCGGATGATAATTCAAACCAAAGTCATAATCTTTCAACAACTCAAGCCACCTTCGCTGTCTCATATTCAATTCCTTCTGATCAAATAAATACTTCAAGCTCTTGTGGTCACTGAACACTTCAAACCTCGAACCGTACAGATAATGTCTCCAAATCTTAAGCACAAATACCACTGCAGCTAATTCAAGATCGTGAGTAGGGTAATTTCGTTTATGGATTCTCAACTGTCTTGATGCATAAGCAACCACCTTACCATCTTGCATAAGCACACCACCTAAACCCAACTTGGACGCATCACAATACACAACAAAAGGTTCATCGGGCTTAGGCAAAATCAAAACAGGAGCCGTCGTCAGACGCTTCTTCAATTCATTAAAACTATTCTCGCAATGAACATCCCACACAAATGCTTTACCTTTGCAGGTCAACTGCGTTAGCGGAAGTGCCAACTTCGAAAATCCTTCTATAAATCTTCTGTAGTACCCAGCTAATCCCAAAAAGCTTCTAATCTCGGTAACCGACCTTGGAGTCTCCCATTGCGACACTGCTTCAACTTTAGACGGATCAACTGCAATACCATTACCAGAAATAACATGGCCAAGAAAACTCACTTCGTTCAACCAAAATTCGCACTTCGACAATTTAGCGTAAAGCTTCTTCTCTTTCAACACTTGCAAGACTATCTTCAAATGTTCCGCATGCTCTTCTTCAGACTTGGAGTAAATCAAAATATCATCGATGAACACTACCACAAATTGATCCAAGAATGCATGGAAGATGCGATTCATATATTCCATAAACACACCAGGTGCGTTCGTAACACCAAAGGGCATCACTTTATACTCATAATGTCCATAACGCGTCCTGAACGCTATCTTCTGCATATCTTCATCTTTCACTTTAATCTGGTGATATCCCGACCTCAAATCAATCTTGCTAAACACTCGTGCACCCACTAACTGATCCATTAAATCGTCAATTCTCGGAAGTGGATACCTATTCTTTATAGTTACCTTGTTCAGCTGTCGGTAATCAATACATAACCTCATACTACCGTCTTTCTTCTTCACTAGTAATACTGGCGCTCCCCAAGGAGAAACACTTGGTCTAACAAACTTCTTGTCAAGTAAATCTTCTAACTGTTTCTTCAACTCAGCCAACTTGGAAGCTGACATGCGATAAGGTGTCATAGACACAGGCTTCGTTCCCGGAATAAGGTCGATTGAAAACTCAACTTCTCTTTCTGGAGGCACATCAGGAATTTCATCGGGAAAGACTTCTGGAAAATCGCTTACCACTTTCTGCTTATCAATCAACGTTTGGTTCTCAATAGATAAAGATGCCATCAAAGAAAACATCAACATTCCTTCACGTTCTAACTGCTTCAACTGTTTGGTAGATAAAAACTCTGCTCCACTTTCTTCTTCATCAGATGAGAAATACACCGACTTGCGAAAACAATTAATATGTACATGATTGCACTCTAACCAATTCATACCCAGAATCACATCCATACCACTCAAGGGTAGACAACCATTTCTCCATTCATATTAGGCATAGTAAGACCCAACTTAGCAGCACAATCAATGGCAATAAAACAATGTGTAGCACCAGTGTCAATAATAGCAATTAAAGGAGTACTATCAAAATAACAAGTACCTCTGATCAAACGATCCTCATTCTCTGTCTGTGTGCCAGTCAAAGCAAACACTCTACCAGTAGTCTGAGCCTTCTTAGGCTTCTTGCATTGTGAACCAATATGACCCTCTTCGTTACAATTAAAGCACACAACATCATCATACTTGCATGCCGAAGTAGCATGTCCCTTCTTACCACAGCGGTAACACCGCTTCACGTCTCCAGTACAAGCATTACTCTTGTGGCCTTTCTCACCACAATTATAGCAGACAATCTCAGCAGGAGCATCCTTCTTATGAGGTCTCCTCTCATCATTAACTCTTTGCTTGCCCTTATCAGCAGGGGCACCATAAGGCTTCGGGCGACTCTGCTGTCCTTTACTCTTTCTTTCATTCACTACCTTGTAGTGAGCTTTAATGTCCTCCTCATAAATCCTGCAGCTGCTCACCAGCTCGGAAAAGTTACGGATCTTCTGGTAACCAATTGCCCTCTTGATATCAGCACGCAAGCCATTCTCGAACTTGATGCACTTAGAAAACTCCGCCGTCTCAGCAGTATAGTGTGGATAAAACTTAGCCAATTCCACAAACTTGGCAGCATACTCAGTCACCGACATGTTCCCTTGTTTCAGCTCAAGGAACTCAATCTCCTTCTTCCCGCGAACATCTTCCGGAAAGTAACGGTTCAGGAACTCCCTCCTGAACACAGCCCAAGTAACAGCAGCACCTCCATTCTCTAAGACCGGTTGGACACTCACCCACCAGTCGTCAGCTTCTTCTGCCAGCATGTGCGTCCCAAAGCGCACCATCTGAACGTCTGTACACTGCATCACTCTGAAAATCCTTTCGACCTCCTTGAGCCATGTCTGAGCTCCGTCGGGGTCGTATCTTCCCTTGAACGTAGGTGGATGATTCATCAAAAAGGTCTCCAACATCCTCACACCATCATTTCCACCAGCATTCTGTTGTTGGCCCACAGCTTGAGCCATCGCTTGTAATGCAGCAGCAAGAGCAGCATCATTTCTTCCAGCCATCTTAGTTCACTACATAACGAGAACGGGTTAGAGAAATTCAAACAGAATTAAACTAACACTCGACACTAACGACTTGATCTACTTTGCCGGACGGACCGACCTGCTCTGATACCAATTGTAACACCCCGTTTTCCCAAATTCAAAATTTCAAAAATAAATCAGAGTATCACGCAAAACGGAATGCTACATTTCTAAAATCCTCAAAAGGGAATAAATAAACATTTATTCTAGTCAAAACTGTTCTAACATCGCAGCGGATAAAATCTAATGTTAACAAATCGTTTTGGCACGCAGGCCTCATAAATAAGTCTCGACATAAATTAACTGAAATCTTAAATTATAATCAATACGTAAGGAATAGAAAGTAAACATAAAAGGTTCCCATCCCGTTACGTATCAGAGCACCTAAAGGACACGGTGAGGATAGCCACTCACAACGGCAACAGCAACAAAAGCTCAATCACCTGCACTTGCCCACAAGGCGGCAATTCCAGCAGAAGGGGTGAGATTCTCATAACAATAGCATTAAACATATAATCCAATAATTACAATTAACAGCATAACTTCATCATCATATATCATAATAACAATCAGGTAGCATCTTAAACAACATCATAAATCAACTTAATAGTTTGACTTGACAATGCGACATCGACTCAACTTATGCAACTTAGACATCTTAATCATGCATGTGGTACCATATTGAGTATAAATATACTCCTAGGGCATAAGCCCTCGTCGCTATTGAGCATAAAAATACTCCTAGAGCATAAGCTCTCGTCGCTGTTTGAGCAAAAGCTCCTAGGGCATGAGCCCTCGTCTCTGGATGAATATGCATGGACTCGATTCTTAGGCCTTAGACATCTCAAAATAAATTCCAATAATTTGGATTACAACATCATAAATCTTATAACAGCACATGCAGCTTTTAATTAATAAAACATGGCAGCATGGCAGCAATCAACATCTCAAACAATAGCAAGATCGTAAACGTTCACATACATCGTCACTTATGATTCAGAAAAGCATATACAAATGTATAGGTCACAATAACAAATCAATTATCAGCTATCAGCTCTACATTTCTTCTTAATATCTCAGCACTCAATTCCCAAACTAGGGGTCATCTCATAACTAATCGTGCGACAAGTGTCGCACTATTCTAAAAGGTAGTCTAATACAGGACTACTCGCTATGGCGAGTGGGATCTCTCGCCTCGCGAACCATTACAGGGGTTACTCGCTACGGCGAGCTGGGTTGCTCGCCTCGCGAGCATCAGGGGTACGACTCGCTATGGCGAGTTGGGTTATTCGCCTGGCGAGCTCCTGGGTGTTGCTCGCTACGGCGAGTTGGATTTTTGCCTCGCAAACACTTCTGGGGGTTGGTCGCTATGGCGAGCTGTTCTATTCGCCTCGCGAGCGGATGAGTACTCGCCGTGGCGAGCTGGCTGCTCGCTGTGGCGAGCGGCGACAGAACAGTTACGGGATTACGAGGGTTTTCACCTCAAACCCCAAATTCCATCCTAATTCTTCATATTTTTGACTATAATGGTGTCTAAGAGTTATTCTAATGTCTGTAAATAGTTTACTACGTCAACGGTATAGTTTTTCATCATCCAATCATCAATTTACCACTTATGACCTAATTCTCATATTCCTAATTCCCATGAAATAAACCTAGAATTTGCTAACTCTAATCATGAATTACATGTTCTAATGATATTGTAATGAAAGGCTCACCCTTACCTTAAGAAATTCGAGCAGCAGCCTCTCCGGTTCTTCTCTTCCGTTTTCTCCCTTTTTCTCCCAAAGCTCTGAATTGTACGTTCTGTACAATTCTAACCTAACTCCCCCCTTTTAAACCTCTTCTTGTTTGTTTTATTTTATCTTATTTCCCCCACAACTATATCTAATTATAAAACAAACCCACAACTTATTATCTGTTTTATTTTCTAATCTTATTTTATTAAACAATAAAATAAGTCACAACACATAAGTCACATAAATCACATAATATCTCGAATATCACTTAATTCACACAAAATCATATAAATATGCTTTATACTATACAGAATAATTTAAATAATTAAAACGGGCGTTACAACTCTCCCCAACTTATAAGATTTTCGTCCTCAAAAATTTACCTTAAGCAAACAACTCGGGATAAGACTCCAACATCTTACTCTCTAGCTCCCAAGTCAAGCTTTCACCAGTCGCTCTGTCCCAAACGACTTTCACAAGAGGTATCTCCTTGCCTCTCAACCTCTTCACTTCACGACCTTCGATCCTCACTGGTAAGGTCTCAACCGTCAGGTTATGTCTAACTTGCACATCATCCCTTTGAATCACATGGGATGGATCTGGAACATACTTCTGAAGTTGCGACACGTGAAACACATCATGCAAATTTGACAGATGCGGCGGTAAACCTACTCGATACGCCACTGTCCCAATTCTCTCTGATATCTGATACGGACCAATAAACTTCGGGGTTAACTTCTTCGACTTCAATGCACGACCCACACCGGTCATGGGAGTAACTCTTAGGAATACATGATCTCCCTCTTGGAACTCAAGGTCCTTCCTACGCTTATCATGATAACTCTTCTGCCGACTCTGCGACGCTTTCATCTTCTCTTGGATCATTTTTACCTTCTCAGTAGTTTGTTGAACAATTTCTGGTCCTAAAACCACATTCTCACCTGACTCAAACCAACACAACGGAGTTCTACATCTCCGACCATATAAAGCTTCGAAAGGTGCCATTCCGATACTAGAATGATAACTGTTATTGTACGTGAACTCTATCAACGGGAGATGACTATCCCAAATTCCTCCTTGCTCAAGTACACAAACTCTCAACAGATCTTCCAACGACTGAATCGTTCTTTCCGACTGACCATCTGTCTGCGGATGATATGCCGAACTCAACTTCAACTTAGAACCTAAAGCCTCTTGCAAACTCTTCCAGAATCTAGAAGTAAACCTCGGGTCTCTGTCTGATACGATGCTCGAAGGAACACCATGCAACTTCACTATTTCACGAATATAAATCTCTGCCAACTGAGCTATAGGAAAACTGATGTTAATCGGAATAAAATGAGCCGACTTCGTCAGTCTATCAACAATTACCCAAATGGCGTCATTTCCTCTAGGCGTATTTGGAAAACTCGTCACAAAATCCATGGATATACTATCCCATTTCCACTCTGGCACATCTAAAGGTATCATCATCCCAGTCGGTTTCTGATGTTCCACTTTCGACTTCTGACAAACCAAACACGAATACACAAAATGTGCCACATCACGTTTCAATCCGGAGCACCAAAACAACTTCTTCAAATCGTGATACATCTTCGTAGCTCCCGGGTGAATACTCAAGCTACTTTTATGACTCTCTTCAAGAATCATTTTCTTCATCTCATCATCATCTGGAATGCAAATTCTACCTCGGAACCTCAACACACCTTGATCATCGACCTTAAAGTCACCGTCTTTGGTCTGATTGCTAGCAACTAACAAGTCCACAAACTTAACATCCAATTTCTGCGCCTCTCTAATACTTTTCAAGAATTTATTATCAATCTTCAGCATTCCCAACTTCACACTTTGAGGTGACCATTCACATACTAAACTCAAATCTCTAAACTGTTCTAGCAACTCAAACTCTTTAGCCATCAAAGCGGACATATGCAAAGTCTTCCTACTTAGGGCATCTGCAACAACGTTAGCTTTACCCGGATGATAATTCAAACCAAAGTCATAATCTTTCAACAACTCAAGCCACCTTCGCTGTCTCATATTCAATTCCTTCTGATCAAATAAATACTTCAAGCTCTTGTGGTCACTGAACACTTCAAACCTCGAACCGTACAGATAATGTCTCCAAATCTTAAGCACAAATACCACTGCAGCTAATTCAAGATCGTGAGTAGGGTAATTTCGTTCATGGATTCTCAACTGTCTTGATGCATAAGCAACCACCTTACCATCTTGCATAAGCACACCACCTAAACCCAACTTGGACGCATCACAATACACAACAAAAGGTTCATCGGGCTTAGGCAAAATCAAAACAGGAGCCGTCGTCAGACGCTTCTTCAATTCATTAAAACTATTCTCGCAATGAACATCCCACACAAATGCTTTACCTTTGCAGGTCAACTGCGTTAGCGGAAGTGCCAACTTCGAAAATCCTTCTATAAATCTTCTGTAGTACCCAGCTAATCCCAAAAAGCTTCTAATCTCGGTAACCGACCTCGGAGTCTCCCATTGCGACACTGCTTCAACTTTAGACGGATCAACTGCAATACCATTACCAGAAATAACATGGCCAAGAAAACTCACTTCGTTCAACCAAAATTCGCACTTCGACAATTTAGCGTAAAGCTTCTTCTCTTTCAACACTTGCAAGACTATCTTCAAATGTTCCGCATGCTCTTCTTCAGACTTGGAGTAAATCAAAATATCATCGATGAACACAACCACGAATTGATCCAAGAATGCATGGAAGATGCGATTCATATATTCCATAAACACACCAGGTGCGTTCGTAACACCAAAGGGCATCACTTTATACTCATAATGTCCATAACGCGTCCTGAACGCTGTCTTCTGCATATCTTCATCTTTCACTTTAATCTGGTGATATCCCGACCTCAAATCAATCTTGCTAAACACTCGTGCACCCACTAACTGATCCATTAAATCGTCAATTCTCGGAAGTGGATACCTATTCTTTATAGTTACCTTGTTCAGCTGTCGGTAATCAATACATAACCTCATACTACCGTCTTTCTTCTTCACTAGTAATACTGGCGCTCCCCAAGGAGAAACACTTGGTCTAACAAACTTCTTGTCAAGTAAATCTTCTAACTGTTTCTTCAACTCAGCCAACTTGGAAGCTGACATGCGATAAGGTGTCATAGACACAGGCTTCGTTCCCGGAATAAGGTCGATTGAAAACTCAACTTCTCTTTCTGGAGGCACATCAGGAATTTCATCGGGAAAGACTTCTGGAAAATCGCTTACCACTTTCTGCTTATCAATCAACGTTTGGTTCTCAATAGATAAAGATGCCATCAAAGAAAACATCAACATTCCTTCACGTTCTAACTGCTTCAACTGTTTGGTAGATAAAAACTCTGCTCCACTTTCTTCTTCATCAGATGAGAAATACACCGACTTGCGAAAACAATTAATATGTACATGATTGTACTCTAACCAATTCATACCCAGAATCACATCCATACCACTCAAGGGTAGACAACCATTTCTCCATTCATATTAGACATAGTAACACCCAACTTAGCAGCACAATCAATGGCAATAAAACAATGTGTAGCACCAGTGTCAATAATAGCAATTAAAGGAGTACTATCAAAATAACAAGTACCTCTGATCAAACGATCCTCATTCTCTGTCTGTGTGCCAGTCAAAGCAAACACTCTACCAGTAGTCTGAGCCTTCTTAGGCTTCTTGCATTGTGAACCAATATGACCCTCTTCGTTACAATTAAAGCACACAACATCATCATACTTGCATGCCGAAGTAGCATGTCCCTTCTTACCACAGCGGTAACACCGCTTCACGTCTCCAGTACAAGCATTACTCTTGTGGCCTTTCTCACCACAATTATAGCAGACAATCTCAGCAGGAGCATCCTTCTTATGAGGTCTCCTCTCATCATTAACTCTTTGCTTGCCCTTATCAGCAGGGGCACCATAAGGCTTCGGGCGACTCTGCTGTCCTTTACTCTTTCTTTCATTCACTACCTTGTAGTGAGCTTTAGTGTCCTCCTCATAAATCCTGCAGCTGCTCACCAGCTCGGAAAAGTTACGGATCTTCTGGTAACCAATTGCCCTCTTGATATCCGCACGCAAGCCATTCTCGAACTTGATGCACTTAGAAAACTCCGCCGTCTCAGCAGTATAGTGTGGATAAAACTTAGCCAATTCCACAAACTTGGCAGCATACTCAGTCACCGACATGTTCCCTTGTTTCAGCTCAAGGAACTCAATCTCCTTCTTCCCGCGAACATCTTCCGGAAAGTAACGGTTCAGGAACTCCCTCCTGAACACAGCCCAAGTAACAGCAGCACCTCCATTCTCTAAGACCGGTTGGACACTCACCCACCAGTCGTCAGCTTCTTCTGCCAGCATGTGCGTCCCAAAGCGCACCATCTGAACGTCCGTACACTGCATCACTCTGAAAATCCTTTCGACCTCCTTGAGCCATGTCTGAGCTCCATCGGGGTCGTATCTTCCCTTGAACGTAGGTGGATGATTCATCAAAAAGGTCTCCAACATCCTCACACCATCATTTCCACCAGCATTCTGTTGTTGGCCCACAGCTTGAGCCATCGCTTGTAATGCAGCAGCAAGAGCAGCATCATTTCTTCCAGCCATCTTAGTTCACTACATAACGAGAACGGGTTAGAGAAATTCAAACAGAATTAAACTAACACTCGACACTAACGACTTGATCTACTTTGCCGGACGGACCGACCTGCTCTGATACCATTTGTAACACCCCGTTTTCCCAAATTCAAAATTTCAAAAATAAATCAGAGTATCACGCAAAACGGAATGCTACATTTCTAAAATCCTCAAAAGGGAATAAATAAACATTTATTTTAGTCAAAACTGTTCTAACATCGCAGCGGATAAAATCTAATGTTAACAAATCGTTTTGGCACGCAGGCCTCATAAATAAGTCTCGACATAAATTAACTGAAATCTTAAATTATAATCAATACGTAAGGAATAGAAAGTAAACATAAAAGGTTCCCATCCCGTTACGTATCAGAGCACCTAAAGGACACGGTGAGGATAGCCACTCACAACGGCAACAGCAACAAAAGCTCAATCACCTGCACTTGCCCACAAGGCGGCAATTCCAGCAGAAGGGGTGAGATTCTCATAACAATAGCATTAAACATATAATCCAATAATTACAATTAACAGCATAACTTCATCATCATATATCATAATAACAATCAGGTAGCATCTTAAACAACATCATAAATCAACTTAATAGTTTGACTTGACAATGCGACATCGACTCAACTTATGCAACTTAGACATCTTAATCATGCATGTGGTACCATATTGAGTATAAATATACTCCTAGGGCATAAGCCCTCGTCGCTATTGAGCATAAAAATACTCCTAGAGCATAAGCTCTCGTCGCTGTTTGAGCAAAAGCTCCTAGGGCATGAGCCCTCGTCTCTGGATGAATATGCATGGACTCGATTCTTAGGCCTTAGACATCTCAAAATAAATTCCAATAATTTGGATTACAACATCATAAATCTTATAACAGCACATGCAGCTTTTAATTAATAAAACATGGCAGCATGGCAGCAATCAACATCTCAAACAATAGCAAGATCGTAAACGTTCACATACATCGTCACTTATGATTCAGAAAAGCATATACAAATGTATAGGTCACAATAACAAATCAATTATCAGCTATCAGCTCTACATTTCTTCTTAATATCTCAGCACTCAATTCCCAAACTAGGGGTCATCTCATAACTAATCGTGCGACAAGTGTCGCACTATTCTAAAAGGTAGTCTAATACAGGACTACTCGCTATGGCGAGTGGGATCTCTCGCCTCGCGAACCATTACAGGGGTTACTCGCTACGGCGAGCTGGGTTGCTCGCCTCGCGAGCATCAGGGGTACGACTCGCTATTGCGAGTTGGGTTATTCGCCTGGCGAGCTCCTGGGTGTTGCTCGCTACGGCGAGTTGGATTTTTGCCTCGCAAACACTTCTGGGGGTTGGTCGCTATGGCGAGCTGTTCTATTCGCCTCGCGAGCGGATGAGTACTCGCCGTGGCGAGCTGGCTGCTCGCTGTGGCGAGCGGCGACAGAACAGTTACGGGATTACGAGGGTTTTCACCTCAAACCCCAAATTCCATCCTAATTCTTCATATTTTTGACTATAATGGTGTCTAAGAGTTATTCTAATGTCTGTAAATAGTTTACTACGTCAACGGTATAGTTTTTCATCATCCAATCATCAATTTACCACTTATGACCTAATTCTCATATTCCTAATTCCCATGAAATAAACCTAGAATTTGCTAACTCTAATCATGAATTACATGTTCTAATGATATTGTAATGAAAGGCTCACCCTTACCTTAAGAAATTCGAGCAGCAGCCTCTCCGGTTCTTCTCTTCCGTTTTCTCCCTTTTTCTCCCAAAGCTCTGAATTGTACGTTCTGTACAATTCTAACCTAACTCCCCCCTTTTAAACCTCTTCTTGTTTGTTTTATTTTATCTTATTTCCCCCACAACTATATCTAATTATAAAACAAACCCACAACTTATTATCTGTTTTATTTTCTAATCTTATTTTATTAAACAATAAAATAAGTCACAACACATAAGTCACATAAATCACATAATATCTCGAATATCACTTAATTCACACAAAATCATATAAATATGCTTTATACTATACAGAATAATTTAAATAATTAAAACGGGCGTTACAACTCTCCCCAACTTATAAGATTTTCGTCCTCAAAAATTTACCTTAAGCAAACAACTCGGGATAAGACTCCAACATCTTACTCTCTAGCTCCCAAGTCAAGCTTTCACCAGTCGCTCTGTCCCAAACGACTTTCACAAGAGGTATCTCCTTGCCTCTCAACCTCTTCACTTCACGACCTTCGATCCTCACTGGTAAGGTCTCAACCGTCAGGTTATGTCTAACTTGCACATCATCCCTTTGAATCACATGGGATGGATCTGGAACATACTTCCGAAGTTGCGACACGTGAAACACATCATGCAAATTTGACAGATGCGGCGGTAAACCTACTCGATACGCCACTGTCCCAATTCTCTCTGATATCTGATACGGACCAATAAACTTCGGGGTTAACTTCTTCGACTTCAATGCACGACCCACACCGGTCATGGGAGTAACTCTTAGGAATACATGATCTCCCTCTTGGAACTCAAGGTCCTTCCTACGCTTATCATGATAACTCTTCTGCCGACTCTGCGACGCTTTCATCTTCTCTTGGATCATTTTTACCTTCTCAGTAGTTTGTTGAACAATTTCTGGTCCTAAAACCACATTCTCACCTGACTCAAACCAACACAACGGAGTTCTACATCTCCGACCATATAAAGCTTCGAAAGGTGCCATTCCGATACTAGAATGATAACTGTTATTGTACGTGAACTCTATCAACGGGAGATGACTATCCCAAATTCCTCCTTGCTCAAGTACACAAACTCTCAACAGATCTTCCAACGACTGAATCGTTCTTTCCGACTGACCATCTGTCTGCGGATGATATGCCGAACTCAACTTCAACTTAGAACCTAAAGCCTCTTGCAAACTCTTCCAGAATCTAGAAGTAAACCTCGGGTCTCTGTCTGATACGATGCTCGAAGGAACACCATGCAACTTCACTATTTCACGAATATAAATCTCTGCCAACTGAGCTATAGGAAAACTGATGTTAATCGGAATAAAATGAGCCGACTTCGTCAGTCTATCAACAATTACCCAAATGGCGTCATTTCCTCTAGGCGTATTTGGAAAACTCGTCACAAAATCCATGGATATACTATCCCATTTCCACTCTGGCACATATAAAGGTATCATCATCCCAGTCGGTTTCTGATGTTCCACTTTCGACTTCTGACAAACCAAACACGAATACACAAAATGTGCCACATCACGTTTCAATCCGGAGCACCAAAACAACTTCTTCAAATCGTGATACATCTTCGTAGCTCCCGGGTGAATACTCAAGCTACTTTTATGACTCTCTTCAAGAATCATTTTCTTCATCTCATCATCATCTGGAATGCAAATTCTACCTCGGAACCTCAACACACCTTGATCATCGACCTTAAAGTCACCGTCTTTGGTCTGATTGCTAGCAACTAACAAGTCCACAAACTTAACATCCAATTTCTGCGCCTCTCTAATACTTTTCAAGAATTTATTATCAATCTTCAGCATTCCCAACTTCACACTTTGAGGTGACCATTCACATACTAAACTCAAATCTCTAAACTGTTCTAGCAACTCAAACTCTTTAGCCATCAAAGCGGACATATGCAAAGTCTTCCTACTTAGGGCATCTGCAACAACGTTAGCTTTACCCGGATGATAATTCAAACCAAAGTCATAATCTTTCAACAACTCAAGCCACCTTCGCTGTCTCATATTCAATTCCTTCTGATCAAATAAATACTTCAAGCTCTTGTGGTCACTGAACACTTCAAACCTCGAACCGTACAGATAATGTCTCCAAATCTTAAGCACAAATACCACTGCAGCTAATTCAAGATCGTGAGTAGGGTAATTTCGTTCATGGATTCTCAACTGTCTTGATGCATAAGCAACCACCTTACCATCTTGCATAAGCACACCACCTAAACCCAACTTGGACGCATCACAATACACAACAAAAGGTTCATCGGGCTTAGGCAAAATCAAAACAGGAGCCGTCGTCAGACGCTTCTTCAATTCATTAAAACTATTCTCGCAATGAACATCCCACACAAATGCTTTACCTTTGCAGGTCAACTGCGTTAGCGGAAGTGCCAACTTCGAAAATCCTTCTATAAATCTTCTGTAGTACCCAGCTAATCCCAAAAAGCTTCTAATCTCGGTAACCGACCTCGGAGTCTCCCATTGCGACACTGCTTCAACTTTAGACGGATCAACTGCAATACCATTACCAGAAATAACATGGCCAAGAAAACTCACTTCGTTCAACCAAAATTCGCACTTCGACAATTTAGCGTAAAGCTTCTTCTCTTTCAACACTTGCAAGACTATCTTCAAATGTTCCGCATGCTCTTCTTCAGACTTGGAGTAAATCAAAATATCATCGATGAACACAACCACGAATTGATCCAAGAATGCATGGAAGATGCGATTCATATATTCCATAAACACACCAGGTGCGTTCGTAACACCAAAGGGCATCACTTTATACTCATAATGTCCATAACGCGTCCTGAACGCTGTCTTCTGCATATCTTCATCTTTCACTTTAATCTGGTGATATCCCGACCTCAAATCAATCTTGCTAAACACTCGTGCACCCACTAACTGATCCATTAAATCGTCAATTCTCGGAAGTGGATACCTATTCTTTATAGTTACCTTGTTCAGCTGTCGGTAATCAATACATAACCTCATACTACCGTCTTTCTTCTTCACTAGTAATACTGGCGCTCCCCAAGGAGAAACACTTGGTCTAACAAACTTCTTGTCAAGTAAATCTTCTAACTGTTTCTTCAACTCAGCCAACTTGGAAGCTGACATGCGATAAGGTGTCATAGACACAGGCTTCGTTCCCGGAATAAGGTCGATTGAAAACTCAACTTCTCTTTCTGGAGGCACATCAGGAATTTCATCGGGAAAGACTTCTGGAAAATCGCTTACCACTTTCTGCTTATCAATCAACGTTTGGTTCTCAATAGATAAAGATGCCATCAAAGAAAACATCAACATTCCTTCACGTTCTAACTGCTTCAACTGTTTGGTAGATAAAAACTCTGCTCCACTTTCTTCTTCATCAGATGAGAAATACACCGACTTGCGAAAACAATTAATATGTACATGATTGTACTCTAACCAATTCATACCCAGAATCACATCCATACCACTCAAGGGTAGACAACCATTTCTCCATTCATATTAGACATAGTAACACCCAACTTAGCAGCACAATCAATGGCAATAAAACAATGTGTAGCACCAGTGTCAATAATAGCAATTAAAGGAGTACTATCAAAATAACAAGTACCTCTGATCAAACGATCCTCATTCTCTGTCTGTGTGCCAGTCAAAGCAAACACTCTACCAGTAGTCTGAGCCTTCTTAGGCTTCTTGCATTGTGAACCAATATGACCCTCTTCGTTACAATTAAAGCACACAACATCATCATACTTGCATGCCGAAGTAGCATGTCCCTTCTTACCACAGCGGTAACACCGCTTCACGTCTCCAGTACAAGCATTACTCTTGTGGCCTTTCTCACCACAATTATAGCAGACAATCTCAGCAGGAGCATCCTTCTTATGAGGTCTCCTCTCATCATTAACTCTTTGCTTGCCCTTATCAGCAGGGGCACCATAAGGCTTCGGGCGACTCTGCTGTCCTTTACTCTTTCTTTCATTCACTACCTTGTAGTGAGCTTTAGTGTCCTCCTCATAAATCCTGCAGCTGCTCACCAGCTCGGAAAAGTTACGGATCTTCTGGTAACCAATTGCCCTCTTGATATCAGCACGCAAGCCATTCTCGAACTTGATGCACTTAGAAAACTCCGCCGTCTCAGCAGTATAGTGTGGATAAAACTTAGCCAATTCCACAAACTTGGCAGCATACTCAGTCACCGACATGTTCCCTTGTTTCAGCTCAAGGAACTCAATCTCCTTCTTCCCGCGAACATCTTCCGGAAAGTAACGGTTCAGGAACTCCCTCCTGAACACAGCCCAAGTAACAGCAGCACCTCCATTCTCTAAGACCGGTTGGACACTCACCCACCAGTCGTCAGCTTCTTCTGCCAGCATGTGCGTCCCAAAGCGCACCATCTGAACGTCCGTACACTGCATCACTCTGAAAATCCTTTCGACCTCCTTGAGCCATGTCTGAGCTCCATCGGGGTCGTATCTTCCCTTGAACGTAGGTGGATGATTCATCAAAAAGGTCTCCAACATCCTCACACCATCATTTCCACCAGCATTCTGTTGTTGGCCCACAGCTTGAGCCATCGCTTGTAATGCAGCAGCAAGAGCAGCATCATTTCTTCCAGCCATCTTAGTTCACTACATAACGAGAACGGGTTAGAGAAATTCAAACAGAATTAAACTAACACTCGACACTAACGACTTGATCTACTTTGCCGGACGGACCGACCTGCTCTGATACCATTTGTAACACCCCGTTTTCCCAAATTCAAAATTTCAAAAATAAATCAGAGTATCACGCAAAACGGAATGCTACATTTCTAAAATCCTCAAAAGGGAATAAATAAACATTTATTTTAGTCAAAACTGTTCTAACATCGCAGCGGATAAAATCTAATGTTAACAAATCGTTTTGGCACGCAGGCCTCATAAATAAGTCTCGACATAAATTAACTGAAATCTTAAATTATAATCAATACGTAAGGAATAGAAAGTAAACATAAAAGGTTCCCATCCCGTTACGTATCAGAGCACCTAAAGGACACGGTGAGGATAGCCACTCACAACGGCAACAGCAACAAAAGCTCAATCACCTGCACTTGCCCACAAGGCGGCAATTCCAGCAGAAGGGGTGAGATTCTCATAACAATAGCATTAAACATATAATCCAATAATTACAATTAACAGCATAACTTCATCATCATATATCATAATAACAATCAGGTAGCATCTTAAACAACATCATAAATCAACTTAATAGTTTGACTTGACAATGCGACATCGACTCAACTTATGCAACTTAGACATCTTAATCATGCATGTGGTACTATATTGAGTATAAATATACTCCTAGGGCATAAGCCCTCGTCGCTATTGAGCATAAAAATACTCCTAGAGCATAAGCTCTCGTCGCTGTTTGAGCAAAAGCTCCTAGGGCATGAGCCCTCGTCTCTGGATGAATATGCATGGACTCGATTCTTAGCCCTTAGACATCTCAAAATAAATTCCAATAATTTGGATTACAACATCATAAATCTTATAACAGCACATGCAGCTTTTAATTAATAAAACATGGCAGCATGGCAGCAATCAACATCTCAAACAATAGCAAGATCGTAAACGTTCACATACATCGTCACTTATGATTCAGAAAAGCATATACAAATGTATAGGTCACAATAACAAATCAATTATCAGCTAACAGCTCTACATTTCTTCTTAATATCTCAGCACTCAATTCCCAAACCAGGGGTCATCTCATAACTAATCGTGCGACAAGTGTCGCACTATTCTAAAAGGTAGTCTAATACAGGACTACTCGCTATGGCGAGTGGGATCTCTCGCCTCGCGAACCATTACAGGGGTTACTCGCTACGGCGAGCTGGGTTGCTCGCCTCGCGAGCATCAGGGGTACGACTCGCTATTGCGAGTTGGGTTATTCGCCTGGCGAGCTCCTGGGTGTTGCTCGCTACGGCGAGTTGGATTTTTGCCTCGCGAACACTTCTGGGGGTTGGTCGCTATGGCGAGCTGTTCTATTCGCCTCGCAAGCGGATGAGTACTCGCCGTGGCGAGCTGGCTGCTCGCTGTGGCGAGCGGCGACAGAACAGTTACGGGATTACGAGGGTTTTCACCTCAAACCCCAAATTCCATCCCAATTCTTCATATTTTTTACTATAATGGTGTCTAAGAGTTATTCTAATGTCGGTAAATAGTTTACTACGTCAACGGTATAGTTTTTCATCATCCAATCATCAATTTACCACTTATGACCTAATTCTCATATTCCTAATTCCCATGAAATAAACCTAGAATTTGCTAACTCTAATCATGAATTACATGTTCTAATGATATTGTAATGAAAGGCTCACCCTTACCTTAAGAAATTCAAGCAGCAGCCTCTCCGGTTCTTCTCTTCCGTTTTCTCCCTTTTTCTCCCAAAGCTCTGAATTGTACGTTCTGTACAATTCTAACCTAACTCCCCCCTTTTAAACCTCTTCTTGTTTGTTTTATTTTATCTTATTTCCCCCACAACTATATCTAATTATAAAACAAACCCACAACTTATTATTTGTTTTATTTTCTAATCTTATTTTATTAAACAATAAAATAAGTCACAACACATAAGTCACATAAATCACATAATATCTCGAATATCACTTAATTCACACAAAATCATATAAATATGCTTTATACTATACAGAATAATTTAAATAATTAAAACGGGCGTTACAGCAGAAAGAGAAATCCAAATCAAAAAGGCCAACCTTTAAGTCAAGCAAGCTTAAGAAGCAAATCAAGAAAAGTCTGATGGCTACCTGGGAAGATCTTGATTATGAGTCAGGGTCTGAAGATGATGATGCTGATGGTAAAGCTAATGTAGTTGTTGGATTAATGGCTACAACTGAATCAGTAAAAGAGGCACCTGAGGCAGAATCAGATGCAGACTCTGAAAGTGAGACTGAGGTATTTTCTGAACTCACAAGATCTGAATTAGTAGATTCTATCAAAGAACTTCTTGGTCAATATGAAGCTAAATCCACTGAGTTGAAGAAAGTCAAACATCAACTTGATAAGCTGTCACAAAGGCATAATTCAACTCTGCTGGAGTTAGAAAGTTTAAAAGAAGAAAATGATTCTTTATTGATCAAGAAGTGTAGTTGTAAATACTTGAGTGAGCAAGATGTTTCTCTACAAGAATTTATTGTTACTGGAATTGATAGATCCAGGGTAGCATCTATGATTTATAGCACATATCGGAACGGAGGACAGGGTCTTGAATTCATTGGAGGTAGCTCAAATGAAGTGATCCTGAAACCTGGTCCTGATGGCGCCAGAGAAGCATTGAAAAATCACTTTGTAAGTCAGTCTGTTGAAGTCAACACAGTGACTCATTCAGAACCTAAAGCTTCAAGTTCTAAAGTTTTGACTAAGTCAAATTCTCAGAATGCAAAGTCAAAGGTTCTGAAAAACTTTGAACCTAAGGTTTCAATGATTCAGATTCTAAAAAATTCAGAGTCTGGTAAACAGACTCTAAAGAAGCCAGAGTCTGAAAAACAAAAGCCTAAGTTTCAAAGAAGAGAAACTGTGAAAGGTAAGTTGGATCCTAAACTGACAGGTTCTAAACCCAAAGTGTGGAGGAAAACAATGCCAATGACTTCAAGACACACAATACAAAAGGAATTCAATGGTTCAACGACTAACCCAAGAGGACCCATGAGAATATGGGTACCTAAGTCTGAAATTGTTAATGCTGCAAATATGTCTAAAAGGACAAGAAAAGCAGAAGGCCTGGTACCTGGACAGTGACAGGAGAAAAGTCTATGTTCCTAACCCTAACCATGAAAGAGGGAGGAACTGTGGGATTTGAAGGAAACTAGACTGGCAAAATCATTGGTACTAGAACCATTGGTAACTCTCCAATCTCTATTAGTAATGTGTGGTTTGTTGATGGGCTTAGACATAACTTACTGAGCATAAGTCAATTGTGTGACAGTGGTTATGATGTTTTGTTTAATAGGAACAGTTGCACTGTAGTTAACAAGGATGATCAATCCATAGTCTTCAAGGGAAAGAGAAGAAACAATGTCTACAAAATAAAGTTCTCTGAACTGACTGATCAGAAGGTAGTTTGCCTTTTGTCAATGGGTGATAAGAAATGGATGTGGCATAGAAGGTTGGGACATGCAAACTGGAGGTTAATCTCTAAGCTTAACTAGTTGCAACTAGTCAAAGGCTTACCAGACACTGACTATCATTCAGATGCTCTTTGTGGAGCATGTCAAAAAGGGAAAATTGTTAAGAGTTCTTTTAAACCTAAAGAAATTGTTTCTACCTCCAGACCTTTGGAGTTACTTCACATTGACTTATTTGGACCAGCTAGCACTGCATCCTTATATGGAAGTAAGTATGGACTAGTCATTGTTGATGATTACAGCAGATGGAGTTGGGTTAAGTTTTTGAAAACTAAAGATGATTCATATTCTGTTTTTAGCAAATTCTGCATCCAAATTCAATTTGAAAAAGAATTGAAAATTTTGAAAGTCAGAAGTGATCATGGAGGAGAATTTGAAAATGAGTCATTTGAGCTTTTCTCTGAAAAACATGGAATTATCCATGAATTCTCTGCACCTAGAACTCCTCAACAGAATGGAGTTGTAGAGAGAAAGAACAGAACCTTACAAGAAATGGCAAGAACCATGATCCATGAGAACAGTCTGGCTAAACATTTTTGGGCAGAAGCAGTAAATACAACATGTTATGTTCAGAACAGGATCTACATCAGACCTCTGTTGAACAAAACAACATATGAACTCTTTAAAGGCAGGAAACCTAACATATCTTATTTTCATCAGTTTGGATGTACATGTTATATCCTGAACAATAAAGTCTATCTAAAGAAATTTGATGCCAAAGCTCAGAAGGGAATCTTTTTAGGTTACTTTGAAAGATCTAAGGCATACAGACTGTATAATTCAGAAACACAATGTGTTGAAGAATCTGCATGTCAGATTTGATGACAAAGTGCCTGGAAGTGAAACTGCAGAGCAAGATGAAAGCTGTGCAGGATCTCAAGATTAGGATATCAACTCAGAATCTGATCAGATTCCAGAATCTGAAGATACTCCGAAAGTTGTAGCATCCCCTGAAGTTCCTAATGAAGAAGTTTCTGAAGAAGCTCAAGATGGTTCTCACCAAGCTAGTCAATCCAAACATTCTTTCAAATACAAGTCTTCACATACTGAGGATCAAATCATTGACAATAAAGATAGTCCCAGAAGAACTAGATCATATTTCAGACAAAAAGAGTCTGCCTTGGGATTATTATCTGTTATTGAAACAACCTCTGTTGAAGAAGCACTTGAAGATGAAGGATGGATTCTGGCAATGCAAGATGAACTTAATCAATTCAAACGAAATGAAGTGTGGGATCTAGTAGCTAAGCCTCAACACAAGAACATTATTGGAACTAAATGGGTGTTCAGAAATAAGCTTAGTGAACAAGGAGAAGTAATCAGAAACAAAGCCAGACTTGTTGCACAAGGGTACAGTCAACAAGAAGGCATTGATTACACTGAAACATTTGCTCCAGTTGCAAGATTGGAAGCAATCAGGTTACTTCTTTCCTATGTAGTCAATCACAACATAATCTTGTATCAAATGGATGTTAAAAGTTCTTTTCTTAATGGCGTCATTTCTGAAGAAGTTTATGTCAAACAACCTCCTGGCTTTGAAGATTTAAAACATCCAGAGCATGTTTATAAATTGAAGAAATCACTATATGGCTTGAAACAGGCTCCCAAAGCTTGGTATGAAAGACTAAATAATTTCTTAATTAACATGATTTTGAAAGAGGACAAGTTGACACTACACTATTCAGAAAAACTCTGAAGAAGGACATTCTTATAGTTCAAATCTATGTTGATGATATCATTTTTGGTTCAACTAATGGTTCACTTTGCAAAGAGTTCTCTAAGGCAATGCAGGATGAATTCGAAATGAGCATGATGGGAGAATTGAAGTTCTTTCTAGGAATTCAAATCAACCAATGCAAAGATGGAGTCTATGTTCATCAGTCCAAATACACTAAAGAGCTCCTGAAAAAGTTCAATCTTGAGGACTGCAAAGAAATGAACACTCCAATGCATCCAACCTGCACTCTGAGCAAAGAAAATCATGGAACCAAAGTTGATCAGAAGCTGTATAGAGGTAAGATAGGTTCTTTGTTATACCTAACTGCATCCAGACCAGATATTTTATTCAGCGTATATCTATGTGCAAGGTTTCAATCAGATCCTAGAGAGTCTCATTTAACAACTGTTAAGAGAATCTTTAGATATCTGAAAGGAACTACTAATCTTGGACTTCTGTATAAGAAATCTTCTGATTATAAGCTAGTTGGATTCTGTGATGCTGATTATGCTGGAGACAGGATTGAAAGAAAATCAACTAGTGGCAATTGTCAATTTTTGGGAGAGAATCTGATATCCTGGTCTAGCAAGAGGCAAGCAATTAATGCTTTGTCTACAGCAGAAGCAGAATACATCTCAGCTGCTAGTTGTTGTACACGGCTACTCTAGATGAAACATCAGCTTGAGGATTATCAAATAACTTAAAATTGTATCCCAATTTATTGTGATAATACAACTGCTAAATGTTTATCTAAGAATCCAATTATGCATTCAAGAGCAAAGCACATTGAGATTAAACATCATTTTATTAGAGACTATGCTTAAAAAGGAATTCTAGATATTCAATTCATTGATACTGATCATCAATGGGCTGATATATTTACTAAACCTTTGACTGTTGAAAGATTTGATTTTATAAAGAAAAATTTGAACATGTGTTATGTCTCTGGTTAATGTGTGCATCTGAAAACAGAATTCAGACTCTGAAAGTTACTCAGAAGCTAGTTGAGAATCAGACTCTCTCTATGAGACTCTGATGAACATAAGCTTCTGAAGACACTCAGACTCTGTTAAGGAAACTTAGACTCTTAAGAAGCTCGTATTAGTGGAAGGATGACTGTTGAGTTCAGTAACACCTGCCCCACTACGGTGACATTTACTTTTTATGTTCTCAGACGTGGCCTGTCTGTATTGGGTAGGAACTCAAAGGGCAATGATTTTATTACGTTTAACAAGTAACCCTCGCGTCTTTCCAACACTTTTACGGCTGCATGCTCACCAGTCTTTATTGCTTATGTTTGTTTGTCCCCTTCTCATTTTCAAACGGTTTTCCATTTTCATTATAAATAGCAATCACACACAACCCACTTCACTTTCCACACTTTGATTTTTTCTCTGAACTACTCATTTGTTTTTAGTCTCTGAAAAAAACTTTGTTCTCAAAATCAAACCTAGAACCTTACAAATGACAAGTGAACTCGTTCAATCTGGTGTGATCATCAAAACTGGAAAATCTTATGTGATTAAACCCAGAACAATGAATATCATCAAAGAGACTCTAGAAGTTCAAGTTGAATCTCCAGGTGATTTTGGATCCTTAATAAGGCATGGTATCGACGTCTCTTCTCATTTCTTATCACAAGGAATGATGAGTTACTTTGGTATGTTGAATGGACCAACATATCAAGAATTGGTTAGAGACCTCTGGGTGAGGGCGGAAGTTTTTGACAAAGATGACGCAACCCTAGAAGAAACTGCTGCAATCATGAACAACCCCTCCTTGGTTGGCAAGAACAGGAAGCAAATGGGTCTGAGACCGTACAAAGGTCTAGAGATAAGATCTGCTGTGATGGGGATTCCAATCTTTATCAATAAATAAATAGTTGCCTGGGCATGCAGGGTAACAAATGAAGGAAAATTTCAGTGGAATGTGGATAAGAAGAGTGAATGGATGGACATCTGCAACAAACTCTTATTTGAAGGAAGACCCTCAAATAAGTTAGTAGACATGCATCCAGAACATAGGATGCTGCTGAAGATCATTCTGGACAGTATGCTTCAGAAAGGTGGACGAACAGACACTCTGTCTGTGGATCATAAAGTGCTTCTGTACTTTTTGATTAAAAAGAAGAAAATCAACTTTCCAAGATACGTGACGCACCACATGTGCTGGGCTATTAGAGAAGGCCAAATAAAATCCAGAAGACAAGTTCCTTTTGGAAGATTGATTTTTGAGATTCTGTATCAAGGAGGCCTCTTGAAGGTTTTGACAGAATCTGGTGTTGTATTAGACGCTCAGCTTGGAATAGTAACAGGCAGAATCATCAATGGCAAGACTCTTCAATACATGAAGATTGTCAGGAAGTTCAACCTTCCTAATCTAGATATGAAGGAATCTTCTGTACAATCAGATCTGATGATGGACTTCCCCCTATTTCCAAAGAAGACAATCCTGAAGTCCTTGCAAGATTTGTAGTAGATTACTACAATGATACTGGTAGAATAATCAACTATTCTGCCATTCGTGAGACTACTGGAGGAGGACCTCTTAAGGTCAAGTCAATCTAGAGGAAGAGGAAGAGAAGTAAGAACCTCCTAAGAAGAAGAAAAAGTCCAAATCAACAGCTCTTCCAGGAGTGACTATTGGTGCCTCTGAAACCATAGCTCCTATGCCTCTGTCTGTCTCTCCTGCATCCAAGGAAATTAAGGAAAGGATAAAGAAATCCAAGGATGAGAAGAAAACAAAGGACGGGAAGAAGGCATAGGATGAGAAGAAAGCGGAGAAAGGCAAAGCTGACAGAGATCACAAAAGGTTAGTTGAAGAAATTGCTGAATTTCTTGATGCTGATTCTGATGAAGAAGAAAGTCAGGTCAAGAAAAGGAATAAAGAAGTTGTTCTTGTGGCTAAGGATGTAGCACAGAAGATAGGTACTTTTGTATCTATGATTGAAGATGATCATGCTGCTGGCAAGGCAATGGCAGCAGAAGTTGTGACAGAAGGACTTAGAGATGAGACTGTAAAGGAAGCTGCTAAGTTGCTTGCAGCAGCTTTGAAACAGAAGGGTCATGATGCCCCTGCAGAAGTTGATCAATCAGAAGCTACTCTGTATGATGCTTTTGACCAACAAGCTTCTCCAGAAGCCGGCATTGGCACATCAGGTAACATTTCATTTGACTCACCTTTCTCTTCTACGAATCAAGAGTCATCACCCTCATCTGAAACTTAATCAGATAACATACCCCTGAGCAAAAACCTTCCATCCCTTCGAAATAAAACTCCCTCTCCAATCAAACCAATCTCATCATTTGATACACTTGACACAAGAATACATGAATACGTTGATTCAACTATTGACAAGGTTATTCAAGACACCATCACAGTGTCTCTGAACTTACCCTCTAACCATCCTGCTCAACCATCCTTTCTCAAACCACTTCAGGTAATTCATCCTACTGAAGAACCTAAAGAACCCATTCAATCTGCTCAACCATCTCCTCAACATGAAAAAATCTTTGTAGACTCTCCATATACCCTAGATTCTCTTAAAAGACACCTAGGAGGAGAACTACCAAAGACCCCTGCAAATTCCGAAACAACCAACACTACAGAATCTGTTT
This sequence comes from Medicago arabica, assembly GCA_946800305.1. Taxonomy (NCBI): domain Eukaryota; kingdom Viridiplantae; phylum Streptophyta; class Magnoliopsida; order Fabales; family Fabaceae; genus Medicago; species Medicago arabica. Next base: position 17,250,814 of record OX326967.1, read on the forward strand.
CAAAACCAGACTCTGTACCTCAACCTGAACCAGATATTCAAACCTTAGCTTCAATTGAACCAATTACTGTAACTGTAGAGGAACCAGTCTCTGAGACTCTAGAACAAGTTTTTAATGTCATACCTGACCCAGAACCTGTAACAGAATGCATAGCAGAGCCTGTGTCTGAAACAGTTACTTTCCCAATCTCAAACTGTTGTAACTGGCTTGCAAACCTTACAATCAATCTTAGCTTCTGAACCTTCAGCTTCATCTGAGCCAAACTAAACTCTTATTCCTCACAACCTCTTTGATTCGTTGAGAATATATGAGTTTTATGGAGTGTCCAACTCAAAGCTCAAGGATATTATTGAGCAAAGATTTGTGCCAATCCTCAATGTAAGCTATGAGGATAAATTTGCTACTCTGAAGAATGAATTTGTGGATTTTGTCACCAAAATTCAGAAGGCTGTAGTAAAAGAACAAGCTGTTGTTCTTGCCAAACATATGGAAGAAATCAAGAAAGCTGAGATAGCAAAGGCTAAGAAGAAGGCTCCTGTTCTGCAATTGGCAAATAAACTATTCTTTGATGCTGATCAATACAATCCAAGGGAAACAATGGTTTATGATACGCTTAAGAAGAAGCTTCACAAAGTTCAAGAAGAAGCTAGACTTGAAAGAGAAGCGCATCTCAGGAGAACAGAAGCTCTTGAAGAAATAGTCAAGAAACAGCAAGAGGATCTCCAGAAATTGATGGATCACATTGCCAAACAAAACCAACCTTAGTTGCACACCTAGTGTTTAATTTGTTTTGTTTTGCTTGTACTCTTATTTGCTGCTTTCTATTTTCTTCTGAACTTTTACTTCGTGTTATTCAATTTTTTTTTACTTCTGATAGTTTTTCTACTTCAATTATATGTGCTTCTGATATATCTTGCTATATTTATCTAAATACATATGAAGTCTAACTACCGTATTCTACTTAGAATTTGTCCTGTTTCAGACTCTAATATGTTTTTACTCTGAATCTTCTCTTCTCATTTTCTCTAAAATAAAATTTCTCTCACTTGAAGTCGTACAAAAAGGGGGAGAAACTTGTCTTTAAACCTTTTTGTTGATGACAAAAGAGGGAGAAAGATCAGTGAGTATTTTTTTTAAAGTTATTCATGCTAAGTCTGAAGAAAAGGGAAGTTTGCGATAGGTACTTCGTTAGATTCTGAGCCCCATTAAATTAAATTCTTCAATTTAATTTAAAAAGAATCTTCTCTCATATTCTTTTTATTATTCTGAGATTTGATTCAGCTATTTATGCTAAACATGAATTTAATAACATGGATAGAACTTAGGGGGAGCTTACAAACCTCAACTTAAGGACTATCAGACTCAGGGGGAGTCAGAGCTTACAAACCTCAGACTCTGAGCTTACAAACCTCAGACCCTTTAAGTAAACATGTTAATTAGATTAACAACAATTGACCTTTTAAATACTGATGTTTGTCATCATCAAAAAGGGGGAGATTGTTGGAACAAGGGTGTTCAGCAATACCACGTTTTGAGTTTTGGTGATAACAAGGTATTAAAAATTGTCAATTGGATATGCTAATATTTGTTTAAGTATGCAGGATCTTAATCAAGATTTTAATCTTAGAAAGTGTTTTGTTTGAACATTTTGAGAGCAAAACCAAGAGAAGCTTGTTGCTTGTGATTCTGAAGAACTAGAGAGTCTGAAGAATCATCAGAAGCTATGTCAAGAAGTCCTGAAGACAAAAAGAATCTGAAGTTCAAATTAGTCTGAAGATGATCAGAACCTAAAAGTTCAAGAGAGTCTGAAGATCATTAGAAGCTGAAGTGCTACAGTGAGTCTGAAGCCTACAATCTGAAGATTTTCTTAGAAGGATTTCTAAAGGCATTTCGATGCATAGGAAACACTCACTTGAAGTAACGGCTAACTTCAAAGTCAACTTGAGCGTGGGATGCTCAACGACAAAGAATGCAGAATAGGACAAAATATGTGTGAACGAACTCTGTTTCCACTACTCCACTACCTCGTACAGTTTGGCAACTGTGTCTACCGGTATTAACTTTCAAAAGGAATGAAATTCAAAATATGCATTTGAAGGACTATTACCATATCAAGCTTCCAAAATTCTCTTGATGTGCTGGATTGTCTCAACGTCTCTTTTCAACGCCTATATAAAGGATAGAAGACTTGAAGAATATGTTGGACTCTACAACTGAAAAACTACGCTGTCAAGCTATTGTATTCTAACTGAGTCAAACCAGAAACACATCAACAACTTAGATTATTCTTACAAACTGTGTATTCTAGAAATTCAAAGTTCATCAGATAAACAGAGTCTGTCTTTGTTTATATTATTGGAACACATTTGATTGTTTGTCAAGTGTCTTTAACTCTATTCTATTTTCTGTAAATTGTGACAGAAGTCTCTTGCTTGTGTGCTTGAGCAAAGAAGTCTCTTAGTTGTGTCTTTGAGCATTGGAAGACTCTTGCTTACGTGCTTGAGCAATTGGAAGTCTCTTACTGTGTGTTTGAGCAACTTGTAATTGACATTACATTTTAGTGAAACTCTCCTGGGAAGTGCAAGGGGGACAGCACTACTTCCGGTCCGTGGAAGGAACCTGTATAATTGCTTGTGTTCTCTCTTTCTCTCTATCTCTTGTTAATTTCCGCTGCAACAGAATCTGGTCTTCCATCAGACTCTGATCCTGGAGAAACAGATTCTTACTCTTCAAGAGTTTCGAAAAAGTAAACACAACTCAACCCCCCCCCCCCTTCTTGTGTTTTTCTCACCTTCATTTTTTTCATGTCAGGTTCTTGTTTTCCTTTTAATGGGTGCATGTTAATTTAATTGATTTGAATCTTAACAACATGGTTTACATTCATTTTTGTTAACATTCAAATTCATTTTAAATATACAACATGCTATTTATGAAAGATTCATTTCACACTTTGCATAACAATAATATCTGGTTCCAGCATACCATTTTTCTCAATCCACAATTGTTTTGCATCATCAAAGTAAGCTTACTTCTTGTGGCTAAATTGACACTACTATCTCTAACTCATGTTCATTTCTTTTCTTAGTTTGCACAAAAGGTGCATGATATGAAGTAGACATATCAATATTTTTTAATGTTTATTTATAGTATTTATTTTCTAAGAATGATAACTTGTAAGTAATTTAGAGACTCTCTTTGAAGTTAGAACTAATGTCTTAACTTAAAATTTAAAATTATTTGTCACTCATTTAGCATTAAACCATTCATGATTTATTCTTAAAAGTTAGAACTGAAAAATACTTTAATAGTTTGATTTTTCGATTCTCTTTAATTTTTATACTCCTGTACATGATTGTTAATGCAGGAGAACATGAATGTTGATGAAGTTCCTACAAATGCTGTGGAAAATTTAATTAATGTTGATTCTGATCATGACTTACAAGGTGAAGAGGCAGGCGACGTCGGAAAAACTCTTAAACGTTCTCGTGCTTGGAATCATTTTGTACCAGTCGGTAAGAGGGAAAAGTGTATTTACTGTAATACGACATATGCTGCTGAAGGTAATACACATGGAATCTCACATCTCAATAACCACTATAAGAAATGTCCTAAGAATCCAAACAGGTTAATTGACAAGGCCCAAAAAACCTTGTGCTGGAATTTGAAACAGGTATTAACTATTTCTTAGCTTTTATCTTTTCATTTTATTTTTTATTTTTATTCTTACTTTGTTTTTTTTATGTCATTAGAAATGTCATATTTGAATGGTCTCGAGGAGTTTGCAGCTGAATCGCTTGACGAGTAACTAGGTAAAAATCTAATACCATTGTTTCTCATCCTTGGGTTTCTTTATCCTTTCCTTAATTTCCTTGGATGCAGAAGAAACAAACAGAGGCATAGGAGCTATGGTCTCAGAGCTGTAGACTTCTTCTTCTTCTTGGGAGGCTCTTGCTTCTCTTCCTCTTCCTCTAGATTAACTTCCTTGGTCCTTTTCCCTTTAACCTTAAGAGGTCCTCCTCCAGCAGTCTCAGGAATTGCAGAATAGTTGATTATTCTACCAGTTTCATTGTAGTAGTCTACTACAAATCTTGCTAGGACTTCAGGATTGTCTTCTTTGGAAATAGGAGGGAAGTTTATCATCAAGTCTGATTGAACATAAGATTCCTTCATATCTTGATTAGAAGGATTAAATCTTTTGACAATCTTCATGTATTGGAGAGTCTTGCCATTGATGATTCTCCCAGTCACTGTTCCAAGGTGAGCGTCTGATACAACACCAGATTCTGTCAAGACCTTCAAGAGGCCTCCTTGATACAGAATCTCAGAGATTAACCTTCCAAAAGGAACTTGTCTTCTGGATTCAGTTTGGCTTCTCCTGATAGCCTAGCACATGTGGTACATTACGTACCTTGGAAAGTTTATCTTGTTCTTCTTAATCAGAAAGTACAGAAGCACCTTGTGATCAACAGACAGAGTGTCTGTTCCTCCACCTTTTTGAAGCATACTATCCAGTATGATCTTCAGAAGCACCCTATGCTCAGGATGCATGTCTACCAACTTATTTGAGGGTCTTCCTTCAAATAAGACTTTGTTATAGATTCCAATCCATTCGCTCTTCTTATCCACATTCCATTGGAATTTTCCTTCATTAGTTACCCTGCAGGCTCTGGCAACTACTTCTTCAGTGATAAGGATTGAAATCCCCATCACAACAGACCTGATTTCAAGACCTTTGTACGGTCTCAAACCCAATTGCTTTCTATTTTTGCCAACCAAAGAAGGGTTGTTCATGATTGCGGTAGTTTCTTCAATGGTAGCATCATCTTTGTCGAACACTTCTGCTCTGACCCAGAGGTCTCTTACCAACTCCTGATATGTTGGTCCATTCAACATACCGAAATAGCTCATCATTTCTTGTGATTGTTGGAACAAAGGTGTTCAGCAATACCACGTTTTGAGTTTTGATGATAACAAGGTATTAAAAAGTTGTCAATTGGATATTGCTAATATTTGTTTAAGTATGCAGGATATCAATTAAGATTTGTATCTTAGAAAGAATTATGTTTGAACAATGTTAAAAAGCAATAAATCCATAGAAGCATGTTGCTTGTGATTCTGTATCGAAGAGAGTCTGAAGACTGTATCGAAGAGAGTCTGAACACTGTATCGAAGAGAGTCTGAACACTGTGCTGAAGAGAGTCTGAAGACTGTATCAGAATCTGAAAACCAAGAGAGTCTAAAGATTATCAGAAGCTTAGTGCTACAGTGAGTCTGAAGCCACAAATTTGATAATCTCCTAACAGTGATCTCTACTGCATTGCTATGCACAAAGAAACTCTAATGGAGTAACGGCTAGCTTCTAAGTCAACTTTGAGCGTGGGAAGCACAAAGACAAAGATAGCAGACCAGTACAGAGTACGTTGTACGAACTCTGTTTCCACTACTCCACTACCTCGTACAGTTTGGCAACTGTGTCTACCGTTATTAATCCTTAAAGGGAATGGAATTCAAATGATGCTATTGAAGGACTATTACCAAATCAAGCAATAGATCAACAGTTATTGATCAAGCTTCAGAAATCATTCAGATGTGCTGGAGGACTCAATGTCTCTTTCTTACGCCTATATAAAGGATAGAAGACGTGAAGAATTGAGAGACTCTAGAACTGAGAAAAACTGCATTGCGCTGCTTTCGTATTCAACTGAGTCTTAACTTAAGCACATCATAAACTTAGATTCTTACAAACTGAGTATCCTAGAATCTTTAAGTTTCACAGAAAAACAGAGTCTGTCTTTTGTGTAAAACAGAGTCTGTCTTTGTTGTAATTGAAACACATTTTGATTGTTGTCAAGTGTTTCAACTCTATTCAATTTTCTGTAATTGTGTAAAAGTCTCTTGCTTTTGTGCTTGAGCAAAGGAAGTCTCTTGGCTGTGTCCTTGAGCATAGGAAGTCTCTTAGTTGTGTCTTTGAGCAAGGAAGTCTCTTGCCTGTGTGCTTGAGCAAGGAAGTCTCATACTGTGTGTTTGAGCAACTTGTAATTTGATATTACATTTTAGTGAACTCTCCTTGGAAGTGCAAGGGGGACAGGACTACTTCCGGTTTGTGGAAGGAACCTGTATAATTGCTTGTGTTCTTTGTTCTCTCTTTATCTCTTGATTATTCCGCTGCAATCAGAACCTAATCTCCTATCAGACTCTGATCTCTTTCAGACTCTGAGTTTAAAGGAATTAGATTCTCACTCTTCAAGAGTTGCGAAAAAGAAAACACAATTCAACCCCCCCCTTCTTGTGTTTTTCTCACCTTCAGTTGGTATCAGAGCTCCGGCTCTGTTGTCTCAGCACTTAACCGTGTAACAGAAAAGATCCAGAGAAAAACATGTCTTCCAGTGAACCGTCTTCTTCTGGTGCCACTTCTGGTGCTGCTATACCATATGAATATGGATCCAGTAATAGAAAGGCTGATTATGGAAAAATTCCCAAGTTCAATGGTGATCCTGAAGAATTTTCCTGGTGGAAAACCAACTTCTATAGTTATGTCATGGGTCTTGATGAAGAACTCTGGGACATACTTGAAGATGGTGTTGGTGACTTACAACTTGATGACGAAGGTGCTGCCATTGACCGCAAACTTCACACTGCTGCTCAAAAGAAAATCTATAAGAAACATCATATCATCAGAGGGGCTCTTGTCACTGCTATTCCTAAAACGGAATACATGAAGATGAGTGACAAATCTACTGCTAGAGCCATGTTTGCTTCTCTCTGTGCTAACTACGAAGGAAGCAAAAAGGTCAGGGAAGCTAAAGCTCTTCTATTAGTTCATCAATATGAACTATTTAAGATGAAAGAGGATGAAAGTATTGAGCAGATGTACTCAAGATTTCAAACTCTAGTATCTGGTCTTCAGATATTGAAGAAGAGTTACATAGCTTCTGATCATGTTAGCAAGATTTTAAGGAGCTTACCCTCTAGATGGAGACCAAAGGTCACTGCAATTGAGGAGGCTAAAGATTTAAACACTTTAAGTGTTGAAGATCTTGTAAGCTCACTCAAGGTTCATGAGTTAAGTCTCAATGAACATGATTCTGCAAGAAAATCCAAAACCATTGCTTTAAAATCAAAAGGAAGGTCTTCAAAGGCTCTCAAGGTTGAAGAATCTGAAAATGAGTCTTCAGCTTCTGAAAGCTCAGAAGAGGATCCTGATATAGCAAAGGAAATGGCTATGCTTTCAAGCAGAATGCAGTACCTTGCTAAGAAGAACAAGAGATTTCTGAGCAAGAGCAGTGGGAAGGGGTTCAAAAAGGAGGATCAGAAAGGTTGCTTCAACTGCAAGAAAACTGGACATTTTATTGCTGAGTGTCCAGAACTGCAGAAGGAGAAATCCAAGTCAAAAAGGCCAACCTTCAAGTCAAGCAAGTTTAAGAAGCAGATCAAGAAAAGTCTGATGGCCACCTAGGAAGATCTTGATAATGAGTCAGGATCTGAAGATGATGATGCTGATGGTGAAACCAATGTAGCTGTTGGACTAATGGCTACAACCGAATCTGTTAAAGAGACACCTGAGGCAGAATCAAATACAGATTCTGAAAATGAAACAGAGGTATAATCTGAACTCACAAGATCTGAACTTATAGAATCTGTCAATGAGCTTCTGGGTCATTTTAAAACTAAGACCACTGAGTTGAAGAAAGTCAAACAACAGCTTGATAAGCTGTCAAAAAGACATAATTCAACTCTGTTGGAATTAGAAGATTTAAAAGAAGAAAAATATTTCTTTATCGATCAAGAAGTGTAGCTGTAAATACTTAAGTGAGCAAGATGTTGCTCTGCAAGAATTTATTGCTACTGGAATTGACAGATCAAGGGTTGCATCCATGATCTATAGCACGTATCAGAACAGAGGACAGGGTCTTGGATTCATTGGAGGAAACTCAAATGAAATGACTCTGAAATCTGGTCCTGATGGAGCCAGAGAGGCGTTGAAAAATCTTTTTGTAAAAGAGTCTGATGAAGTCAACACAGAGACTCATTCAGAACCTTCAACTTCTACTTCTAAGATTCTGACTAAGTCAAAACTTCAGAATGATAAGTTAAAGGGTCTGAAAAACTTTGAACCTAAAGCTTTAAAGTCTCAAACTCTGAAACATTCAAAGTCTGATAAACAGACTCTGAAAAAGCCAGAGTCTGAAAAACCAAAGTCTAAGTTTCAAAGGAGAGAAACTGTGAAAGGCAAGTTGAAACCTAAACCAAACGCTTCCAACCTTAAGGTTTGGGAGAAAACATTGCCAAGGATTTCAAGACATAACTTGCGAAAAGAGTTCAATGGTTCTAAGACTAACCAAAAAGGACCCATAAGAATATGGGTACCTAAGTCTGATATTATTGATGCTGCAGGTATGTCTAAAAGGACTAAGAAAACACAAGGCTTGGTACCTAGACAGTGGGTGCTCGCGTCACATGACGGGAGAAAGGTCTATGTTCCTAACCCTAACCATGAAAGAGGGAGGAACTGTGGGATTTGGAGGAAACCAGACTGGCAAAATCATTGGTTCTGGAACCATTGGTAACTCTCTGATCTCAATCAGTAATGTGTGGTTAGTTGATGGACTTAAACATAACTTACTAAGCATAAGTCAATTATGTGACAGTGGTTATGATGTATTGTTTAATAAGAACAACTGCACAGTGGTTAACAAGGATGATCAGTCCATAGTCTTCAAGGGAAAACGGAGAAACAATGTATATAAGATAAAATTCTCAGAACTGACTGATCAGAAGGTAATGTGCCTTCTGTCAATGAGTGATAAGAAATGGATGTGGCATAGACGTTTGGGACATGCTAACTGGAGATTAATCTCTAAAATTAGCAAGTTACAACTTGTCAAAGGCCTACCAAACATTGACTATCACTCAGATGCTCTTTGCGGATCATGTCAGAAAGGGAAAATATTCAAGAGTCCCTTCAAGCCAAAAGAAATTGTTTCAACTTCCAGACCCTTGGAGTTACTTCATATTGACTTATTTGGACCAGTTAACACTGCATCCTTATATGGAAGTAAATATGGACTAGTTATTGTTGATGACTACAGCAGATGGTGTTGGGTTAAATTTCTGAAAACTAAAGATGATTCATATTCTGTGTTTAGTAAATTCTGCATCCAAATTCAATCAGAGAAGGAAATGAAAATCGTGAAAGTCAGAAGTGATCATGGAGGAGAATTTGAAAATGAACCGTTTGAGGTTTTCTGTGAAAAACATGGAATTATTCATGAATTCTCTGTATCTAGAACTCCACAACAAAATGGAGTTGTAGAGAGAAAGAACAGAACCTTACAAGAGATGGCTAGAACCATGATCCATGAGAAAAATCTGGCTAAGCATTTTTGGGCAGAAGCAGTAAACACAGCTTGTTATGTTCAGAACAGAATCTATATTAGACCTCTGTTGAACAAAACAGCCTATGAACTTTTTAAAGGAAGAAAACCCAACATATCTTATTTTCATCAGTTCGGATGTACATGTTATGTCCTGAACAACAAAGTCTACCTAAAGAAATTTGATGCCAAAGCTCAAAAGGGAATCTTTTTAGGTTACTCTGATCGCTCTAAGGCATACAGGCTGTATAATTCAGAAACACAATGTGTGGAAGAATCTATGCATGTAAGATTTGATGACAAAGAGCCTGGAAGTGAAACTCCAGTGCAAGATGAAAGTCATGAAAAATCTCAAGATTCTGATGATAATTCAGAATCTGATCAGATTCCAGAATCTGAAGATACTTCAGAAGCTGGAACAACCCCTGAAGTTCCTAATGAAGAAGCTTCTGATGAAGCTCAAGATGGTTCTCTGCAAGCTAGTCAATCCAAACAATCTTTCAAATACAAGTCTTCACATCCAGAAGATCAGATAATTGGCAATAAAGAAAGTCCTATGAGAACAAGATCGCATTTCAGACAAGAAGAATCTGCTTTAGGATTATTATCTGTTATTGAACCAACGTCTGTTGAAGAAGCTCTTGGAGATGAAGGATGGATTCTAGCAATGCCAGAAGAACTGAATCAATTCAAAAGAAATGAAGTATGGGATCTAGTAGCTAAGCCTAATCACAAGAACATCATTGGAACCAAGTGGGTGTTCAGAAATAAGCTTAGTGAACAAGGAGCAGTAATCAGAAACAAGGCCAGACTTGTTGCACAAGGCTTCAGTCAGCAAGAAGGCATTGATTACACAGAAACTTTTGCTCCAGTTGCAAGATTGGAAGCAATCAGGTTACTTCTTTCCTATGCAGTCAATCACAACATAACTTTGTATCAAATGGATGTTAAGAGTGCATTTCTTAATGGTGTCATTTCTGAAGAAGTATATGTCAAACAACCTCCTGGCTTTGAAGATTTAAAGCATCCAGAGCATGTTTATAAATTAAAGAAATCACTTTATGACTTGAAACAAGCTCCCAGAGCTTGGTATGAAAGACTGAGTAATTTCTTGATTCAAAACAACTTTGAACGAGGACAAGTTGACACTACTCTATTCAGAAAGACTCTAAAGAAAGACATTCTTGTAGTTCAGATTTATGTTGATGATATTATCTTTGGTTCCACAAATAGTTCACTTTGCAAAGAGTTTTCACAAGTAATGCAGGATGAATTTGAAATGAGCATGATGGGAGAATTGAAGTTCTTTCTTGGAATTCAAATCAACCAATGTAAAGATGGAGTCTACGTTCATCAGTCCAAGTATACGAAAGAGCTTCTGAAGAAGTTTAATCTTGAGGACTGCAAAGAAATGAATACTCCAATGCATCCAACCTGCACTCTGAGCAAAGAAGATCAAGGAACCAAAGTTGATCAGAAGCTGTATAGAGGTATGATTGGTTCTTTGTTATACCTAACTGCATCCAGACCAGATATTCTGTACAGTGTATGTTTGTGTGCAAGGTTTCAATCAGATCCTAGAGAGTCTCACTTAACTGCTGTTAAGAGAATCTTTAGATATCTGAAAGGAACTACAAATCTTGGACTTCTTTACAAGAAATCCTCTGACTACAAGCTAGTTGGATTCTGTGATGCTGATTATGCTGGAGACAGGATTGAAAGAAAATCTACAAGTGGCAATTGTCAATTCTTGGGAGAGAATCTGATATCCTGGGCTAGCAAGAGGCAAGCAACCATTGCTCTGTCTACAGCAGAAGCAGAATACATCTCAGCTGCTAGTTGTTGTACACAGCTACTCTGGATGAAACATCAGCTTGAGGACTATCAAATAACTGAAAACCATATCCCAATTTATTGTGATAATACAGCAGCTATCTGTTTGTCTAAAAATCCAATTCTGCATTCAAGAGCAAAGCATATTGAGATTAAACATCATTTTATAAGAGACTATGTTCAAAAAGGAATTTTAGATATCCAATTCATTGATACTGATCATCAATGGGCTGATATATTTACTAAACTCTTATCTGTTGAAAGATTTGATTTCATAAAGAAAAATTTGAACATGTGCTATGTCTCTGGGTAATATGCTCCTCTGAAAAACAGAATTCAGACTCTGAAAACCTTCAGAAGCTATCTGGGAATCAGACTCTCTTTTGGAGATTCTGATGAAAGCTTCTGGTAAAATATTCAGACTCTGGTAAGGAATCTTTAGACTCTCAGAAGCTTGTATTAGTGGAAGCGTGACTGTTAAGTTCAGTAACACCTGCCCCACTATGGTGACAGTTACTTTACGGTTTCTTAGACGTGGCCTGTCTGTATTGGGTAAGAACTCAAAAGGGCAATGATTTCATTACGATAAACAAGTTACCTTCGCTTTGTCCCAATACGTTTACGGCTGCATGCTATATTGTACTTATTGTTTGTGTTTGTTTGTCCCCTACTCTTTCCAAACAGTTTTCAAACTTTTTTCTCTATAAATACATAACACACACAACTCACTTCTCTTTTCACTCTTTGATTTTCTCTCTGAACAAATTTCTTGTTTTTCAATTCTTTGCAAAACTTTTTGTTCTCAAATCAAACTCTTAGAAAACCCTAATGGCAAGTGATCTCATCCAATCTGGTGTCATAATCAAGTCCGGAGGTTCTTATATTATCAAACCCAGAACAATGAACCTCATCAAGGAGACTCTGGAAATTCAAGTTGAATCTCCAGTAGATTTCGCTTCAATCAGTCGTCATGGAGTTGACGTTGCACCTCATTTCTTATCACAAGGAATGATGAGATACTTTGGTATGTTGAATGGACCAACATATCAGGAGCTTGTTAGAGATTTTTGGGTTAGGTCAGAAGTCTACGACAAAGCTGAAGCTACGTTGGAAGAAACAGTAGCAATCTCAAACAACCCTAGTCTTGCTGGCAAAAACAGAGACCAAATGGGTTTAAGACCGTACAATGGTCTTGAAATAAAGTCTGTTGTGATGGGAATTCCTATAGTTATCATTGAAGATGTGGTAGCCAGGGCTTGTCAGATGGAGAGCGCTGGAAAATTTCAGTGGAATGTCAACAAGAAGAGTGAATGGGCTGTTATCTGCAACAAGTTGTTATTTGAAGGGAGACCCTCAAATAAATTGGTGGATATGCATCCTACGCATAGGGTGCTTCTGAAGATTATACTGGATAGTATGCTTCAGAAAGGAGGAGGAACAGATACATTATCTGTGGATCACAAAGTTCTTCTTTATTTTCTTATCAACAAAATAAAGATCAACTTCCCTAGATATGTGATGCACCACATGTGTTGGGCCATCAAGAAGAGTCAATCAGAATCCAGGAGGCAAGTTCCTTTTGGAAGATTAATATCTGAGATTCTGTATCAAGGAGGTCTTTTGAAGGTCTTATCAGAATCTGGTGTGGTATCAGATATTCATCTAGGAACTGTGACCGGCAGAATCATCAATGGCAAGACTCTACAATACATGAAGATTGTCAAGAGATTCAATCCCTCTAAGCATGATATGAGAGAATCCTATGTACAATCTGATTTGATGATGGACTTCCCTCCCATATCCAAAGAAGATAATCCTGAAGTTCTTGCTAGATTTGTGGTGGATTACTTCAAGGAGACTGGTAGAATAATCAACTATTCTGCTATTCCTGAGACTGCTGGAGGAGGCCCTCTTAAGGTCAAAGGAAAAAGGACCAAGGAAGTGATTCTCAAGGAAGAGGAAGAGAAGCAGGAGCCTCTTAAGAAAAAGATCAAATCTTCTGCTCTTCCTGGAGTTTCAATTGGTTCTCCTTCTGCATCTTCTGCACTTCGTGAAATTAAGGATGGGAAGAAGGCTAAGAAAGATGAGAAGAAGGCTAAGAAAGCTGATAAGAAAGCTATAATGGGCAAAGCTGACAGAGACTATGACAAGCTAGCTCAAGAAATTGCTGATTTCATTGATTCTGACTCTGCAGGAGAAGAGAGTCAGATCAAGAAGAGAAAGGTGGAGGTATTTCCTGTGGCTAAGGATGTAGCACAGAAGATAGGTACTTCTGTATCTATGATTGAGGATGAACACACTGCTGGCAAGGTTATGGCAGCAGATTTGATTGCTGAAGAGTTGAAGGAAGAGACTGTCAAGGAAGCTACCAAGTTACTTGCTTCTGCTCTTAAACAGAAGAGTACTACAGAACCTGCAGAAGCTGAGTTATCAGAAGATACTGTGTCTGATCATTTTGCCTCTCCAGAAGCTGGCATTGGCACCTCTGGCAACGTGGCATATAGCTCATCTTCTTCTTTGAATCATGAGTCAGAATCAGATTCAGAATCTGACAACAAATCCTTGAGCCAAATTCTTCCATCTCTCAAAAATTCATCTCCCTCACCAATCAAACCCACATCATCCCTTAACCCACTTGACCAGGCAGTAGTTGATTATGTTGATTCAACTATGGACAGAGTAATTCAAGACACAATTACAGTGTCTATGAATCTTCCTGCTGACCATCCTGCTCAACCTTCATTCCTCAAACCACTTCAGGTAATTAAACCTTCTCAAAAACCTGAAGCAACCATTCAATCCAAACAACCACCCTCCCAAACTGAAACCATTTGTGTAGACTCTCCAGACACTCTAGATTCTCTTGAAAAACATCTAGGGGGAGAACTACCAAAAACCCCTGCTAAATCCAAAATTCAAAAAGCTACTTCATCCATTTCCAAACCAGACCCTGTACCTGTACCTACAGAGAATCTGACCTTAACCTCTGTTGAACCTTCAGAACCTGTTGTTGAACCTTCAGAACCTGTTGTTGAACCAGCTTCTGAAAATCTAGAACAAGTCTCTGATATCGTATCAGGAACTGTAACATCATGTAAAGCTAAGACCAGAAGAGTTTCCCAACCTCTGTGTGACCCCATAACCTTTTTCCCAGGTTTTGAAACTTTTCTAGCTTTAAGAGCTTCTCTACCCTCAACCTCTGAACCTCAAACTGACTTATTTGATTCAAATAAGATTGATGAGTTTTATGCTTCTTCATGCAATAAGCTCAAAGAAGTTATTGAGCAAAGGTCTATGCCAATACTTAATGTGAGCTATGAGGACAAGTTCTCTAAAGTAAAGACTGAGTTTTTGGATTTTATCACCAAAATTCAAAAAGCTGCTACCAGGGAACAAACTCTAATCACTGCCAAGCATGTTGAAGAAGTTAAGCAGGCTGAGAAAGTTGTAGCTATGATAAATGCTCCTATTCTGAGGATAAGAGATACACCCTTCTTTGATGAGAATCAGTATACTCCTAGAGAATCAGTGGCTTACAATTCTTTGAAGAGGAAGATGTATAGAATTCAAGAAGAAGCTAGACTGGAAAGAGAAGAACATTTGCGAAGAACTGAGGCTCTGGAAGAGATGGTAAAGAAACAGCAAGAGGATCTCCAAAAACTGATGGATCATCTTGCCAAACAAAACCAACCTTAGTTTAATTTTATTTTGTTTTATTTTGTAATTCTTGATTGCTTCTTCTGAACTGGTTGTTGCTTTTTTTTCTCTTTACTATTTGCATTTCAATTCCTTTTATGCTTTGGATCTCTTTCTTCTTTAAAACATGTTTACACCCTTACCTTAAGTCATTTAAAAAGGGGGAGGAACCATGTTCTGAACTTTTTTTTGTTGATGACAAAAGGGGGAGAAGGGAAAGTATTTATGTCAGGGAGAAGGGAACCTTCTTTTAATTACTTTGCATGTATACGTAAAATACTTTGCATGTATACGTAAAAGTTAAAGGGAAATTTGCGAAAGGTGCTTAGTTAAACTCTGAGCCCTGTTTAAGAATCAATTTTCTATATATTCTGAGCATGAATTTGATTGCGAAAAAATTTAATTAACCTGGATAGAACTCAAGATGAGCTTACAAACCTCAACTTAAGAACTATCAGACTCAGGGGGAGTCAGAGCCTTCAAACCTCAGAACCCCTTAAGTCAGCTTGTTAATTAGATTAACAACAATTGACCTTTTAAATACTAATGTTTGTCATCATCAAAAAGGGGGAGATTGTTGGAACAAAGGTGTTCAGCAATACCACGTTTTGAGTTTTGATGATAACAAGGTATTAAAAAGTTGTCAATTGGATATTGCTAATATTTGTTTAAGTATGCAGGATATCAATTAAGATTTGTATCTTAGAAAGAATTCTGTTTGAACAATGTTAAAAAGCAATAAATCCATAGAATCATGTTGCTTGTGATTCTGTATCGAAGAGAGTCTGAAGACTGTATCGAAGAGAGTCTGAAGACTGTATCGAAGAGAGTCTGAACACTGTGTTGAAGAGAGTCTGAAGACTGTATCAGAATCTGAAAACCAAGAGAGTCTGAAGATTATCAGAAGCTTAGTGCTACAGTGAGTCTGAAGCCACAAATTTGATAATCTCCTAACAGTGATCTCTACTGCATTGCTATGCACAAAGAAACTCTAATGGAGTAACGGCTAGCTTCTAAGTCAACTTTGAGCGTGGGAAGCACAAAGACAAAGATAGCAGACCAGTACAGAGTACGTTGTACGAACTCTGTTTCCACTACTCCACTACCTCGTACAGTTTGGCAACTGTGTCTACCGTTATTAATCCTTAAAGGGAATGGAATTCAAATGATGCTATTGAAGGACTATTACCAAATCAAGCAACAGATCAACAGTTATTGATCAAGCTTCAGAAATCATTCAGATGTGCTGGAGGACTCAATGTCTCTTTCTTACGCCTATATAAAGGATAGAAGACGTGAAGAATTGAGAGACTCTAGAACTGAGAAAAGCTGCATTGCGCTGCTTTCGTATTCAACTGAGTCTTAACTTAAGCACATCATAAACTTAGATTCTTACAAACTGAGTATCCTAGAATCTTTAAGTTTCACAGAAAAACAGAGTCTGTCTTTTGTGTAAAACAGAGTCTGTCTTTGTTGTAATTGAAACACATTTTGATTGTTGTCAAGTGTTTCAACTCTATTCAATTTTCTGTAATTGTGTAAAAGTCTCTTGCTTTTGTGCTTGAGCAAAGGAAGTCTCTTGGCTGTGTCCTTGAGCATAGGAAGTCTCTTAGTTGTGTCTTTGAGCAAGGAAGTCTCTTGCCTGTGTGCTTGAGCAAGGAAGTCTCATACTGTGTGTTTGAGCAACTTGTAATTTGATATTACATTTTAGTGAACTCTCCTTGGAAGTGCAAGGGGGACAGGACTACTTCCGGTTTGTGGAAGGAACCTGTATAATTGCTTGTGTTCTTTGTTCTCTCTTTATCTCTTGATTATTCCGCTGCAATCAGAACCTAATCTCCTATCAGACTCTGATCTTTTTCAGACTCTGAGTTTAAAGGAATTAGATTCTCACTCTTCAAGAGTTGCGAAAAAGAAAACACAATTCAACCCCCCCCCCCCCCCCTTCTTGTGTTTTTCTCACCTTCAGTGATAAGAAATGAGAAGAGACATCTACACCATGCCTGATGAGGGAACCGAAATCTACTGGAGATTCAACTTGAACTTCCAGAGTTTCTTTAATAAGGTCCATGGTCCTGGGTTTAATCACGTATGATTTGCCGGTTTTGATTATCACACCAGATTGAATAAGATCACTTGCCATTTGAAGGTTTTTAGGTTTTGATTTTGAGAACAAAAAAAAAAATTCAGAGACTGAAAACAAGAGAAATGTTCAGAGAAAAATCAAAGTGTGAAAAGTGAAGTGAGTTGTGTGTGATTGATATTTATAGTGAAAGAGTAGAAAACCGTTTGGAAAGAGAAGGGGACAAACAAACAAGAGTAATAAAGACTAGTGAGCATGCAGCCGTAAAAGTGTTGGGAAGACGCGAGGGTTACTTGTTAAACGTACTAAAATCATTGCCCTTTAAGTTCTTACCCAATACAAACAGACCACGTCTGAGAACTAAAAAGTAACTGTCACAGTAGTGGGGCAGGTGTTATTAAACTCAACAGTCATGCTTCCACTAATACGAGCTTCTGAAAGTCTAAGATTCCTTAACAGAGTCTGAGAGTCTTTCAGAAGCTTATGTTCACCAGAGTCTGCAAAAGAGAGTCTGATACTCAATTAGCTTCTGAGTATCTTTCAGAGTCTGAATTCTGTTTTCAGAAACGCACATTAACCAGAGACGTAACACATGTTCAAATTTTTCTTTATCAAATCAAATCTTTCAACAGACAAAGGTTTAGTAAATATATCAGCCCATTGATGATCAGTATCAATGAATTGAATATCTAGAATTCCTTTTTGAACATAGTCTCTAATAAAATGATGTTTAATCTCAATGTGCTTTGCTCTTGAATGCAGAATTGGATTCTTAGATAAACATATAGCTGTTGTATTATCACAATAAATTGGGATACAGTTTTCAGTTATTTGATAATCCTCAAGCTGATGTTTCATCCAGAGTAGCTGTGTACAACAACTAGCAGCTGAGATGTATTCTACTTCTGCTGTAGACAAAGCAATAATTGCTTGCCGTTTGCTAGCCCAGGATATCAGATTCTCTCCCAAAAATTGACAATTGCCACTGGTTGATTTTATTTCAATCCTGTCTCCAGCATAGTCAGCGTCGTAGAATCCAACTAGCTTATAGTCAGAGGATTTCTTGTACAGAACTCCAAGATTAGTAGTTCCTTTCAAATATCTAAAGATTCTCTTAACAGCTGTTAAGTGAGACTGTCTAGGATCTAATTGAAACCTTGCACACAGACATACACTGAATAAAATATCTAGTCTGGATGCAGTGAGGTATAACAAAGAACCTATCATACCTCTATACAGCTTCTGATCAACTTTGGTTCCTTGATCTTCTTTGCTCAGAGTGCAGGTTGGATGCATTGGAGTGTTCATTTCTTTGCAGTCCTCAAGATTGAACTTCTTCAGGAGCTTTTTCGTGTATTTGGACTGATGAACATAGACTCCATCTTTGCATTGGTTGATTTGAATTCCTAGAAAGAACTTCAATTCTCCCATCATGCTCATTTCAAATTCATCCTGCATTACCTTAGAAAACTCTTTGCAAAGTGAACTATTAGTTGAACCAAAAATGATATCATCAACATAAATTTGAACAAGAAAAATGTCCTTCTTCAGAGTCTTTCTGAATAGTGTAGTGTCAACTAGTCCTCTTTCAAAGTCATTTTGGATTAAGAAATTACTTAGTCTTTCATACCAAGCTCTAGGAGCCTGTTTCAAGCCATATAGTGATTTCTTCAATTTATAAACATGCTCTGGATGTTTTAAATCTTCAAAGCCAGGAGGTTGTTTGACATATACTTCTTCAAAAATGACACCATTAAGAAACGCACTCTTAACGTCCATTTGATACAAGATTATGTTGTGATTCACTGCATAGGAAAGAAGTAACCTGATTACTTCCAATCTTGCAACTGGAGCAAATGTTTCTGTGTAATCAATGCCTTCTTGTTGACTGTAGCCCTGCGCAACAAGTCTGGCTTTGTTTCTGATTACTTCTCCTTGTTCACTAAGCTTATTTCTGAACACCCATTTAGTTCCAAAAATGTTTTTGTGTTCAGGCTTAGCTACTAGATCCCACACTTCATTCCTTTTGAATTGATTAAGTTCATCTTGCATTGTCAGAATCCATCCTTCATCTCCAAGTGCTTCTTCAATATTGGTTGGATCAATAACAGATAATAATCCCAAGGCAGACTCTTCTTGTCTGAAATACGATCTAGTTCTTCCGGGAATATCTTTATTGCCAATTATCTGATCCTCTGGATGTGAAGACTTGTATTTGAATGAATGTTTGGATTGACTAGCTTGCTGAGAACCATCTTGAGCTTCTTCATTAGGAACTTCAGGGGATGCTCCAGCTTCTAAAGTATCTTCAGATTCTGGAATCTGATCAGATTCTGAGTTGATATCAGAATCTTGAGATCCTGCACAACTTTCATCTTGCTCTGGAGTTTCACTTCCAGGCACTTTGTCATTAAATCTGACATGCATAGATTCTTCAACACATTGTGTTTCTGAATTATACAGTCTGTATGTCTTAGATCGTTCAGAGTAACCTAAAAAGATTCCCTTCTGAGCTTTGGCATCAAATTTCTTTAGATAGACTTTATTGTTCAGGATATAACATGTACATCCAAACTGATGAAAATAAGAGATGTTAGGTTTCCTTCCTTTAAAGAGTTCATATGTTATTTTGTTCAACAGAGGTCTGATATAGATCCTTTTCTGAACATAACATGTTGTATTTACTGCTTCTGCCCAAAAATGTTTAGCCAGACTGTTCTCATGGATCATAGTTCTAGCCATTTCTCGTAAGGTTCTGTTCTTTCTCTCTACAACTCCATTTTGTTGTGGAGTTCTAGGTGCAGAGAATTCATGAATAATTCCATGTTTTTCACAGAAAACCTCAAAAGGCTCATTTTCAAATTCTCCTCCATGATCACTTCTGACTTTCAAAATTTTCAATTCTTTTTCAGATTGAATTTGGATGCAGAATTTGCTTAACACAGAATATGAGTCATCTTTAGTTTTCAGAAACTTAACCCAACTCCATCTGCTGTAATCATCAACAATGACTAATCCATACTTACTTCCATATAAGGATGCAGTGCTAACTGGTCCAAATAAATCAATGTGAAGTAACTCCAAGGGTCTGGTTGTAGAAACAATTTCTTTCGGTTTGAAAGAACTCTTAACAATTTTCCCTTTCTGACATGCTCCACAAAGAGTATCTGAATGATAATCAATGTCTGGTAAGCCTTTGACAAGTTGCAACTTTCTAAGCTTAGAGATTAACCTCCAGTTTGCATGTCCCAACCGTCTATGCCACAACCATTTCTTATCACCCATTGACAAAAGGCAAACTACCTTCTGATCAGTCAGTTCAGAGAACTTTATCTTATAGACATTGTTTCTTCTCTTTCCCATGAAGACTATGTATTGATCATCCTTGTTGATTACAATGCAGTTGTTCTTATTAAACAAAACATCATAACCACTGTCGCATAATTGACTTATGCTTAGTAGGTTATGTCTAAGCCCATCAACAAACCACACATTACTAATAGAGATTAGAGAATTACCAATGGTTCAAGTACCAATGATTTTGCCAGTCTGGTTTCCTCCAAATCCCACAGTTCCTCCCTCTTTCATGGTTAGGGTTAGGAACATAGACTTTTCTCCTGTCATGTGTCGCGAGCAACCACTGTCCAGGGTCAACGATTCTCCTTTTAGACATACCTGTAGCATCAACGATTTCAGACTTAGGTACCCATATTCTCATGGGTCAGTCCTTGAACCGTTGAATTCCTTTCGTAAACTTGCCTTTCACAGTTTCTCTTCTTTGAAACTTAGGCTTTGGTTTTTCAGACTCTAACTTCTTCAGAGTCTGTTTATCAAACTCTAAATGTTTTAGAATCTAAATTATTGAAGCCTTAGGTTCAAAGTTTTTCAGAACCTTTGACTTTGCATTCTGAGATTTAGACTTAGTCAAAACTTTAGAACTTGAAGTTATAGGTTCTGAATGAGTCACTGTGTTGACTTCATCAGACTCACTTACGAAGTGATTTTTCAATGCTTCTCTGGCGCCATCAGGACCAGGTTTCATAATCACTTCATTCGAGCTACCTCCAATGAATCCAAGATCCTGTCCTCTGTTCTGATATGTGCTATAGATCATGGATGCAACTCTAGATCTATAAATTCCGGTAGCAATAAATTCTTGTAAAGCAATATCTTGCTCACTCAAGTATTTACAACTACACTTCTTGATCAACATAGAATCATTTTCTTCTTTTAAACTTTCTAATTCCAACAAAGTTGAATTATGCCTTTTTGACAGCTTATCAAGCTGCTGTTTGACTTTCTTCAACTCAGTAGTTTTAGCTTTAAAATGGCCAAGAAGTTCTTTGATAGAATCTACTAATTCAGATCTTGTGAGTTCAGAAAATACCTTTGTTTCACTTTCAGAGTCTGCATCTGATTCTGCCTCAGGTGACTCCTTTACAGATTCAGTTGTAGCCATTAATCCAACAGCTACATTAGCTTCACCATCAACATCATCATCTTCAGACCCTGACTCATTATCAAGATCTTCCCAGGTAGCCATCAGACTTTTCCTGATTTGCTTTTTAAACTTTCTTGACTTAAAGGTTGGCCTTTTTGACTTGGATTTCTCTTTCTGCAACTCTGGACAATCAGCAATAAAGTGCCTAGGCCTCTTGCAGTTGAAGCAACCTTTCTGTTTCTCCTTTTTGAAACCCTTCCCACTGCTCTTGCTCAGAAACCTTTTGTTTAGCAACATCAGGATCTTCCTCAGAGCTTTCAGAGGCAGAAGATTCATTTTCAGACTCTTCAACCTTGAGATCTTTTGAGGATCTTCCCTTTGATTTTAAAACAATGGTTTTAGACTTTCTTGCAGATTCATGTTCATTGAGACTCAACTCATGAACTTTGAGAGAGCTTACAACATCTTCAACACTTAAAGTGTTTAAATCCTTAGCTTCCTCAATTGCAGTAACCTTTGGTCTCCATCTAGAGGGTAAGCTCCATAGGATCTTGCAAAGATGATCAGAAGCTATGTAACTCTTCTTTAGTATCTGAAGTCCAGATACCAGAGTTTGAAATCTTGAGTACATCTGCTCAATACTTTCATCCTCTTTCATCTTGAACAATTCATACTGATGAACTAATAGAAGAGTTTTAGCTTCCCTGACCTTTTTGATCCCTTCATAGTTTGCACAAAGAGAAGCAAACATGGCTCTAGTAGTAGATTTGTCACTCATCTTCATGTATTCAGATTTAGGAATAGTAGTGACAAGAGCTCCTCTGATGATATGATGTTTCTTGTAGATCTTCTTTTGAGGAGCAGTGTAAAGTTTACGGTCAATGGAAGCACCTTCGTCATCAAGTTGTAAGTCACCAACACCATCTTCAAGTATGTCCCAGAGTTCTTCATCAAGACCCATGACATAGCTGTAGAAGTTGGTTTTCCACCAAGAAAATTCTTCAGGATCACCAATGAACTTTGGAATTTTTCCATAATCAGCTTTCTTACTGTTGTTATTGGATCCGTAGTCATATGGTATAGCAGCACCAGAAGTAGCACCAGAAGAAGAAGGTTCACTTGAAGACATGTTTTTCTCTGCATCTTTTCTGTCTCACGGTTAAGTGCTATGACAACAGAGTCGAAGTTCTGATACCAACTGAAGGTGAGAAAAACACAAGAAGGGGGGGTTGAATTGTGTTAACTTTTCGCAACTCTTGAAGAGTAAGAATCTGATTCGTCAGGATCAGAGTCTGAATGGATTCATAGTCTAATGGGAGATCAGATTCTTTTGCAGCAGATATAAACAAGAGATAGAGAGAAAGAGAGAACACAAGCAATTATACAGGTTCCTTCCACAAACCAGAAGTAGTCCTGTCCCCCTTGCACTTCTAAGGAGAGTTCCACTAAAATGTAATATCAATTACAAGTTGCTCAAACACACAGTAAGAGACTTCCAATGCTCAAGCACGCAGGCAAGAGACTTCCAATGCTCAAAGACACAACTAAGAGACTTCTTTGCTCAAGCACACAAGCAAGAGACTTCTGACACAATCTACAGAAAATTGAATAGAGTTGAAACACTTGATAAACAATCAAATGTGTTCCAATTACAAAACACAGACAGACTCTGTTTTAAACAAATACAGACTCTGTTTTTCTGCTTAACTTAGAGATTCTAGAATACACAGTTTGTAAGAATAATCTAAGTTGTTGATGTGTTTCTTGTTTGACTCAGTGAGAATACGATAGCTTAGCAGCGTAGTTTTTCAGTTGTAGAGTCACACGATTCTTCAAGTCTTCTATCCTTTATATAGGCGTTGGAAAGAGACATTGAGTCAATCCAGCACATCAAGTGAATTATGGAAGCTTGATCAATAGCTGTTGATCTGTTGCTTGATATGGTAATAGTCCTTCAAATGCATAATTTGAATTCCATTCCTTTTGAAGCTTAATACCGGTAGACATAGTTGCCAAATTGTACGAGGTAGTGGAGTAGTGGAAACAGAGTTCGTACTACGTACTCTGTACTATACTGCATTCTTTGTCGTTGAGCATCCCACGCTCAAGTTGACTTTGAAGCTAGCCGTTACTCCAAATGAGAGTTTCTTGCGCATCGTAATGCCTTTAGAAAACCTCCTAAGCAGATCTTCATATTGCAAGCTTCAGACTCACTGTAGCACTTTAGCTTCTGATGATCTTCAGACTCTCTTGGTCTTCAGGTTCTGATAGTCTTCAGACTCTTCTTCTGCTTAGTCTTCAGACTCTCTTCAGTTTAGTCTTCAGACTCTCTTGAACTTCAGGTTCTGATAGTCTTCAGACTCTCTTGAAACAGCTTCTGATGATTCTTCAGACTCTTCAGATTCGTCAGAATCACAAGCAACATGCTTCTCTTGGTCTTGCTCTCAAAATGTTCAAACATAATACTTTCTAAGATACAAATCTTGATTAATATCCTGCATACTTAAACAAATATTAGCATATCCAATTGACAATTTTTTAATACCTTGTTATCATCAAAACTTAAAACGTGGTATTGCTGAACACTTTTGTTCCAACATTATGCCCTAGAGTGTTTATCACTCAATCGTTGAGGGCTTATGCCCTGGAATGTTATTTCATTCAAACTGTTGGGGGCTTATGCCCCGGAATGCTTAGCATTCAACACGCGTAAAATGGTACCACATGCATTTGCATTTAGTCACATTGTTGTCGTTGTCGTTGTTGTTGTTGTTGTCGGTCGGGTCGTCGATGTCGTAGCTTGATGATGATGTTGTTGATTTGTTTTAATTATAAACTGGCAGTTGATTATCATTATATTATTGTTGTTGAATTTAATTGATGAATTATAATATCCATTGTTGTTTGTGAATCTCACCCCTTCTGCTTGAAAATGTTGCCTTCCCTATGGGTAACTTGCAGGTAGCGAAGATTAGTAGGGATGTCGGCTCAAAGTGTCTTAGGGCTCTGATACGTAACGGGATGGGAATTTTGTTACTTGCTTTCTCTTTCCTTACGTATTACTTATGAATTATGAGACTTTTGATGAGGCCTGCGTGCCAAAGATTAATTTTGTTGATTGAAATGAATTTCGCTGCGAAGTTTGAAAGTTATTTATTATTGACTACTTTTTAAGAAGAATAAATAGTTATTTATTCATTTGGAGTTTTTGTTGAAAGAAAATGTAGCATTATGTTATATGAATACTCTGATTTTATTTATGAATTTTTATGTTGGGAAAACGGGGTGTTACAATTGGTATCAGAGCAGGTCGGTCCGTCCGGCCAAGTAGTAGAGTCGAGTCGAGCCTAGTAGAGTTGTATGACAATTTTGTATTGTCTTTGATGTCCTGATGGTTGTTGTAGTGTAGATTTTCGAAATGGCTGGAAGGAACGATGTTGCGCTTGCTGTTGCTTTGCAAGCGATGGCTCAAGCTGTGGGTCAACATAACAATGCTAGTGGTAACGACGGTGTGCGCATGCTGGAAACCTTCTTGAGGAACCATCCACCAACTTTCAAGGGCAGGTATGACCCTGATGGAGCACAAACATGGTTGAAAGTGATTGAAAGAATCTTCAAAGTTATGCAATGCACTGATGTTCAGATGGTGCGTTTTGGCACACACATGCTGGCTGAGGAGGCTGATGACTGGTGGGTGAGTGTGCAACCAGTTCTAGGGAACGGAGGAGCTGTGATCACTTGGGCTGTGTTCAAAAGAGAGTTTCTGAATAGGTATTTCCTGGAAGATGTCTGAGGCAAGAAGGAAATCGAATTCCTGGAACTGAAGCAAGGTGACATGTCCGTGACAGAGTATGCCACCATGTTTGTTGAGTTGGAAAAATTTTACCCGCATTACACTCCTAAGACTGCTGAGTTCTCTAAGTGTATCAAGTTCGAGAATGGTCTGCATGCTGAGATTAAGCAAGCCATTGGTTATCAGAAGATCCGCAACTTTTTTGATTGGTAAGTAGCTGCAGAATTTACGAAGAGGATACGAAACCTCACTACAAAGTGATTAATGAAAGAAAGAGTAAGAGTCAGCAGAGCCGTCCTAAGCCTTACAGTGCCCCTGCTGATAAGGGGAAACAACAGGTGAATGATGAGAGGATGCCCAGGAAGAATGAGACTCCTGCTGAGGTTGTCTGCTACAAGTGTGAGGAGAAAGGCCACAAGAGTAATGCTTGCCACCGTGATGAGAAGAAATGCTTCCGATGTGGGAAGAAAGGTCATACCATAGCGGAATGCAAACGTGGTGATATTGTTTGTTTCAATTGTGATGAAGAGGGTCACCTTAGTTCTCAGTGCAAGAAGCCTAAGAAGGCTCAGATTGGAGGAAAAGTGTTTGCATTGTGTGGCACACAGACGGACAATGAGGATCGACTTATCAGAGGTACTTGTTATTTTGATAGTACTCCTTTAATTGCTATTATTGATACTGGTGCTACTCATTGTTTTATTGCCATTAGTTGTGCTTCTAAGTTGGGGCTTACTATGTCTAATATGGGTGGAGAAATGATTGTTAAAACTCCAGCTAAGGGTTCAGTAACTACTTCTCTTGTTTGCTTAAGATGTCCACTGTCTGTGTTTGGTAGAGATTTTGAAGTTGATCTTGTATGTTTACCGTTGACGGGTATGGATGTAACTCTTAGGAATACATGATCTCCCTCTTGAAACTCAAGGTCTTTGCTACGCTTATCATGATAACTCTTTTGTCGACTCTGCGATGCTTTCATCTTTTCTTGAATCATTTTTACCTTTTCAGTAGTCTGTTGAACAATTTTTGGTCCTAAAACCACATTCTCACGTGACTCTAACCAACACAACAGAGTCCTGCATCTCCGACCATACAAAGCCTCAAAAGGTGCCATTCCGATACTAGAATGATAATTGTTATTGTACGTAAACTCTATCAACGGAAGATGACTATCCCAAGTTCCTCCTTGCTCAAGTACACAAACTCTCAACAAATCCTCCAACGACTGAATCGTTCTTTCGGACTGACCATCTGTCTGAGGATGATATGCCGAACTCAACTTCAACTTAGAACCTAAAACCTCTTACAAACTCTTCCAAAATCTAGAAGTAAACCTCGGGTCTCTATTGGATACGATGCTTGAAGGAATACCATGCAGCTTCACTATTTCTCGAATATAAATCTCTGCCAATTGAGCTATAGGAAAACTGATGTTAATCGGAATAAAATGAGCCGACTTCGTCAATCTATTAACAATCACCCAAATAGCGTCATTCCCTTTAGGCGTATTCAGCAAACTCGTCACAAAATCCATGGATATATTATCCCATTTCCACTCTGGCACATCTAAAGGTATCATCAACCCAGCAGGTTTCTGATGTTCCACTTTCGACTTCTGACAAATCAAACAAGAATACACAAACTGTGCCACATCACGTTTCAATCCAGACCACCAAATCATCTTCTTCAAATCATGATACATTTTTGTAGCTCCCGGGTGAATACTCAAACTACTCCTATGACTCTCTTCAAGAATCATCTTCTTCATTTCGTCGTCGTCTAGAATACAGATTCTACCTTGAAATCTCAACACACCTTGATCATCGATCTTTAAGTCACTCTCCTCATTCTGATTACCAGCAATGTCCATAACGTGTCCTAAAGGCTGTCTTCTGCATATCCTCATCCTTCACTTTAATCTGGTGATAACCCGATCTCAAATCAATCTTGCTAAACACACGTGCACCCACTAACTGATCCATCAAGTCGTCAATTCTTGGAAATGGATACCTATTCTTTATATTTACTTTATTCAATTGCTGGTAATCAATGCACAACCTCATACTACCGTCTTTCTTCTTGACTAGTAATATCGGCGCTCCCCAAGGTGATACACTTGGTCTAACAAACTTCTTGTCAAGTAAATCTTCTAATTGTTTCTTCAACTCAGCCAACTCAGAAGCTGACATGCGATAAGGTGTCATAGACACAGGCTTGGTTCCCGGAATAAGATCAATCAAAAATTCAACTTCTCTTTCTGGAGGCACATCAGGAATTTCATCAAGAAAAACTTGTGGAAAATCGCATACCACTTTCTGCTTATCAATCATCGTTTGGTTCTCAATAGATAAAGATGCCATCAAGGAAAACATCAACATTCCATCATGTTCTAACTGCTTCATTTGTTTAGTAGATAAAAACTTTGCTCCACTTTCCTCTTCATTAGAAGAGAAATAAACCGACTTGCGAAAACAATTAATATGGACATGGTTGTACTCTAACCAATTCATACCAAGGATTACATCCATACCACTCAAAGGTAAACAAACCAAATCAATTTCAAAATCATGATCAAACATAGACAAAGGACATCTTAAACACACAAGAGAAGTAGTCACCGAACCCTTAGCTGGAGTTTCGACAACCATTTCCCCATTCATATTCGACATAGTAAGACCCAACTTAGAAGCACAATCAATAGCAATAACACAATGCGTAGCACTAGTATCAATAATAGCAATTAAAAGAGTACTATCAAAATAACAAGTACCTCTGATCAAACGATCCTCATTCTCCGTCTGAGTACCAGTCAAAGCAAAAACTCTCCTAGTAGTCTGAGCCTTCTTAGGCTTCTTGCATTGCGAACCAATATGACCTTCTTCATTACAGTTAAAGCACACAACATCGTCATATTTGCATGCCGAAGTAGCATCTCCTCTCTTACCGCAACGGTAACACCGCTTCACATCTCTGGTACAAGCATTACTCTTGTGGCCTTTTTCACCACAGTTATAGCAGACAATCTCAGCAGGAGTTTCTTTCTTCTGAGGTCTCCTCTCATCATTAACTCTTTGTTTTCCCTTATCAGCAGGAGCACTGTAAGGCTTAGGACGACTCTGCTGACCTTTACCTTTCCTCTCATTCACAACCTTGTAATGAGCCTTAGTATCCTCCTCATAAATCCTGCAACTGCTCACCAGCTAGGAAAAGTTACGAATCTTCTGGTAACCCATTGGCCTCTTGATATCAGCACGCAAACCATTCTCAAACTTATTGAACTTAGAAAACTCAGCAGTCTCAGCTGTATAATGTGGATAGAATTTAGCCAGCTCCACAAACTTAACAACATACTCTATCACCGACATGTTTCCCTGTTTCAGCTCAAGGAACTCAATCTCCTTCTTCCCGCGAACATCTTCCGGAAAGTAACGGTTCATGAACTCTTTCCTAAACACAGCCCAAGTAACAACAACACCTCCATTCTCTAAGGCCGGTTGGACACTCACCCACCAGTCATCAGCTTCTTCTGCCAACATGTACGTGCCAAAGCGCACCATCTGAATGTCCGTACATTGCATAACTCTGAAGATCCTCTCGACCTCCTTAAGCCACGTCTGAGCTCCATCGGGGTCATATCTTCCCTTGAAAGTAGGTGGATGATTCCTCAGAAAAGTTTCCAACATTCTCACTCCATCATTACCACCAGCATTTTGTTGTTGTCCCATAGCTTGAGCCATCGCTTGTAATGTAGCGGCAAGAGCAACATCATTTCTCCCAGCCATCTTAGTTCTCTACACAACATACAACAATCGCAACAACATAATAATGGTATTCCAACTGTTAAACGACGCTACTCGACTCAACTACATGGCCGGACGGACCGACCTACTCTGATACCAATTGTAACACCCCGTTTTCCCAAATTAAAAATTTCTTAAATAAATAAATAATCAGAGTTTCTCGTATAAACGGAATGTCACATTTCTTAAAATCTCAAATGGAATAAATAATAATTTATCCTTCATAAAATAATAATCATAATTATTCAAAACTTCGCAGCGGATTAAAATTCAAATTAACAAAATAGTTTTGGCACGCAGGCCTCATCAAAACTTCTCAACATAAACTCAACCGAAACTTATTAATATTAAATCATAATCAATACGTAAGGAATAAAAGATAGTTACAAAGGTTTCCATCTCGTTACATATCAGAGCACCTAAGGACACAGTGAGGGTAGCCACTCACAACAGCAAACAGCAGCTATAAGCTTAATCACCTGCAAGTTACTCATATGAAGAGCAACATTTCCAAGCAGAAGGGGTGAGATTCACAAAACAATGGCATTAAACACATAATTCAATAATTATATTTAACAACATAAACATCAAATACATTCACAACAATAGTCATATAACATCTTAATCAACATCATAATCATCATCATAATTCAGCATCATAGTTCAACTTAACAGTTTGACTCGACAATGCAACTTCAACTCGACTATGCAACTTAGACATCTTATTCATGCATGTGGTACCAATCCAGGGCATAAGCCCTCGTCGCTATTTGAGCATAAATATACTCCTAGGACATAAGCCCTCGTCGCTGTTTGAGCATAAAAATACTCCTAGAGCATGAGCTCTCGTCTCTGTTGAGCAAAAGCTCCTAGGGCATGAGCCCTCGTCTCTGAATGATTATGCATGGACTCCACATCTTACAACTTAGACAACATTAATGACTCCAATAATTTGGATCACAACTCATAAACTTTTAATGACACCTGCAGCTTTTAATCAATAACAAATAGCAGCATGGCAGCACATCAAATCTCAAGATATATCAATATCATAAACGGTCACATAATTCATCTCTTATAGTTCAAAAGAAAGCATACACAATTATATATGTCACTACTAACAAAATCAAACATGAATTAACAGCTTTACAAGTCATCTTTACTATTGCAGTAACGCTTAATTCTAACCCAGGGGTCATCTCATAACAATTCGTTTCGAAAGAACACAAGATCACGAAACAAGGGTACTGATGCTATGTATTTCGCCAGGCGAGACATATTTCGCCATGGCGAGCTCAAAATCTAGGCTGCTTCGCCAGGCGAGACATATTTCGCCATGGCGAGTTTAAAATCTGGGCTACTTCGCCAGGCGAGACATATTTCGCCACGGCGAGCGATGACAGAACAGTTACGGGGTTACGACAATTTTCACCAAAAATCCCAATTTTCATCATGTTCTTCCCCAAATTCGACTATAATGATGTATAAGGGTTACCCTATGGTCTGTAAACAGTTTTCTACAACAATGGTACTGTTTTTCATCATCTAATCATCAATTCATCACTTTTGACCTAATTCCCAAATTCTCAAATTACATGAATTAATCCTATAATCTGTTAACTATAATCATGAATTACATGTTTTAATGAAATTGTAATGGTAGGCTCACCCTTACCTTAAGAAAATTGGAGCAGCAGCCTCTTGGTTCTTCACTTCTAGTTTTCTCCCTTTTTCTCCCAAAAACTGAATTGTACATACTGTCTGTTTCTAAACCTAGTTTTCCCTTTTTATATCTCTTCTATCTATTCTATCTTATTTCACTTATTCCCTCATAATTCTATCTGATTTCCAAAACAGCCCCACAACTCAATATTTATTTTATTTTCAAATCTTATTCTATTAAATAATATAATAAGTCATTTAATAAAATCACAACACATCTCATAAATAATATAAATCACTTAAATCTTATAAATCATATAAATAGACTCTAAATCCAATAAAATAATCAAATAATTAAATAGGGCGTTACATAACACAAGCACCGACACAAGCACCGATGTAACACCCCAAATTTCCAACATAAAAATTCATACATAATTATCAGAGTATAACACAAATGGGATGTCACACATCATAAAAATCCTTAAAATAAAAAGAATAATAATTTTTTATCCTTCAAAATTCATTAACATAAATCTTTTTAAAAACTTTGCAGCGGAATCATAATTTCAAAATCCTTAAAATAATTAGTTCTTGGCACAAGGCCTCAAAAGCATCTCAAAAATTCAAAGATAGATCGTAAACATCATAATTAGTTCAACATGATACATAAAGGAATAGAATTCAATAAAACCCCATCCCGTTACATATCAGAGCATTTCCTACGACACCACAAGGACCTCTCACATCGTCGTACCTAAGCTTGATCACCTGCACTTGCCCACAAGGCGGCAATTCCAACAGAAGGGGTGAGATTTCACAAACAATAATAATGAGCGTATAATTCATCAAATGCATTTAACAACATAGACATCATCAATTAATAATAATAATTCTTCATATAGTACTTCTTTAACAACTCATAAGCAACATCATGTAATCATCATAACAACATTAATTAGTAATACAAGTAACCACGTAGTTCATCTTTAATAATACTTCATATAACAATATAAACAACATAAACAACAATCAACTTCAAATCATCTTTAATGATACTTCATATAAACAATATAAACAACAACATATAACTCTTCATTAACGATTCATTGATAATTATCAACTCGACAACTTTAGACAACTCGACAACTTTAGACAACTCGACAACTTCGACATCGACTACGCAACTTCAACAACTTAATCTTCTTAACCATGCATGTGGTACCAATCCAGGGCGTCAAGCCCTCAACATAATAAGTATTAATATACTTCCAGGGCGTCAAGCCCTCATCACAAATGAGCTAAAGCTCCAGGGCATCAAGCCCCCAACATGTAGAGTAAAAACTCACAGGGCATCAAGCCCCCAACTGAAATGAGTATGCATGGACTCAACAACTTACAACATAGACAACGTCAACAACTTATAAGACTCCAATACTTTGGAACAACCACTTACAACTCAGACAACTTAGACAAACACTTGCAACTTTAACGACATTGACGACAACAGTGGCAATGACAACGACAACGACTTCGCATCATAATATCATAATTCATCAGTCATAAACAATATCATATAACATGGTATTAACAACAACAATTCATCAATTATGAACAACATCATGAAACAACATATTCATCAACATATACACTCATGTAATAATTCATCAACCATGAACAACATCATGTAACATCATATTCATCAACTTATACCTTCATATAATAATTCATCAATCATGAACACATCATATAACATCATATTCATCAACATATACATTTATATACTAATTCATCAATCAGGGAAAACATCATATATTATCATCAACATATACATTCATATAATAATTCACTAAAGCCTCCTTGGAGTATTTTCATCATAAATCAAACACCAAAAATCATTTTCAAGTCAAACCAAAGCCAACGAACAGCTAACACAATTATATACAACTTTCATGTTTACACCAAAGGTCAATTCTGTACCTATCAATATCAGTTTTCATTTCAAATTCGGGAAAGGTTGTGCTGAAATTCATAAATATTCACTGTGACCTACGTGCAGTAATATGACCATAACTCAAGTTCTATAAATCATTTAGAAGTAAAACCAACAGCATTAAAAAGCTAACATCCATACCTACAACTTTCGTGTTTACACCTAAGACCATTTCTGTACCTATCAATCCCAGTTTTCATTTCAAATTCGGGAATGGTTGTGCTGAAATTCATAAGTATTCACTGTGACCTACGTGCATTAATTTAACCATAACTCAAGTTCTATAAATCATTTAGAAGTCAAACCAACGACATTAAAAAGCTAACATCCATACCTACAACTTTCGTGTTTACACCTAAAGCTAATTCAAAACAGAAACGGGTGAAAAGTGAGTGTTTTTCCAGTTTTGGCTTTCAGAAAATCGGTGGCCGAATTCGCTTACGGGAAAGAACAATTTTCACTCCAAAAACCCAATTTTTGATCCCTTAATCACCCAAAAGATTCACAATGATGTTTACAGGTCAAATAGGCAATATAGAAATCAAAACAACATAGGAACATGCATCAAACAACACAATTCATCTCATTTTATCAATTAACATAAACTTTCTAACCCTAATTCAATAACACAACAATTCATCAAATTTCAGAATTATATACTATGATTATTGAAGGAAATCCCACCCTTACCTTAATAAAATTGGAGCAGCAGCCTCTTGGTTCTCCACTTCCAGTTTTCTCCTTTTTTCTCCCAAAACTAATTGTACTTACTGTCTGTTCCTAAACCTAGGTTTTACCTTTTATACCTCTTCTATTTGTTTTATCTTATTCCACTTATTCCCTCATAATTCTAACTAATTCAAAAACAGCCCCACAACTTAATATTCTATTTAAACATATATATAAATTACTTCCATAACAAATATCAAATATATTTCTAAACAAAATAACAAACATATTTATAACAAATATATTTCTAAACAAAATAACAAACATATTATCACTTATCAAATATAAAATCATGTAAAAGTATTCAAATATTAACTAAAAATAATTAAATAAAAAGGGGGCGTTACAACCGACACAATCACTTTTACCGCTTTCCGCATTTATTTTCATCGACGTTACGTTAGCTTAATCTTTAGTTTAGAAAAATCATTTTCATCAAAAAAAAATCAAATAACATTCAAACTCAAATCATTTCCCTTTGTTTTCTTAATCAAATCCATAATCAATTTAAATTCAAATTTTGACATATTTCAATAACTAAAAATCAATCCACCTCACTATTTTCTCCTCCTCATGCCCTTGAGGCCTCTTTCTCCTTCATAAAACTCTCATTTTCAAAATCTTAACAACAACCCAACCAACAAAAATTTATTAGACGAACTACATGGGTTTTGATCCCTTTATTTAAGGGTATGTAGGCAAAGGACTCTTAGTCCTTTCAAATCAATAAAAACAAACAAAAACAAACATCTTCTCCTTCCATTCTCTAACTTAGAATTTTTAGGCTAACAATTTTCAGATAAACAACTGATTTAACAATAAGTAATTAGGTAAGAGGTTCCTTCGGAATACCGAAGTCGTTAGAGGTGCTTAACACCTTCCTTTGGCGAAACCAACCCCCGAACTCAAAGTCTCAAAAGGGTTTTTGTCTCATCTTTTCCCTTCCCAAGAATAAAGATCGAGAGTCTAAGGATTGAAGGTTCGAAATTATTTAATATTTTGACACCCGAAAATCATCGACTACAAAATGGCGACTTCACTGGGGACCTTTCGCGGGTTAAACCCACCTTGCTTTATTTATTGCTTTATTATTTGTTTATTCTTTGTACATACTTGTTCACCTTTTAACGTGAGGGGTGAGAATATAAGTCCTATACCCGGGCTTGAGTGAAACATAGGATTTAGGAACGGGGTAAAACCATAGTGACATACCAAGAGCATTCTTGGACCATGTTTACATGTGGTAACCCTACTCGGTGAAGGCCTCACGGAAGGTAGTAGTCTTGTTGACATGAGCATTCGTGTCGAAGTTATTACTTTCAATGTGTGTGTCGTCGAAGCCGTGGACCTTTAGTAACCCTTAACCCATTTTGGCCTATTAGGACATAGTGCGGTGACTAAACCAAGAGCATTCTTGACTTTGGTCGACATGCAAGACTACACTCAAACTAGACTTACTTATGGATGTTATTGGACTAGGAGCATTCCTATACACCAATATATTCATAGGGGAAGTTGCAATTTGGGAACTTGGTAGAACCCTTGTTAAAAGTGCAATCTTAAACCATAGTCCTCACCCAAATGGCGTTGTTACCCTTGACTCCAACACTGTGGACTTAACCTCCCATGTTTTCTATGTTATTTAGCATAATCATGCATACATGCATTCATTCATAAACTTTTTTTCATCCAAAATATCGAAGGACTTGGATAAGTCGTCTGATAAAAATCAAGGATATGGACCTTATAAGAATGAACACCAAGAAGTCCAACTTTAAAATCTTAACTAAGATTTTACTTTTGTTAAAAACTTCTCCCTTGGTTTCGTTCTTACCTTTTGAAAAGGAACTGATTGCAATATCTTTACGAATTTTCAATTGAAACCATGTTCCTCTGCGATGTTTACAATTCACTTTGATAAATCCTTCGATAACAAAAAATTGTATATTTTTGCATAGGCATATCATGCATCATCTTGCATTCATAGTTTCTAGTTCACGTCTCACTGTGTCTTCTCCATAAAAGGTCAATCCATCAGTCTACTCGCATCTACAACACTCGGGAAAATCAGAATGGATCATCTTGAACAAAAGAACCACAAGCTTCGTCAAGAGGTGACAGCCCTCCGGGCTGAAAATGAGATTTTGAGGAACTTAGTATCTTTGATGACGGTTGCACAGAGTCAGCCATTAACTCTTCCTATTGTCGGCACTCAAGCTCAGTCGGTTGCTTCCATTACCCCGATTTCAACAATGTTTGCTAGTACTTCTCAATATGCTATGCTGGAAGGTTATCTTTAGAGCACACCTTTAAGTTCTGGTGAAGTATTCCGTCATGGTGTCTCCAAGGTTCAAACTCCTTTGGTGCAACTGACAACGCCTATCCCTCAATCGGGCCCTTTGTTCCCTCAAGCTGCTATGACCTACTCATCTTCTTTGGTCAACAGTGTTAAGCAAAACCACGAACCCATCCATCACTCAGAAGGTGTGGCTGCATATAACCGGATATATGAACTGGAATAAAAGTTTGATAAAATACAGTTGGAATTGAAAGCTGTTCGTGGGAAAGAATTGTTTGGCCAGGATGCTTATGACCTTTGATTGGTTCCCAATGTCGTGATACCACCCAAATTTAAGATCCCTGATTTTGAGAAGTACAAAGGGAACATCTGCCCTAAGGATCATCTGGTGATGTATGTGAGAAAGATGTCTGCACATGTCAAAGATAACCAACTTCTTATCCATTGTTTCCAAGAGAGTTTGACTGGTGCCGCACTAATATGATACATGGGTCTGAACGGGTTTGACATCAAAACTTTCAATGATTTGTGCGAAGCTTCCGTCCAGCGATACAAATACAACTTGAACTTGGCCCCAAAAAGAGGCGAATTGCAGGCCATGACCCAAGATGATGATGAATCCTTCAAGTTTTATGCCCAACGTTGGAAAGATTTTGCTGCACAAGTCCGTCCATCTCTGGAAGAGAAAGAGTTGCCCAAGATTTTCCTTGATAGTCTGGATCAATTCTATTATGAGCATATGTTGACAAGTGCATCCGGCAACTTTGTAAAGATGATAACTGTGGGTACGCGCATTGAAGAACTGGTCTGAAAAGGACGTTTGGTCAAAGGAAGTGTTTCCACTGATGGATCAGAGGACGAAGATCACGAAGCGAGTATGGTGGAAAGTCAACCTCAGCAACAGTATTTGACATATCACCATGTGGCCTCTATTATGCCAATCACAAACGTTGTTCCAAATCTGGTGTATCAACCATAGTTTCAACATCAATGTCAACAACCGCCTCGACAACCAACTCCAAGAACACAAATTGATGCTATTCCTATGAAGTATACAGTTTTGTTTCCAAGGTTGCTTGAAAGGAATTTGATCCACACTAAGGCACCTCTCTCAGTGCTAGCAATATTTACAGCAGGGTATAGGGCTGACCTCTCTTGTGCCTTCCATCAAGGGGCACCAGGTCACGATATTGAAGATTGTTTTGCTTTAAAGATGATAGTTCAGAAGTTGGTCCGAAAAAACCTCATACCTTTCGAAGATTTTGAATATGAACATGCAAGCTAATCCGCTACTGGATCATGGTATCGGATGTTGACATATGGGTCATTGTTGATGTTTCTTTCTACTACTCATTTGTTCAATTAATATGTTTGTTTGTTGTTTTATCTTTTTTTTTTAAAAAAAAAATAATCCTTCTGTCCTACCCGAGGCGCAAGTGAACTTGTTTAGGGCTTTTTGCTTTATGTATTTTCATCATTAATTAAAAACTCGCTTTGATCCCGACTTTGTTTTTACTTTGTGCTTTCTCTGGAAAAAAATGGTAATACTAAAAACCAAAAAATTTCTTTCTTTATTCATATATGCATAATCATAACTTTCACTTACTTGTCAAAATCAATAAATCAAATCATGCATTAATAAACCCGTTGAACACTTTAACCATGTACTCTCTCTCGACTTTGAGTTCCTTATGTCTGAAATGGAAGAAAAGGAGGATGAATTCCTAATGAGATCTCTTGCCTACTAGGGCATCTCAGCCATTCAAGCTACAAAGAAATATCAAGAAAGATTGTCCAGAAGTTGACATTCAATTACAAAATTTGGCATGAGATATTACCATTTTCCTTGTATGGGAATTGAACTTCAGTACACACTTCAACAGGGGAAACCCCTCCCACCATCCCTCAGTATACAACATGAAGTTCAGAGTCTCGTCAATGGAAGTTCCGATGAAGGCTAAGCTTGTTTGCACTTAAATGCATTGGGGTCTTATGTCATGGACAATTATATCAAAAGGATGAAGCAAGTTTCGACAAAGAAGGCTCGTCCCCATGAATGTCAAGAAAGTGGTCTTGTGCTCAAACATATGTTATCTGATTTAACCAGACTCCAGGGGCAAAGGAATTCTCGATTACAAAGAATGGTGATAAACTTGAACGTCCTGTGAATACCGATGCAGTCAAGAAATACTTTGTTAAAGTGAAAAAGCTCGATAAGTCGCAAACCTGAAAAGGCGGCTTAGGCAAAAAAGAGCGTCTCGGTGGACTGAAAACCCAAAAGGGCGGTCCACGCAAAAGTTAGAGACATGTAAAAAAAAAAAAGAATGATGAAAAAATGAAAAAAGTTTATCCTGATAGGTTGAAACCCGCAAGGGCAATCTAAGAAAAAGTTAAGGATTGTGACAAAGTAACTGCATCTGGTCGGACTTGATTTACTTGGGGCATATCAGCCGTCAAAAGACCTTCGCCTTGTGGCAAAACAACTGCATCAAATCAGACATGAATCACTTGGGGCATTTCAGCCGTCAAAAGACCTTCGCCTTGTGGCAAAGCAACTGCATCAAATCAGACATAGTTTCACTTGGGGCATCTCAACTGTCAGAAGACCTCCGATATGAAGCATCCACAAATCAAAAACTTGGAACAATAGAATTCAAAGTTGTGATGGAGAACCGTGGTTATTCTGTTCAATGTACCTTTTCCATATAATTACCATTTTCCAAACTTTTCAAAATCCATGGAGCCACGCTTTTGGCGGGCCACCACTCCATTTACATTAATTTGAGCCTGTGCCTGTTTATTTGAAATTCTCATTTATTCTTGGTTTGCAAAACTTTCTTCTATTTTTGATGTTAATATTTGAAGCAAAAAATTCAAAAAATATATTTTTTCATGTCTTTTGAAATGCATAAACAACAGGTACATCTTCTTTGAACTTATGAGTAGGAGAAGCATACATCAACATCTGTCTTAAAGACAGTTAAACTCCGCAAGTTAAGTATGACCAAAAGCTACGAGATGACCTCTGTCAAAAGAGAAAAGAAAAAAAGAAAAAGACCGCTAAGTCGAAAACCCGAATAGGCGGCTTAAGCCAAAAATGAGCGTCCCGGTGGATTGAAAACCCGAAAGGGCGGTCCAGACAAAAATTAGGGGCATGCAAAAAAATATATTCCCGGTGGATTGAAAACCCGAAAGGGCGGTCCAGGCAAAAGTTAGGGATTCAAAAAAAAAAACAATACAAAAAAAAAAGAGGGAAAAGACAGAGGCATCACAGTTCAAGTGGGCCAAATGGAAGGTTACACCTTGTGCTGGTTTACAAATGGCGACTTCTGCCGATTTGATTGGTTGATGGGTTTTATCCCGAAGAATGGCAACTTCTGCCGATTTGTTGATTGATGGACTTTGTTCCCAGTGAATGGCGACTCCTGCAAGATTGATTGGTTGATGGGTTGTTACCCTTCAGTGGTTTGATTATTAGGTCTTTCCCTATCAGTAGTTTGATTAATGTGTTTTACCCCATCGATGGTTTGGTTAGTGGGCGGTACCCCGACAGTGTTTTGATTCATCTCCAGTAATGATATCCTCATTGAGGATTGCCGAGTGTTTGTACTGTAATGTCGTGCCATTTTCCTATTTTACCTACCCAATCTTGCCTCATTAGTCTCAACAAATATACTGTCATAAAAGTCTCATACATATTCATACATTGATTCATTCATACATATATAGCATGCATACTAATATCATTCATACATGATTGCATTGACCACCCTATGTCTTATTTTAATTGTATCTCACAAAAGTGTCATCCCGAGTTGTGTCTAAATCAGAAGTATCATCATTCGAGTTTATTTCAAGTGGCAGGTTCCACCAATTAGTCAGTCTATGAATACTGTTCAAACTTCCCCAATAACTTTTGTACCATTTTGGACCAGGTTAATACCTTGTCAATACCTTTTGTACCATCTTGGACCAGGTTCATATCCTGCCAACACCGTCAGTACCCTTTGGACCAGGTTAATACTCTGCCAATATTATTTGGACCAGGTTCATACCCTGCCAACACCGTCAGTACCTTTTGGACCAGGTTAATACCCTGCCAATATTCTTTGGACCAGGTTTATACCCTGCCAAAGCCTCGTGGACCAGGTTTATACCCTGCCAATATATTTTGTATCTTTTTGGACCAGGTTGATACCCTGCCAAAGCCTTGTGGACCAGGTTCATACCTTGCCAACACCGCCAATGCCTTTGAACCAAGTTAGTACCCTGCAAATGTTTTGAATCATGATAATAGCTCGCAAGTACTTTTGTGTCAAACACTTTATCAATGTCTTTTCAATCTCCCCGATGACTATTCAAACATGGAAGCATGGTGTCACACTTGTAAAATGGCGACTTTCTACCTCAGCAGTATTTTTAATTGAAGGGTTAGGCCCCGACAATGGTTGTTTCATCTCCAGTGACTTTACCCCAAATGAAGGCTTCGAGTGTTCACACGGTGGTGTCGGGCCACTCTCTTATAGACCTGCCCAATCTTGTCCCAACAATCTCACCATTACACAGTCAGACGAGTCTCATACATAACTCATTCATTCATGCATACATAGCACTCATACAAATATCATTCATACATAAATGCATTATCCCCAGAAGTCTTATCACAATGTCCCCAAGTATCATCCCCAATGTGCTCACCTAAAAAAAAAAAACAAATACACTATCAAAATCAATCATGTTTCAAAGCGGCAGGTCTCACCAAAAATCAATCACCACATACAATTCCTTTTGTCTTCAAACAAATCTTTCCAATCAAGTCTTTACATTCAGTCTTTAAATTTCGCCACACGTCGGCCAATCAAGTCTTTACATTCAGTCTTTAAATTTCGCCACACGTCGGCCAATCAAGTCTTTACATTCATTCTTTAAATTTCGCCACACGTCGGCCAATCAAGTCTTTACTTTCAAATTTTTTAAATTTCGCCACACGTCGGCCAATCAAGTCTTTACATTCAGTCTTTAAATTTCGCCACACGTCGGCCAATCAAGTCTTTACATTCAGTCTTTAAATTTCGCCACACGTCGGCCAATCAAGTCTTTACATTCAATCTTTAAATTTCGCCACACGTCGGCCAATCAAGTCTTTACATTCAGTCTTTAAATTTCGCCACACATCGGCCAATCAAGTCTTTACTTTTAGTCTTTAAATTTCGCCACACGTCGGCCAATCAAGTCTTTACCTTCAAGCCTTTACCTTCACCGCCTCGTCTGTTAGTCATGTCTTTACCTTCAAGTTATCTCACAACAAACGCAAACATCACATATTTTCTTCTTTCCCTAGTGATACCTATCTAACTTATCTCTCAGTCAATCTTTAATCATCATCTCTACATTCATATCATCATTATACTCAATCATGACCTCACATTCATCAAGCATCGCATCTAGCATTTCAAACGGTCCAAAATTGGCGTTTTTTTAATATTTAAGTCTCTCTGACACTCCGGTTTAAAAGTTTTCTCTTCTAAACCCTTATGACGAAGAAACTTAAATAGGGGCATCTGTCGTACCCCAATTTTGGACCGTTTGAAACTTTCTCCAATCATTTCAGAAAAGTGTGTCTTTAGTCTTTATCCGTCGTTTAGTCAGTCAAACTTGTGTTTTCTCGCCTTTACATCAGTCAAAAACCAATTTTTGGACGCATTCTTGCATTTTTAAGTATTTCAGTCATCTTTAAAATATCTGGTCTGGATGCAGTTAGGTATAACAAAGAACCTATCATACCTCTATACAGCTTCTGATCAACTTTGGTTCCTTGATCTTCTTTGCTTAGAGTGCAGGTTGGATGCATTGGAGTGTTCATTTCCTTGCAGTCCTCAAGATTGAACTTCTTCAGGAGCTCTTTAGTGTATTTGGACTGATGAACGTAGACTCCATCTTTGCATTGGTTGATTTGAATTCCCAAAAAGAACTTCAATTCTCCCATCATGGTCATTTTAAATTCATCCTGCATTGCCTTAGAGAACTCTTTGCAAAGTGAAACATTAGTTGAACCAAAATTGATATCATCAACATAAATTTGAACTATACGAATGTCCTTCTTCAGAGTTTTTCTGAATAGTTTAGTGTCAACTTGTCCTCTTTCAAAGACATTTTGAATTAAGAAATTACTTAGTCTTTCATACCAAGCTCTGGGAGCCTGTTTCAAGCCACATAGTGATTTCTTCAGTTTATAAACATGTTCAGGATGTTTCAAATCCTCAAGACCAGGAGGTTGTTTAGCATACACTTCTTCAGAAATGACACCATTAAGTAAGGCATTCTTAACATCTATTTGATACAAGATTATGTTGTGATTCACTGCATAGGAAAGAAGTAACCTGATTGCTTCCAATCTTGCAACTGGAGCAAATGTTTCAGTGTAATCAATGCCTTCTTGCTGACTGTAGCCTTGAGCAACAAGTCTGGCCCTGTTTCTGATTACTTCTCCTTGTTCACTAAGATTGTTTCTGAACACCCATTTTGTTCCAATAATGTTCTTGTGCTCAGGCTTAGCTACTAGATCCCACACTTCATTCCTTTTGAATTGATTAAGTTCATCTTGCATTGTCAGAAACCATCCTTCATCTCCAAGTGCTTCTTTTTAACAGAGGTTGGTTCAATAACAGATAATAATCCCAAAGCAGACTTTTCTTGTCTGAAATGTGATCTAGTTCTTCAGGGACTATCTTTGTTGCCAATTGTCATACCCCAATTTTGGACCGTTTGAAACTTTCTTCAGTCATTTCAGAAAAGTGTGCCTTTAGTCTTTATCCGTCGTTTAGTCAGTCAAACTTGTGTTTTCTCGCCTTTACATCAGTCAAAAACCAATTTTTGGACGCATTCTAGCATTTTTAAGTATTTCAGTCATCTTTAAATCAGTCTAGTCTTTCTAAGTTAGTCAGTCGTATGTTTAAGTCAGTCAGTCGTTTTTTAACGTGTCAATCGTATTTTAAAACAATCGAGTTAATTTAAAAACATTTCAGTGGTTTTTAACGCGTCAGTCGTATTTTAAAATAATTAAGTCAATCTAAAAACATTTCAGTCGTTTTGTAACGCGTCAGTCGTTTTTTAGTCAGTCGTGTCTGTTTTAGTCTTTTCAAACGAAATTTCGGCAGAGAGGTATTTTAAAATACCTCATTTTTGGTTCCGAAAGGGACATTTTTAAGTTTTATTTATTTTCATTATTATTGTTTTATTTTATTTTAATATTTTTATGTTGTTTTAATTAATGGTCCTTTTTTTTATTTTTTATTAAGCAATTTTCGATTTTTTTTATTTGTTTAATTATTGTGATGTTTTATTTTATAGTTGTTTAGTCATTTTGTCCTTTGATCCTTAGTCCAAGTCTGATGCAAGCAAGGGCACAAAGGTCCAATGAAAGAGACACCTCATGATCTCAGGTACCCACAAACCCTAGAAAACAGCAGTATAAATACAATAGTAAAGGCTGGCACACATTTCAATACAAAAACACTATTCCAATTTCGGCTGCCTCACAAAATCGGATCAAATACCCTTTTCTTCTTGAACTTTTCTTAAGAACATTCAATCAATTCACAAAAAATTCCAGCAATCTTTTTCAAGAACAATAACCACAAACTTAACCCATTTTCGAAATCAAGCAAACCTCACACACAAACCATCACCATTTTCGTTTTCATTTACCACATAAACACAAAAAAGCAAATCGGCCATAATCAGCCACCACAACACAAATAGGAACCGAACTGGTTTCATTCATGGCAAGGCTCCCGTATGGCATACAACAATCATCAAGCTGCTTGAAGCAGAACCGAAACGTAACAGCAAGTAAAGAAGAAAGAAGAGATCGAACCAGAACAACAACAAATCGGAGCTAGCA
Organism: Medicago arabica; assembly: GCA_946800305.1. Lineage (NCBI taxonomy): Eukaryota > Viridiplantae > Streptophyta > Magnoliopsida > Fabales > Fabaceae > Medicago > Medicago arabica. The sequence goes on from OX326967.1 coordinate 17,294,420, forward strand.
TTCACGCCACCGAATCAACATCAAATCGATCTCAAGGTAAAAAAGGAGGTAATCTTTTTTCGTTCTTGTTTGTTTAAATCTAGGAGTATTTGTTTTGTTTTTGTGAAAATTTGTTTTGAAATCGAGTAGAGGAGTGAAAGAGATTTAGTTTGATGTAAATTTTTTTGAGTTCGGAGTTGTTTTGAAACTCCGACACGGTGGTGCACCACCGGCCACCGTGCCGGAACATTAAACCTCGCCGAAAGTAATGAAGTAGGGCGGCGCTGGTTTTGTAGAGAGAAGGGAGAGCAATTGGTTTAGAGAGAGGATGTTTGGAAAAATGACTAAAAAAAAACAGAAAAATTTATTTTATACTTTCTCAACCGGTTCGGTTCGCCTGTGAACCGATCCAGGCTTGAACCGAACCGGTTCCTCCTCCAAGCCCATGCCTTCTTCTCCCTAGGCCCAGTTTTCTCTTATGTTTTATTCTGCCTGCTAATTGCAATGCCCACTTGTTTGCTGCTGCACCTCGCTTCCTTTAAACATGTTTTACTTGCGTATTTGTTTCTTCTTTACATTTTTAATCGATTTTAAAACCTTTTAGCATATCATCCTTGTTTATATTTCATGCGTCTTTTAATTTATTTCATATTTTAACCATCATGTATAGTTCATTTTAGTTTATTTAAATGATTTAGTTTCTATCTCATGCATATTTACTTCCTTGGTTTAGGTTTAAAAAAATTGTTCCATGCATATTTTATTTTATTTTTACTTGGTTTAGCATGCTTTGATTATTTTTTTATGCATTTTAATTTTGCTCATCGTATTAATATTTCTCGTGCTTACTAATGGTTTATTTTCTTGTCTTGATCATAGTATACATATTCATTCCTTCTTATCTTTTTATTGTTTTTTTTTGTGTCATTTGTCTAGTGTGTATAGCTTAGGTATTTGATGTATATTTTATCATTGGTTTGTAGCTTGGAAAAGTGGCCATATAATGTATCTAGGATTTTTGTAATAATGTAGGTAACACAAGCACCGACACAATCACTTTTACCGCTTTCCGCATTTATTTTCATCGACGTTACGTTAACATAACCTTTAGTTTAGAAAAATCATTTTCATCAAAAAAAATCAAACAACATTCAAACTCAAATCATTTTCTCAATAACATTTTCCCTTTGTTTTCTTAATCAAATCCATAATCAATTTAAATTCAAAGTTTGACATATTTCAATAACTAAAAATCAATTCACCTCACTATTTTCTCCCCCTCATGCCCTTGAGGCCTCTTTCTCCTTCATAAAACTCTCATTTTCAAAATCTTAAAAACAACCCAACCAACAAAAATTTATTAGACGAACTACATGGGTTTTGATCCCTTTATTTAAGGGTATGTAGGCAAAGGACTCTTAGTCCTTTCAAATCAATAAAAACAAACAAAAACAAACATCTTCTCCTTCCATTCTCTAATTTAGAATTTTTAGGCTAACAATTTTCAGATATACAAATGATTTAGCAATAAGTAATTAGGTAAGAGGTTCCTTCGAAATACCGAAGTCGTTAGAGGTGCTAAACACCTTCCTTTAGCGAAACCAACCCCCGAACTCAAAGTCTTAAATGGGTTTTTGACTCATCTTTTCCCTTCCCAAGAATAAAGATCGAGAGTCTAAGGATTGAAGGTTCAGAATTATTTAATATTTCGACACCCAAAAATCATCGACTACACCAATAATTTGATCCTCAGGATGTGAAAACTTGTATTTAAATGTATGTTTGGATTGATTGGCTTGCTGAGAACCATCTTGAGCTTCTTCAGAAGTTTCTTCATCAGGAACTTCAGGGGATGGTACAGCTTTTGGAGTATCTTCAAATTCTTGAATCTTATCAGGTTCTGTGTTGTCATCAGAATCTTGAGAACCTGCAAAACTTTCATCTTGCTCTGGAGTTTCACTTCTAGGGACTTTGTCATCAAATCTGACATGCATAGATTCTTCAACACATTGTGTTTCTGAATTATACAGTTTGTATGCCTTAGATCTTTCAGAGTAACCTAAAAAGATTCCCTTCTGAGCTTTCGCATCAAATTTCTTTAGATAGACTTTATTGTTCAGAATATAACATGTACATCCAAACTGATGAAAGTAAGATATGTTAGGTTTCTTGCCTTTAAAGAGTTCATATGCTGTTTGGTTCAACAAGGGTCTGATGTAGATCCTGTTCTGAACATAACATGTTGTGTTTACTGCTTCTGCCCAAAAATGTTTAGCCAGATTGTTCTAATGGATCATGGTTCTTGCCATTTCTTTTAAGGTTCTGTTCTTTCTCTCAACAACCCTATTTTGTTGTGGAGTTCTAGGAGCAGAGAATTGATGGATAATTCCATGTTTTTCACAGAAAAGCTCAAATGGCTCATTTTCAAATTCTCCTCCATGATCACTTATGACTTTCAAAATTTTCAATTCTTTTTCATATTGTATTTGGATGCAGAATATGAATCATCTTTAGTTTTCAGAAACTTAACCCAACTCCATCTACTGTAATCATCAACAATGACTAATCCATATTTACTTCCATAAAAGGATGCAGTACTGACTGGTCCAAATAAGTCAATGTGAAGTAGTTCCAAGGGTCTGGAGGTAGAAACAATTTCTTTTGGTTTAAAAGAACTTTTAACAATTTTCCCTTTCTGACATGCTCCACAGAGAGCATCTGAATGATAGTCAATGTCTGGTAAGCCTTTGACTAGTTGCAACTTGCTGAGCTTAGAGATTAACCTCCAGTTTGCATGTCCCAACCGTCTATGCCAAAGCCATTTCTTATTACCCATTGACAGAAGGCAAACTACCTTCTGATCAGTTAGTTCAAATAATTTTATTTTGTAGACATTGTTTCTTTTCTTTCCCTTGAAGACTATGGATTGATCATCCTTGTTGACTATTGTGCAGTTGTTCTTATTAAACAAAACATCATAACCACTGTCACACAATTGACTTATGCTCAGTAGGTTATGTCTAATTCCATCTACAAACCACACATTACTGATTAAGATTAGAGAATTACCAATGGTTCCAGTACCAATGATTTTGACAGTCTGGTTTCCTCCAAATCCCACAGTTCCTCCCTCTTTCATGGTTAGGGTTAGGAACATAGACTTTTCTCCCGTCATGTGTCGCGAGCAGCCACTGTTGTAACACCCCGTTTTCCCAAAGTAAAAATTTCATAATGAAATCAGAGTATCACATAAAACGGAATGCTACATTTCTTAAATTCTCAAAAATGGAATAAATAACAATTTATTCTAGTCAAAATTATTCAAACATTGCAGCGGATAAAATTCAATGTTAACAAATAGTTTTGGCACGCAGGCCTCATCAAAACATCTCAACATAAATCAACTGAAAACTTAAATCATAGTCAATACGTAAGGAATAGAAAATAGCTATAAAAGTTCCCATCCCATTACGTATCAGAACACCTAAGGACACAGTGAGGGTAGCCACTCACAACGGCAAACAGCAGCTAAGCTTAATCACCTGCAAGTTACCCATAGGGAAGACAACATTTCCAAGCAGAAGGGGTGAGATTCACAAAACAAAAACATTAAACATATAATTCAACAATTATATTTAACAGCATAACTTCATCATCATATATCATAACAACAGTCAAGTAACATCCTAATCAACATCATAATTCAACATCGTAGTTCAACTTAATAGTTTGACTCGACAATGCAACTTCGACTCGACTTATGCAACTTAGACATCTTAATCATGCATGTGGTACCATATTGAGTATAAATATACTCCTAGGGCATAAGCCCTCGTCGCTATTGAGCATAAAAATACTCCTAGAGCATAAGCTCTCGTCGCTATTGAGCAAATGCTCCTAGGGCATGAGCCCTCGTCTCTGGATGAATATGCATGGACTCAACTTATTAAATCTTAGACGTCTCAAAATAAACTCCAATAATTTGGATTACAACATCATAAATCTTCTAACGACACATGCAGCTTTTAATCAATAACAACGTGGCAGCATGGCAGCACATCAACATCTCAAACATAGTAATATCGTAAATATTCACATACATCATCTCTTATAATTCAAAGAAAGCATATACACTTGTATACGTCACTATTAACAAATCAAGCATTAATTAACAACTCTACAGTTCGTCTTAATATTACAGTAGTACTTAATTCTAATCCCGGGGTAATCTCATAACTAATCGTGCGACAAGGGTCGCATTATTCAAAAAGTCAGCCTGATACAGAGCTACTCGCTATGGCGAGTGGGATCTCTCGCATTGCGAGCCATTAGGGGTTACTCGCTACGGCGAGTTGAACTGCTCGCCTTGCGAGCAATCACGGGTAGCTCGCTATGGCGTGTTGGGTTGCTCGCTTCGCGAGCCTTCTCAAGGGTGGCTCGCTATGGCGAGTGGATTGCTTGCTTCGACGATAGAACTGTTACGGGTTTACGATAATTTTCGCCAAAAACCCCAAATTTCATCATGTTAATCTCTAAATTCGCCTAAGGTGATGTATAAAGGTTACCCTATGATCTGTAAACAATTTTCTACAACATTAGTACAGTTTTTCATCATCTAAACCTCAATTCCTCACTTTTGACCTAATTCTTAAATCCCCAATTCTCATGAATTAAACCTAGAATTTGTTAACTATAATCATGAATTACATGTTCTAATGAAATTGTAATGATAGGCTCACCCTTACCTTAAGAAAATTGAGCAGCAACCTCTCTAGTTCTTCTCTTCTGTTTTCTCCCTTTTTCTCCCAAACTCTAAATTGTACGTTCTGACAGTTTCTAAGCCTAGGTTTTCCTTTTAAACCACTTTTTGTTTTATTTTATCTTATTTCCTCACAACTCTATCTAATTCTAAAAACAACCCCACAACTTAATATTTGTTTTATTTTCTAATCTTATTTTATTAAACAATAAAATAAGTCACAACACCTCATAAAAATCACATAAATCATGCACTTCACTTAATTCACACAAACTCATAAAAATATTCTCTATACTATATAAAATAATTTAAATAATTAAAACAGGCGTTACAACTCTCCCCAACTTATAAGATTTTCGTCCTCGAAAATTTACCTTAAGCAAACAACTCTGGATAAGACTCCAGCATCTTACTCTCTAGCTCCCATGTCTAGCTTTCACCAGTCGCTCCGTCCCAAACGACTTTCACAAGAGGTATCTCCTTGCCTCTCAATCTCTTTACTTCACGGCCTTCGATCCTCACTGGTAAGGTCTCGACCGTCAGGTTATCTCTAACTTGCACATCATCCCTTTGAATCACATGGGATGGATCTGAAACATACTTCCGAAGTTGCGAAACATGAAACACATCATGCAAATTCGAAAGGTGCAGCGGTAAACCTACTCGATACGCCACTGTTCGAATTCTCTCTGATATCTGATACGGACAAATAAACTTCGGGGTTAACTTCTTCGACTTCAATGCACGACCCACACCGGTCATGGGAGTAACTCTTAGGAATACATGATCTCCCTCTTGGAACTTAAGGTCCTTCCTACGCTTATCATGATAACTCTTTTGCCGGCTCTACGACGCTTTCATCTTTTCTTGAATCATTTTTACCTTCTCAGTAGTCTGTTGAACAATTTCTGGTCCTAAAACCACATTCTCACTTGACTCAAACCAACACAACGGAGTTCTGCATCTCCGACCATACAAAGCCTCGAAAGGTGCCATTACGATACTAGAATGATAACTGTTATTGTACGTGAACTCTATCAACGGAAGATGACTATCCCAAATTCCTCCTTGCTCAAGTACACAAACTCTCAACAAGTCATCCAATGACTGAATCGTTCTTTCCGACTGACCATCTGTCTGCGGATGATACGCCGAACTCAACTTCAACTTAGAACCTAAAGCCTCTTGCAAACTCTTCCAAAATCTAGAAGTAAACCTCGGGTCTCTATCTGATACGATGCTCGAAGGAACACCATGCAGCTTCACTATTTCTCTAATATAAATCTCCGCCAATTGAGCTATAGGTAAACTGATGTTAATCGGGATAAAATGGGCCGACTTCGTCAATCTATCAACAATCACCCAAATGGCGTCATTTCCTTTAGGCGTATTCGGCAAACTCATCACAAAATCCATGGATATACTATCCCATTTCCACTCTGGCACGTCTAAAGGTGTCATCAATCCTGCAGGTCTCTGATGTTCCACTTTGGACTTCTGGAAAATCAAACAAGAATACACAAACTGTGCCACATAACGTTTCAATCCAGACCACCAAAACAACTCCTTCAAATCATGGTACATTTTCGTAGCTCCCGGGTGAATACTCAAGCTACTTCTATGACTCTCTTCAAGAATCATCTTCTTCATCTCGTCATCATCTGGGATACAAATCCTACCACGAAACCTCAACACACCTTGATCATCGACCTTAAAGTCACTCTCTTCAGTCTGATTACTCGCAACCAACAAGTCCACAAGCTTAACATCTACCTTATGTGCTTCTTTAATGTTCCTCAAGAAATCACTATCAATCTTCAGCATTCCCAGCTTTACACTCTGAGGTGACCATTCACAAACTAAACTCAAATCTCTAAACTGTTCCAGCAACTCAAACTATTTAGCCATCAAAGCGGACATATGTAAAGTCTTCCTACTTAAGGCATCTGCAACAATGTTAGCTTTACCCGGATGATAATTCAAACCAAAGTCATAATCCATCAATAACTCAAGCCACCTTCGCTGTCTCATATTCAACTCCTTCTGATCAAACAAATACTTCAGGCTCTTGTGATCGCTGAACACTTCAAATCTCGAACCATACAAGTAATGTCTCCAAATCTTAAGCACAAATACTACTGCAGCTAATTCAAGATCGTGAGTAATGTAATTTCGTTCATGGATTCTCAATTGTCTTGATGCATAAGCAACCACTTTACCATCTTGCATAAGCACACCACCTAAACCCAACTTCGACGCATCACAATACACAACAAAAGGTTCGTCAGACTTCGGCAAGATCAAAACTGGAGTCGTCGTCAGACGCTTCTTCAATTCATTAAAACTGTTCTCACAATGAACATCCCACACGAAAGCTTTACCTTTGCAGGTCAACCGTGTTAACGGAAGTGCCAACTTCGAAAATACTTCTATAAATCTTCTGTAGTACCCAGCTAATCCCAAAAAGCTTCTAATCTATGTAACTGACTTAGGAGTCTCCCATTGCGACATTGCTTCAACTTTAGACGGATCAACTGCAATACCATTACCAGAAATAACATGTCCAAGAAAACTTACCTCGTTCAACCAGAATTCGCACTTCGACAATTAAGTATAAAGCTTCTTCTCCTTCAACACTTGCAAGACTATCTTCAAATGTTCAGCATGCTCTTCTTCAGACTTGGAGTAAATCAAAATATCATCGATGAACACAACCACGAATCGATCCAAGAATGCATGAAAAATTCGGTTCATGTACTCCATAAACACACCAGGTGCATTCGTAGCACCGAAAGGCATCACTTTGTATTCATAATGCCCGTAACGCATCCTGAACGCTGTCTTCTGCATATCTTCATCTTTCACTTTAATCTGGTGATAACCCGACCTCAAATCAATCTTGCTAAACACTCGTGCACCCACCAACTGATCCATCAAATCGTCAATTCTCGGAAGTGGAGAAACAATTGGTCTAAGAAACTTCTTGTCAAGTAAATCTTCCAACTGTTTCTTTAGCTCAGCCAACTCAGAAGCTGACATGCGGTAAGGTGTCATAGACACAGGCTTCGTTCCTGGAATGAGATCAATCGAAAATTCAACTTCTCTTTCTGGAGGCACATCAGGAATTTCATCGGGAAAGACTTCTGGAAAATCGCATACCACTTTTTGCTTATCAATCAACGTTTGGTTCTCAATTAATAAGGATGCCATCAAAGAAAACATCAACATTCATTCACGTTCTAACTGCTTCAGCTGTTTAGTAGATAAAAACTCTGCTCCACTTTCTTCTTCATCAGAAGAGAAATACACCGACTTGCGAAAACAATTAATATGTACATGATTGTACTCTAACCAATTCATACCCAGAATCACATCCATACCACTCAAGGGTAGACAAACCAAATCAATTTCAAAATCACGATCATACATCGACAAAGGACATCTTAAACACACAAGAGAAGTGGTCACCGAACCCCTAGCTGGAGTTTCGACAACCATTTCCCCATTCATATTAGACATAGTAAGACCCAACTTAGCAGCACAATCAATGGAAATAAAACAATGTGTAGCACCAGTGTCAATAATAGCAATTAAAGGAGTACTATCAAAATAACAAGTACCTCTGATCAAACGATCCTCATTCTCTGTCTGTGTGCCAGTCAAAGCAAAAACTCTTCCCGTGTTCTGTGCCTTCTTAGGCTTCTTGCATTACGAACCAATATGACCTTCTTCATCATAGTTAAAGCACACAACATCATCATATTTGCATGCCGAAGTAGCATGTCCTTTCTTACCACAACGGTAGCACCGCTTCACATCTCCAGTACAAGCATTACTCTTGTGGCCTTTTTCACCACAGTTATAGCAGACAATCTCATCAGGAGCATCTTTCTTCTGGGGTCTCCTCTCATCATTAAATCTTTTCTTGCCCTTATCAGCAGGGGCACTGTAAGGCTTCAGACGACTCTGTTGACCTTTACTCTTCCTCTCATTCACAACCTTGTAATGAGCCTTAGTATCCTCTTCATAAATCCTGCAGCTGCTCACCAGCTCTGAAAAGTTACGAATCTTCTGGTAACCAATTGCCCTTTTGATATGAGCACGCAAGCCATTCTCGAACATTATGCACTTAGAGAACTCAGCAGTCTCTATAGTATAGTGTGGATAGAACTTAGCCAACTCCACAAACTTGGCAGCATACTCAGTCACTGACTTGTTCCCTTGTTTCAGCTCAAGGAACTCAATCTCCTTCCTCCCGCGAACATCTTCCGGAAAGTAACGGTTCAGGAACTCCCTCCTAAACACAGCCCAAAGTAACCAGATTTTGTTGCAGCGGAAATAAACAAGAGATAAAGAGAAAGAGAGAACACAAGCAATTATACAGGTTCCTTCCACAAACCGGAAGTAGTCCTGTCTGAAGGTGAGAAAAACACAAGAAGGGGGGGTTGAATTGAGTTAGCTTTTCGCAGCTCTTGAAGAGTGAGAATCTAATTCCTTTAAACTCAGAGTCTGAATGGGATCAGAGTCTGATGGGAGATTAGGTTCTGATGCAGCGGAATAATCAAGAGATAGAGAGAAGAGAGAACACAAGCAATTATACAGGTTCCTTCCACAAACCGAAAGTAGTCCTATCCCCCTTGTACTTCCAAGGAGAGTTCACTAAAATGTAATATCAATTACAAGTTGCTCAAACACACAGTAAGAGACTTCCAATGCTCAAGCACGCAGGCAAGAGACTTCCAATGCTCAAAGACACAACTAAGAGACTTCCTTGCTCAAGGACGCAGCCAAGAGACTTCTTTGCTCAAGCACATAAGCAAGAGACTTCTTACACAATTACTGAAAATTGAATAGAGTTGAAACACTTGACAACAATCAAATGTGTTTCAATTACAACAAAGACAGACTCTGTTTCAAACAAAAGATAGACTCTATTTTTCTGTGGAACTTAGAAATTCTAGAATACTCAGTTTGTAAGAATCTAAGTTGTTGATGTATTTTTGTTAAGACTCAGTTGAATACGAAAGCAACGCAGTGTAATTTTTCTAGTAGTAGAGTCCAACAATTCTTCAAGTCTTTTATCCTTTATATAGGCGTAGGAAAGAGACGTTGAGTCATCCAGCACATCAGGATGATTTCTGAAGCTTGATCAATAGCTGTTGATCTGTTGCTTGATATGGTAATAGTCCTTCAATTGCATAATTTGAATTCCATTCCCTTTGAAGATTAATACCAGTAGACACAGTTGCCAAACTGTACGAGGTAGTGGAGTAGTGGAAACAGAGTTCGTACAACGTACTCTGTACTGGTCTGCATTCTTGTCTTTGTGCTTCCCACGCTCAAGTTGACTTTGAAGCTAGCCGTTACTCCATTTGAGAGTTTCTTTTGCATCGCAATGCTTGTAGAAATCCTTGTTAGCAGATTTTCAGATTTTGGGCTTCAGACTCACTGTAGCACTAAGCTTCTGATAATCTTCAGACTCTCTTGTTTTTCAGATTCTGATAGTCTTCAGACTCTGATAGTCTTCAGACTCTGATACAGTCTTTCAGACTCTCTTCAGTACATACTTCAGACTCTCTTCGATACAGTCTTCAGACTCTCTTCGATACAGTCTTCAGACTCTCTTCGATACAGAATCACAAGCAACAAGCTTCTCTGGATTTTTGCTCTTTAACATTGTTCAAACATAATACTTTCTAAGATATAAATCTTGATTGATATCCTGCATACTTAAACAAATATTAGCAATATCCAATTGACAACTTTTTAATACCTTGTTATCATCAAAACTCAAAACGTGGTATTGTTGAACACCTTTGTTCCAACAATCTCCCCCTTTTTGATGATGACAAACATTAGTATTTAAAAGGTCAATTGTTGTTAATCTAATTAACAAGTTGACTAAAGGGTCTGAGGTTTGTAAGCTCAGAGTCTGAGGTTTGTAAGCTCTGACTCCCCCTGAGTCTGATAGTCCTTAAGTTGAGGTTTGTAAGCTCCCCCTAAGTTCTATCCAGGTTAATTAAATTCATTTTCATAAGCGATCGAATTCATTCTCAGAATAATAAACGAATTTAAAGAACAAATTCTTAAACAGGGGCTCAGAGTCTAACTAAGCTCCTTTCGCAGATTTCCCTTTAACTTTTACATAGAACTTGCAATGTATTTAGAAGGAAACACAAATCTCATATTTTTCCCTTCTCCCTGTTGAGAAAACACAAATACTTTCTCTTCTCCCCCTTTTGTCATCAACAAAAAGGTTTAGAACAAGTTCCTCCCCCTTTTTAAATGACTTAAGGTAAAGAAATGAGATTTAGAGGGAAAAACATAGAAGATTCAGAGCACAAAATAAATTAAATGCAAATGGAATCAAATAAAAACTTGTATAAATTTGCAAGAAACAAAAACAGTTCAGAAGACATCAAACAAGAATTACAAACAGAACAAAACGAAATTAAACTAAGGTTGGTTTTGTTTGGCAAGATGATCCATCAATTTCTGGAGATCCTCTTGCTGTTTCTTTACCATCTCTTCTAGAGCCTCAGTTCTTCTTAAATGCGCTTCCCTTTCTAGTCTGGCTTCTTCTTGAACTCTGTACAGTCTTCTTTTCAAAGAGTTATAAACCATTGATTCCCTTGGATTGTACTGATCTTCATCAAAGCATGGTTTATCTCTAATCCGCAGAATGGGAGCTTTCTCCATGACTAAAACTTTCTCAGCCCGCTTGACTTCTTCAACATGCTTGGCAGTGACAGGTGCTTGTTCCCTGGCAGCAGCCTTCTGAATTTTGGTGATAAATTCCAAGAACTCAATCTTCAATGTAGAGAACTTGTCCTCATAGCTTACATTGAGGATGGGCACAAACCTTTGCTCAATAATGTCCTTGAGCTTATTGTTTGAAGAAGCATAGAACTCATCTATCCTGTTTGAATCAAATAGGTCATGAGGTTCAGAGGTTGAGGGTAGAGAGGCTCTTAAAGCTAGAAAAGTTTCAAAATCTGGTAAGATTGTTACTGGATCACAAAGAGGTTGGGGAACTCTGTTCTTTAGCATAATCATGCATACATGCATTCATTCATAAATTCTTTTTCTCATTAAATATCGAAGGACAAGATAAGTTCTTGTAAAAATCAAAGGTATGGACCTTGCAAGAAAGAACAACAAGAAATAAAACTTCAAAAATCTAAACTAAGCTTTTGCTTTTGTTAAGGGCTTCTTTCGTGGCTTCATTTGAAAAGGGAACCGATTGCAACCATGGTCCTTACGATGTTTTCAATTACTTTGACATATCTTTCGATAAATAAAAATGTCTATTTTTGCATAAACATACCATGCATCATTCCGCATTCATAGTTTCAAGTCCGAGTCTCACACTATGTCTTTTCAATAAAAGGTCAATACATCAGTAAGTGGTCTGATGTCTTCGTTCAAATTCAACTCGCACATGCAAACACTCGTGCAAACACAAAAAATGGATCAACTTGAACAAGAGGTCCACGAGCTTCGTGAAGAGGTGACAACGCTTCGGGCCGAGGTAGAGAGTTTAACTAATCAGGTATCTTTGCTGATGGTTACAAAGGATCCGCCACAATTCCGGCGACGGCCCCAACCACCATGTCAGCCACTGTGCATGCAACAGCCTCGACAACAGGTTCCTCAGCAATCCAATCCACAGAATCAAGCTCAGAGAGCACAACATGATCCAATTCCCATGAAGTATGCAGAATTGCTCCCAATGTTGCTTGAGGAGAACCTGATCCAAACTAGACCACCTCTTCCAGTGTCGGAAGGATTGCCAATGGGGTATAGAGCTGACCTTTCTTGTGCTTTCCAACAAAGGGCACCAGGTCACGACATCGAGCACTGTTATGCCTTGAAGAATGTAGTCCGAGACTTGATCCGAACCAACGTCCTATCCCCCGTGGGTCAACTATTATTCCCACAGCATCCTCAGCAACAGTATCCTCAGCAACAATATCAGCAACAATAGGTCTCAAGAAAACAATTTATCCCAATCCCTATGAAATATGGGGATTTGCTTCCACAGTTGTAACGCCCTAGTTGTTATTTATTTAATTTCGGTTGATTTTAATAAGTTTATATGATTTTAAACAATTTATGTTGATTTTATGGTGTGATGTATTTTATTATATGATTGTTTTGATTATTTAATTAAAATAGGTGAGAATTATAATTATTAGAAAGTTGGGGATTAAAATGAATTGAATAATATTTTAATAGGAGTTAATTAGAAAATAAGTGGGAATTAATTAGAATTAATAGGAGTTAGTGAAGGGGGAAAGTCAGCAAACAGTTTAACGTAGAAACAGGGAGAAACAGAGAAAAGGGAGAAAAACCTAGAACAAGAGAGAAGAAGCAAGAGGAGAGAAGAACGCAGCTTTGAATTCAGGAAGATAATCTAAGGTAAGGGTGAGGCTAACTCTCAACTTTAGGTCCTATGATTCATTGATTAATGTTGGATTGTTAGGGTTGATGAATTGAATTAGGTTAAAGATGAATAGATGTTAATAACTTGATTAATTCATGAAATTGTTGTTGTTTATTGCTGTTCTGATGTTAGTATGCATAAAAGTAATGCAATTCATCAAAATTGGGTTTTTAGGTGTTGAAAATGGGGTTTGGGGTTGAAAAGGAGAAGTTTGTTCGTACAATTCGTAGTTCTGTCAGTCGCCACTCGCCACGGCGAGCAATGCCTGTGTAGCTCGCCACAGCGAGCAGACCAACTCGCCAGGCGAGCAGTCACCCCTATAGCTCGCCACAGCGAGCAAATGCACTCGCCACGACGAGTTGCTTAAATTAAAAACCGTTAATTGTCTTAATGAGGTTTTTGGGCCAATTTTTATATCAACTTGAGTGCCTTAATATATTTAGGGATGAATGGCACCTTTTTACAGAATCAAATTTGGGTTTTGGGGACTTAAAAATGAAGATTTTAGGTAAAAAATGTCAAAAATGCCGAGAGCACCCAGTTTTGCTCGCCTTGAGCTCGCCCCCAACTCGCCATAGCGAGTAGCTCATTTTCCTGAACTTGCCACGGCGAGTGAAGTAGCTCGCCACGGCGAGTAGTGTTGTAGCTTGCCTAAATGGTTGAATTTTACTGTGGGACTTTGTTGTACCTTTTTGTTGTGTCCTGTCGATTAAGTTGGAGTCTCATGTCTTAGTTGATTATGCATATTGTAGTTGTCGTTGCTGTTGTCGAGTTGTATGCAGATATACACTAGTGAGTCCATTCATACTTATACTTTGTTGAGGGCTCATGCCCTGAAGTGTTTTCACTCAACCGTTGAGGGCTTATGCCCTGGAATGTTATTTCATTCAAATTGTTGGGGGCCTATGCCTCGGAATGCTTAGCATTCAACGCGCGTAAAATGGTATCACATGCATTTGCATTAGTCGCATTGTTGTCGTCGTTGTTGTCGTTGTCGTTGTTGTCGTTGTTGTTGTTGTTGGTTGGGTCGTCGATGTCGTAGCTTGGTAATGTTGTTGTTGTTTTGTCTTATTTATAAATTGACAGTTGATTAATAATGTATTCTTGTTGTTGAATTTAATTGATGAATTATAATATCTATTGTTGTTTTTGAATCTCACCCCTTCTGCTTGGAAATCACTACTACAAAAATGACATTTCACATCAGTGGAAATCCATATTTCACATCGGGTCCCAGCCGATGTAACTAAAGGTGATGTTGTATGTCAGCAACATTTCACATCTGGTTTTGAACCGTTGTGAGAAGTCATTTTCCACATAAGGCAGCAATCACTGATTTGATATGTGATATTTTTATAAAATAAGAAAGGTTTTCACATCGGTTGTACCATAGAAACTGATGTCAAATATGTGTGCTTCACTTCGGGTATAAGTTTCACTGATGTGAATTCAAGTTCCATTTTTTATTCATTATAATATTTCACATCAGCCTACAAGGCCACAGATGTGAAAAGTACTGATAATTTTTTTCACTTTTATCCATTGCTAGCTTACTGCAATACCAAATAAGCTTCGTAAGTTAATTTCATTTATATTAAACATATGCAAATTTGAGCATAATATTTGTTGGAATAAAACAACAAAACAAACGTATTCTTGTCCTCCTAACTATAGTCTAATGTTCATATCATATTATCCAAATCAATGACATTATTTTATATATAGTAATACTTTTCTATATAAACTGATCATTATACAAAATCAAATGAATCAAACAATCATTATACAACATTTTCTTCCATATACTTGAAATAAGCTAGCAAGGCTCTACCTTCAAAATGAAAGCTTTCTCGATTAAAATGTTTTGACTCAATTTCTAAGAATATCAATGAATATAATCCCACCTGATAATCGACATCAATTGTTGCAACAAGTTAAAAAAAAAATCCTAAGAAGATATGTGGTCTACAAGAAGCTACTGCAATCTTCAAGTTTAATTATCAAAAGCCTACAATGCTTTCTTTCCTATTGTATTAGTTAGTCAAACATTCCCTAGCATATTACCTTTGGAAAACTATCCACCTCAACAAACAAGACATTTATGCATCAAAGTAAACATGATTATTCTATTTCAGTAAACATACTAAAACATCTAGTATCTTAGATTTCATTGTGTAGACATACTTACATCGAAGTAATATTTCGTGTTTGCCGAAAGATCCATCTACAAGGAAAAAGTAATTTATATTCTCAGCAAAACAATCAAAATATTGACCATACATATCTTATTAGAACACACATTCGACAGTAGGTAAAAAAAAAACATAATCCTAGCCATCAAGCCACACAAATGATAAAAATCGCCAATTAATGGAACCTAGCCATCAAGACATCAGCCCATTACACTATTCTCGAAAGAAGCATAATCAAATACTCAAGTTATCTTAGACTCTTAGTTCAGGAGATTATAATGTGGTTGATTTGGGGAATTTCAAGTTGCATAAAATACCACAAAACTGACCAAATCCAAAGAACAACCTTAATATACAAAATCTCAAATAGTAATGATTTTGAAAAGAAAAAAAAGTAGTTAACAAAATTTGAGGTGTGGTTGTGTGGAACCTTGAACACCCATCATATATAATTGAATACGTTCTTGTTTTGGAGCAAACTAAAAACTGAGGTGTTGTTAGACCTCTAATTTGCACAAAGAAAACAATCTAAGTTGTGAAAATCTATAGTTGTGAACAATCTAATTTGCATGTGAAAATCTGTGAATAAAAATAAACTACATTATATGGACTAAAAGGAAACTCCAATTTTGCTAAAACGAAAAAGAAAAAGTGACTCTCCAAAATAGCCCGTAAATTTAATATGTATTAAAAGTATTTGAATCAAATAGCTTAGACTCCGACACGGATACCTGACACGACACTGACACAAACACATCGACATCGCTAATATAACAAATATAGGACACCGACACCGTTACATATATTTTAATTTTTTAAAGACGGTCTAAAATTAAAATTAAAATACATATATAAACTTCTAACTTGAGCAATTTATGTCATTAAAAAAAGTTCTACAACAAGATATCATAGTATTTGACTTTTATTTATTCATCTACTATCAAAAAAGTTAAAAATGATATAATCAACTATAATGTCTATAACCCCTAATTGATCAACATTTGCCAAAACATATGTAACTCTTGTATCTATGGTGTGCGAAAGAAAGAGAGGAAATATTTTTGTTTTAGATATTTGTCTGAGTTGTCCAACGGCTCATATGAGTGTTATATAGGTGTCGAACACCGATCGTAGGAGTGTCGAAGTAAAGCAAAAAACAAAATTATTTAAAACACCGGTTTGACACGTGTGGTACGGGTGTCATAGAAGTGTCAGACACCGCGACATGCCTAGTCCTAGAGGTGTACTGCTTCATAGTCAAATAGTCACCACATTACAGAGGACTTAATCTAACTATAGCAAAATCCTTCAAAATGAGTTGTGATCCATGTCACTAAGCTGGTGTTGACGAAGAATAAAAAGACAGGAATTACAAAAGAGATATGATAAATGAAAATGCTTGTAAAATTGAACAAAAAAAAAACTTAAATAATGAATCTATGATTCTATAATTTCAGTCAACAAAGTTTAAAATAAGTGCTAGAAGTTTTCATTAGCTATCAACGTAAAACAAATCAAATACCACAACCATGATCTCATACAAAACCCATGCAATTTCATATTATGGAATTATTAGGTAGACTATTTAAATAAACCTTATATAAAAAATAAGTTGAAGTCATACGACATATGAAAATCAAATACTTAATTAGCCAATAAAATATCATAAAATAGGTAGTACAAATGAAAAACTTAATTAGCCAATAAGATGTCTCTAAGAAACCAAAAAAAAAATCTTTTTAGGACACTTATTTGTGTTGTTCGATACTTGTCACACAAGTGTCAAGCAGGCCAGTGTCGGAAGTCGATTCAAGGAGTGGCATAAAAAATAAAAATATTAGACACTTGTATGAGGTTTCCAACACGCAAACAAATGTCGGACACCGCGACACGCCTATTCTAAGAGGTGTCCATAGTTCATAGATTGTTATGAATAAATTCAATGATTCCATAATCACCTGTTTACAGCTGAAATCAGCTGGTTACAAGTCCTACATTTGCACCATCAACAACAACATCATACATGTCATTCTTCTCAAGCCACTTCTGCAAAAGTTAAACATGTATACATGAGTTCCTATGCCGATAGTAATACTTATATATTATCTATAACCAACTGAAGACATATGCTTGAAAGCATAGCTAATATACAATGACAATCTATAAGTTAAGAGAATTGTCCATCACAAAATTCAGCTTTTAAACATGTTAAGAGAAGTGTCCAACACAAAATTCAGCTTTTAAGTAAGTACACGTAAAATTTTTTAATAAAACAATGAAGATTGGTCTACCTGAAAATGATCGAAGTTTGCCTTAGGATCTTTTTGGCAAGCCAATTTAAACAATGATGCCGCAAAGTTTTCAGTCTCTTTTGGATCAATATCAATGCTCATGAGCTTCTCAAGGCACAAAAAAAACATTCCGTCTGGGCAATATTTCATGAACTGAAATGAAATTCTATTGAAACCAATCATAACCAAGTCCTATAAATTATATAAATGTATCCACAGTTCCAAATCCATATGCATCACACATAAGCCAACTAATTTTAAAGTTCCAAACAAGCTCAAATCCAAATGTATGATTATAGCCACTTGATTATACTAATTTATCTAACAATACTAACTAAATTCGTTAATTATATTAACAAAAAATGTATATAATGATCGTGACTTGTAAACTAACCCATCCAAAGGTTCATGATGACTTTTGTATCATGACATGAGATGAGCCTGCAATACTATGTCATAGATAGTTATAACCACATCTTAAGCATATGAATCTACTTATAAGTTCTAACCACTTTATTTGAAGGGTTAGAGTTTACAAACTCTGTTTATCCAAACTAGTTAGAAATAAAGGGGTATTTTATGAAGTCAAATCATTAAACTCGATTTGAAATGTTGGCTTTCAACTTAAATCTTTCAAGTACCAATTTCATACTAACATAAATTGTGGAATTTAATATCTTTTCATCTCCTCAACAAATCACAGTTTTGTATCTTTTCATCAACAGAGACACTAAGCACAAAATGCATATATACTACTTCTGAATTCATGAAAGCAGTTACCTGTGAACGGCGGCGCGAGAATGATGATAAGAATGATTGAGATAGTGTGATAAATTACCAAAGAATCAACTCACCATTATGTTTCAGCAACAGACTTAGCAAAAGTCAAAATCACAGAAAGTTAAACATAATCAACCCAGCCACAAAATTAAGAAATGGTTGTGGTTGAATTCAAATATAAATTTAACCTAGAATTCAGATGCAATCACAGTAAAGGAGAATCCAAACGGAAATTAAAAAAAAAACTTTGACCTAGAAATCAAATACAATTGAAGAACAGATTTAAAATTACAGATTGTTTTAGAAAATACCTGAGAGTAACACAGAGGAGATCACAGATAGCGTTGATCATATAGACACTGAAGATAGGTGAAAACGATGTAGATCTGAAAAGGGGGATGAAGCAGATCCGATTGATATTTTAATCCGAATGAGAACAACGATTGAGTGAGTGCTCGGGGTTGTTTTCCAGGTGACGGCGGCCGACCATTGAGAACGGCGAGGATGTTTTCCAGGTTCGAGGAGATTATGCTTGTTCAGAAACGTGCAATGAGTGAGAGAGAAAAAGAAGAAAAAAAATGAATAGTTTTGTAGACCAAAATGTGTTTTGCCCTCAGTTACTTAGCCACCGATGTGTAACACGTAAGATGGGAAATTCGCTAGTATTACGAATTTGCCACCATGTTTATCTTTTCCCTCAGGCATCAGTTTCACTGATGTGAAAACTCTTCAGCATTTGATATTCCCTTCAGGCATTCCTTCAGCTGATGGGAAAAGCTTCCCAAAGTTCACTAAAATTTCAAAATTGCCACCTTGTGTATATTTCCCCTCATGTATTTCTCCATTGATGTGAAATCCCTGTTGTTAAATGTATATTTTTTAGTAGTGAATGTTGTCTTTCCTATGGGTAACTTGCAGGTAACGAAGATTAGTAGAGATGCCGGCTCAAGTGTCATAGGGCTCTGATGCGTAACGGGATGGGGATCTTATTGCTTGTTTCTCTTTCCATACGTATTGTTTTTGAATTATGAAACTTTTGATGAGGCCTGCGTGCCAAAGTTTAATTTTGTTGATTTGAATTAATTCAGCTGCGAAGTTTGAAGGTTAATTTTTATTGACTACTTTTTATGAAGAATAAATAGTTATTTATTCATTTGGAGTTTTTGATTTAAAGAAAATGTAGCATTCCGTTATGTGAATACTCTGATTTTATTTGTTAATTTTTATGTTGGGAAAATGGGTGTTACAACAGGTTTGCCAGCATGGTACAGACCTGACCTTTTATGTACTTTCCATCAAGGGGCACCTGGACATGATGTCGAACATTGTAACGCACTAAAGAAGGTAGTCCAGAACTTGATCCGGACCAACCGCTTGACCTTCTAAGACTCTCTAAACGTGCAAGTCAATCCGCTACCAGAACATAATACTTAGTGTTTGTGACACATGAGATGACTAGCCGCAATCAGATCTTTGTTGATGTTTTCTTCCGCTACTCATCTGTTCAAATAATGTTTGTTTGTTGCTTTCCGCTTTTCAAAAATATCCTTTTGTTCCGCCCAAGACAAAAATGAACCGGTGTAGGGCTTTTTGCTTTAAGTATTGTCATCATTAATAAAAAATGTCGTTTTGATCCCTACTTTGTTTTTATTTTTTGCTTGTTCTGGAAAAATGGTAACACAAAAAACCAAAATTCTTTAATCATTTTCAAATGTCTGCATACATTCACTTTCTAAAATCAAACATAAATGCAGATTAAACATAAATAAGCCCGTTGAACACATTAACCATATACTCTCTCTTGACTTTGAATTTCATGTATCCGAAGATGAAGAAAAGAAGAATGAAGTGATTCTCGACAAAGCCTCTCACATACTGGGGCATCTTAGCCGTCAAAGCTGCAAACAAAATCAAGAAGATCGCCAAGAGGTGGCAGTCATTTACAAAGACTAGCATAAGATGGCACTGTTGCTTCACATGGGCATCGTGTTTCAATATATATTTCAACAGGGGCAACCCCTCTCCTTCCCTCAGTATACGACATGAAGGTCGTACTTCTCATGAAGGTCAAAGTCCCGCCAACAGGGTTTCGGCTGAAATCTCAAGTTTGACTGAACTTACAATGCATGACGACCTGGTACAACTATATCAAAAGAAGTTGAAGCAAACTTCCAACAAGAAGGTTCGTCCCCGTGAATTTCAAGAAGGAGTCTTTGTGCTCAAAAAGGAACTCTTTCCAACCTCACTCCAAGGGCAAGTGGACGCCTAACTATGAAGGCTCGTGTGCAATGACTTCTTACAACTATGAATGTGACAAACTCACACGTCCTATGAATGCCGGTGCAGTCAAGAAATACTCTGTCAAAAATAAAAGCTCGATAAGTCGCAAACCTGAAAAAAGGACTTAGGCAAAAATGAGCGTCTCGGTGGACTGAAAACCTGAAAGGGCGGTCCAGGCCAAAATTAGAGACATGAACAAAAAATAATTATCCTGATAGATTGAAAACCCGAAAGGGCGATCAATGCAAAAGTTAAGGATCACTGCATCAGATCAAGCACAGTCCAGTTGGGGCACCCAACTATCAAAAGATCTCTGATTCGAAGTGTCTACAAATCAAAGACTCGAGACAGAGGCAGTTCAAAGTTGTTGAGGAGAATAGCGGTTATCGTGTTCAACGTATCTTCCCATTACATTTACCATTTTCCAAAAAATTTCAAAGATTTGTGGAGCCATGCCATTGGCAAGCCACCACTCAATTAATCAAGTTTGAGCCCGTACCCATTTATTCGGAACTCTCATTTATTCAATTTACAAAATTTCTTCTATTTTTATGGCAATACTTGAAGCAAAAATTTTCAAAAAAACAAAACTTTTGTTTACATCTTTTGAAAAATGTGAACAACAAACACACTCTCTTTGAGCTCGTGAGTAGGTGAAGCGCACGTCAGCAGCCGCCTCGAGAATGGTTACACTCTGGACGGGAAACATGTCTTAGCACTATGAAGAGGACCTCTGCATTGAGCAAGATGCAGTCACAATCCAAAAATACAAAAAGAAAAATGAAAGCTCGCTAAGTTGAAAAACTGAAAAGGCGACTTATGCAATAGAGAGCGCCCCGGTGGACTGAAAACTCGAAAGGGCGGTCCAGGCAAAAATTAGGGGCACAAAAAAGGAAATATACTCCCGGTGGACTGAAAACCCGAAAGGGCGGTCCAAGCAAAAGTTAGGGATTTCAAAAAAAAAAAAAAAACAAACAAACAAAAAACAAAAAGGAGCGTGACTGCTGGGGCATACCAATGGATTGGCACTCTATGCAAAATGGCGACTTCTTCCCAAAGTTTTGGTCAATAACGGGCTCCCTCCCCAGGAAACATCGGTTGCTATCTTGTGTCAGGTTTCACCATAAGTTTTTCGATTAGTTCACAATAATGTTATCTTCAATGAAGTTTGCCGAGTGTTTGTACTGCGATGTCAGTCAGTCTCCCATCTTACCTGTCTTCTCTCGTTCCGTCGAGTTTACCTATCGCAACCCGGTCTACACACTCATACATTCATTCACACATTCATACGTTATTACTTTCACTCACGCACAACATATACACAACATCATTCACACATGGTTGCATCAGTCACCCAAAGTCTTGTTTTGCCGCATCCTATCGTTTCAAGTCCTCAATCGTTTAAAGCCGACAGTCCTAAACAACAGACCGCTTACTTTTACTGATTTCAAGCCGACAGTCCTAGACAACGGATCGCTTACACTTTCTTACTGCTTTCAAGCCGACAGTCCTAAACAACGGACCGCTTACATTTTTATCTGTTTTCAAGCCGACGGTCCTAAACAACGGACCGCTTACACTTTTATCCGCTTTCAAGCCGAAAGCCCTAAACAACAGACCGCTTACATTTTTATCTGTTTTCAAGCTGACAGTCCTAAACAACGGACTGCTTACACTTTTATCTTATTTCAGGCCGACCATCCTAAACAACAGATCGCTTAAGTTTACCTTTTGTCTTTTTTCAAGCTGCTAGCCCTAAACAACGGACCGCTTAAGTTTACATTTTTCTTCTTGTTTCAAGCTGCTAGTCCTAAACAACGGACAGTTTGCACCTACCTGTCATTCTCTCGAGTGTCATCCCCAGTGCGTCTGGTCCAGAGATGTCATCAAAAGTTTTGTCTTCATTAAATTATTGTTCCCAAACAAACACGGTAGTGGACAGTCATTCTCCCCAGTGAAACTACATTCCCCCAAAGGAGTCGGATCCCTTTCTTCAACGAATTCGGACATCCTGTTGTTATCACTCATCCCAGTCGAGTCATCCATGCCGTCTTGCATTCATAACTGTGTCACAAGCATTCATTACTCGTCCCAGTCGAGTCATCCATGCCGTCTTGCATTCATAACTGTGTCACATGGATTCATTACTCGTCCCACTCGAGTCATCCATGCCGTCTTGCATTCATAATTGTATCACATGCATTCACACAGTATCTTAGGGTCAAAAATAGGTGTACTTTGTATTTAAGTCTCTTCGGCCCATCAAATCAAAGATTCCATCTTCAAATCTCCAGACAAAGAAATTTAAATAGGGGCATCTGTCATACCCCAATTTTTGACCTAAGATTATATAATGGGGGTGCACATTTAGTTAATAGGGGTATGTATTTGTGTGAACGAAGTAGCGCTAGAAAAATATTATTTGGAAATGATAAATTAAATATTTAATTTGATCTTTTTTTAAAAGTGCTTTCTTTGTCCCCAAGTCTTGCTAAAATATTTTAGAATGCAATTTAGAATATTTTAGAACACAATCTGAAATATTCTGGTAGGCAATCTGATATATTTAGTGTTTGATCTGAAATATTATTTTGATACTCAATAATATATATTTATGTGCCGAATAAACATATTTATGTACTGAATAATATATTTGTGTACTCAATATAATATTTTGGTGCTCAATCTGATATACTTTAGTGTTTGATCTGAAATAATATTTTGATACTCAATAATATATATTTATGTGCTGAATAAATATATTTATGTACTGAATAATATATTTTTGTACTCAATATAATACTAATACTTTAGTGCTCAATTGAGATATTTTTGTGCTAGATCTGATTACTTGTACCCAAAGTTTCTCACTTATTAGTTATGAATTTTCTCTATAAATAGAGAGCTCATATAGTGCATTCTGGACCCCGAAAATTGACAGTTGATGCTTCCTGTGTTTTTTCCTCTCTTCTCTCTCTTTCGACTTGTGTTGACGAGTTTTTCTTCTTTTTCTTTTTCTACTCCTTTCTGTCCCTTCGGGTTTCAAGTGGTCTTCGTACCATACAGAGTAAGTTATTTTCTTTTGTTTTTGCATTTTTTATTTATTTGTTAGTTTAACTTTATCACTCTACATTTTATTTATTTTTCTGCTTTTATATATTCAAAAAGAACAATAACATTGCAAATAACCAAAAATTCACAAAAATATTTTCCTAATAAACCTTGATTTTTAATCGAGTGATCCCATTTTTATTTTAATTTCTTAATCAAATTTCAATCAACTTAATTCTACTTTGATTTATTTTCTTTTAATATAAAAAAACACAAACAAATTCTTATTGGCCACTTGGCTTTTTTCATTTTAAAACCTTTTTCAAAAACTAATAAAAAACACAAAACCAATCAAACGAAATTTCTACCCTGAACTACCAGGTTCTGATCCCTCACGGGTACGTAGGCAAAGGACACTCGTCCTCTCAAATCAATAAAAATGTAGATAATAGGCCTCTCTTTTTCTTTTTCTTTTAATCACTTTAAACCCATTTTTTTCAAAAAGCAAGCAAGTTTATAGCACAAAAATTAAATAAAACCAAGAGGTTCTCGTAGAGTACTACGAACATAAAGGGTGTTAATACCTTCCCTTTATGTAACCAACCCCCGAACCCTAAATCTTTTAAAGTGGTATTTGAACTTTTTTCCACTTTCTTTTGAAAAATTAAATGTTCAGTCGTGAAATAAATAGTGAGCCAAACGCTAATCAAATAGCCTTGATCTCCGAAAAATGACGCGACACATACTCATAACCTGTTGAGGGCTCATGCCCTGGAATGTTAATCATTCAACCGTTGAGGGCTTATGCCCTAGAATGCCTTGTCATTCAATTGTTGAGGGCTCATGCCCTGGAATGTTAATCATTTAATCGTTGGGGGCTCATGCCCCGGAATGCTTAGTCATTCAAACGCGTTAAAATGGTACCACATGCATATTGCATTCGTCGTCGTTGTTGGTTGCCTTGTTGTTGTCGTCATGGTGGGTTGAGTCGTCGTTGTTGTCGTTGTTGATGAAGCATGAACCTTGATGTTGATACATGTTGTTATTTATGTTGTTAAATGTAATTGATGATTTATATATCTATTATTGTTGTTTGTGAATCTCACCCCTTCTGCTTGGAAACTGTTGCCTTCTTATGGTAACTTGCAGGTGATCATGAGTAGTGCAGTTGTTGAGTCGATTCCCTCTTGTGTGTCTTAGCTGCTCTGATAAGTAACGGGATGGGGATAATTTGTCGTTGTATTCATCATTCCTTACGTATCATTACGAACCTGTTGGCGTTAGATTAAATCTTTAAAGATATTTATGGTGAGGCCATGTGCCAGACTTATTGAAGGTTGTTTAATGTTGAAAATAATTTTCCGCTGCAATTTAATAATTGTTATGTTGTAGAATAAAAAAAACATTTTTATCTGTTTATGAATTTCAAAAAAAGCAGTGTGACATTTCGTTCGTTGAATAACTCTGATTTTATATAATATTTATGTTGTTGGTTTAACGGGGTGTTACAACACAACTCGACTCAACTACTTGGCCAGACGGACCGACCTGCTCTGATACCAATTGTAACACCCCATTTTCCCAACATAAAAATTTCATAAATAAATCAGAGTATTCACATAACGGAATGTCACATTTCTTTCATAAAATCATCAATGGATTAGATAACTATCTATCCTTCAATTTCTTTAACAAAAATCTTTAACGTATCCCAGCGGAATTTATTTAAACCTCTAAAATAGTCTTTAGCACAAAGACCTCATCATAAAGTCGCATAAAACAAAGTCAACATTATTGTCATAAAACTTCATAAATAATACGTAAGGAATAGAAAGCAATAACAAATATCCCATCCTGTTACGTATCAGAGCTCCTAAGACACAACGAGAGAAAATCCTCAACGACATCACCTAATCTTGATTACCTGCAAGTTACTCATATGAAGAGGAACATTTCCAAGCAGAAGAGGTGAGATTCACAAAACAATAACATTAAACATATAATTCAACAATTATATTTGACAACATAATATGAACAATTATCACAAGTATCAGGTAATATCATCATCATCTTAATCAACTTCTTATTCAACTTCAAAATCACTTGACGACTTGACTCAACAATGCAACTTTAACTTGACTATGCAACTTAATCATCTTACTCATGCATGTGGTACCAATCTAGGGCATAAGCCCTCGTCGCTATTGAGTATAAATATACTCCTAGGATATAAGCCCTCGTCGCTATTTGAGCATAAAAATACTCCTAGGGCATAAGCCCTCGTCTCTGTTGAGCAAAAGCTTCTAGGGCATGAGCCCTCATCTTCAAATGAATATGCATGGACTCGACTTCTTATTTCTTAGACATCATAAATGACTCCAATAATTTGGATCGACAACTCATAATCTTAGACTGACACATGCAGTTTTTAATCAAGAATAGGCAACAATTTGGCAGTACATCAAATATCTCAAGATACGAAAACATCTTAAATAATCACATAACTCATCTCTTATAGTTCAAAAGGAAACATATACAATTATATATGTCATTAGTAACAACATCAAAGCATTTAATAACGGCTTCATAGGTCATCTTTAATATTATAATAACTCCTAATTCTAACCCAAGGATCAACTCATAACCATTCGTGTGACAAGAGTCACAAAACTCTAAGAAGGCAGTCTGACACAGGGTTACTCGCTATGGCGAGTAGGATCTCTCGCCTCGCGAGCTAACCAGGAGGTCACTCGCTGTGGCGAGTTGGATTGCTCGCCTTGTGAGCCATCAAGGGGTCACTCGCTGTGGCGAGTTGGGTTACTCGCCTTGCGAGCCATCAAGGGTCACTCGCTGTAGCGAGTTGGACTGCTCGCCTCGCGAGCTGATGATAAATACTCGCTGTGGCGAGCTGGCTCCTCGCGTTGGCAAGCGATGACAGAATAGTTACGGGAATACGACAGTTTTCACCTAAAATCCCAATTTTCACCATGTTCCTCCCCAAATTCAACTACAATGATGTATAAGGGTTACCCTATGATCTGTAAACAGTTTTCTACATCAATAATATAGTTTCTCATCATCTAATCATCAATTCATCACTTTTGACCTATTTCTCAAATTCTGAAATTCTCATGAATTAACCCTATAATTTGTTAACTACAATCATGAATTACAGGTTTAATGAAATTATCATGCTAGGCTCACCCTTACCTTAAGAAAAATTGAGCAGCATCCTCTTGGTTCTTCACTTCCTGTTTTCTCCCTTTTTCTCCCAAAAACTGAATTGTACGTTCTGACTGTTTCTAAACCTAATTTTCCCCTTTTTATGTTTTCTAACTAATTTATCTTATTTCACTTATTCCCTCATAACTCTATCTAATTTCTAAAACAGCCCCACAACTCAATATTTATTTTATTTCCAAATCTTATTCTATTAAATAATAAAATAAGTCACTTAATAAAACAACAACACATCTCATAAATCATATAAATCACTTAAATCTTATAAATCACATACATAGACTATAAATTCAATAAAATAATCAAATAATTAAATAGGGCGTTACACCTAAGGTCCCTAAAAGGAAGAGGGGCAAAGGAGAAAGGAACATGAAGAAGCTGAAGAAAGATGTTGGAAGAAGCTTTTATTTTGTGGATGAAGAGGTTGATGAAGATGAAGAGAGTCTGATCAAGAAAAAAAGAGACTATGTTCCTGCTGCTGAAGAGATAACACTGAAGTTGGATACTTTAGTATCTATGGTAAATGATCAACATGTTGCTGGTAAAGCATTGGCTGCTGAAGTGATTACAACATAAGTGAAGGAACAAGTAGTGAAGGAAGCTACAGTTATGCTGGTGAAAGCTCTTAAGCATAAGGATCCAGTAGAATCTGCAGAAGCTGGTGCTTCAGGATCAAGGGCTGCAGAAGCTCCTGCACAAGAAGATGGTGCTTTAGGTAATGTTCACACAGACTCTGATATGTACTTGAACTTAGATTCCCCCTCCTCATCTCAAACTGAAACAGATTCTAATAACATATCAATAAGCAAAGCTGTCCCCATCCTACGCAAAAAGACTACCCATTCACCAACCAAACAAACTTCTACTTATGACCCACTTGACCCAAAAATCACATAATATGTTGATACTACTATGGACAATACTATCCAGAACACTATCACAAGAGGACAGAAGCTCTTGAAGAGTTAGTCAGGAAACAAGCTGAAGATATAATGAAACAGAAAGAAGATATGAAGAAGCTCATGGAAATGCTTGCCAACCAAAACAAACCCTAGTTGCACACATTTTTTATGGTTGTATTTTTTGTCATGCTTCTCAATGTTGTTTGCTTCTGAATATTATGCTTCTGATTTATAAAGTACTTCTGAGTTGTTTGCTTCTGTATGTTTTATGTTTCGTATATTTTATGCTTCTGAATATTTTTTGCTTCTGTTTATTGTTTTTAACTCTGAATCTTTCTCACTTCCTTTTATCTTAATTTTTTTTTACCTTCAATTGTTTAAACCTTTTTGTTGATGTCAAAAGGGGGAGTGTTTGAAGTATTTTACGTCTAAATAAGGGGAAGTAGCAATAGATATAACGTTAGATTCTGAGCCCTAACTTAAATTAAATTTTACCATTTAATTTAAGAGAATCTCTTTTCATCTCTAGTCTTTTAAATTTCATGTGAGATTTGATTCTGTACGTTTCGTTTAAAACTGAATTTAATTAACCTGGATAGGACTTAGGGGGAGTGTAACGCTTGTTTTGATTATTGTTTATTTGGTTATTTTTCTAGAATATATATATGCTTATATGATTTGAGACTTTATGAAGTGTTGTGACTTATTTTATTGTTTAATAAAATAAGATGTGATAATAAAATATTTATTGAGATTAAGGGCTGTTTTGAGATTTTAGAGAGTTTTGGGGGAGAAAGAGTAAATAAGATAAAATAGTTAGAAAAGATAAGAAGGGAAAACTAGGTTTAGAATTATACAGAGCATACAATTCAGTTTTGGGAGAAAAAGGGAGAAAACAGGAAGTGAAGAACCAAGAGGGTGCTGATCAATTTTTCTTAAGGTAAGGGTGAGCCTAGCATTACAATTTCATTGAACCTGTAATTCATGATTGTATTTAACAGATTATAGGGTTAGTTCATGAGAATTTGAAAATTCGAGAAATAGGTTAAAAATGGTGAATTGATGATTAAATGATGAAAAATTGTTAGATTGATGTAGAAACTGTTTACAGACCTTAGATAATCCATAGGATGATTTCTGGAATCAATGTTAGACCTTAAACCATGTGATTAGGCGGATTTTCGAGAAAATCTGCGTTCTGCCCGAGCCCAGAAATTCATCGCCTGCCATGGCGACACATGTCTCGCCCGACGGAACACCCATAAATTCATCTCCCACCGTGGCGACATATGTCTCGCCCGGCGGAGCTAACCACGGCGACATATGTCTCGCCCGACGAAGCAACCCAGAAATTCATCTCCCGCCATGGCGAAATATGTTCCGCCCGGCGAAATATACAGCATCCGTACCCTTGTTTCGTGATCTTGCGTCCTTTCAAACGAGTTGTTGCGAGTTGATCCTTGGGGTAGAAATAGGGTTGTTTATAATATTAAAGATGACCTATGAAGTTGTATCAAATGTTTTGTTTTTGTTACTGATGACATATATAGTTGTATGTGCCTTTTGTGAACTATAAGTGATGAAATATGTGATTGTTTATGATATTGTCATATCTAGAAATATTTGATGTGCTGCCATGTTGTTGTTATTATTGATTAAAAGCTGCATGTGTCAGTCCAAGATTATGAGTTATTGATCTAAAATTATTGGACTCATTTATGATGTCTAAGATATAAGATGTAGAGTCCATGCATACTCATTTAAAGACGAGGGCTCATGCCCTAGGAGCTTTTGCTCAACAGAGACGAGGGCTTATGCCCTAGGAGTATTTTTATGCTCAAATAGCGACGAGGGCTTATGCCCTAGGAGTATATTTATGCTCAAATAGCGACGAGGGCTTATGCCCTGGAATTGGTACCATGGAACACCCCAAATTTCCAACATAAAAATTCATACATAATTATCAGAGTATAACACAAATGGGATGTCACACATCATAAAAATCCTTAAAATTCATAGTCAAGTCACAAATAACATAATTAATCCAAAACGATACATAAAGGAATAGAAACAAATAGTAAGGTCCCCATCCCGTTACGTATCAGAGCACCTAAGGACATAAACAACACAACATAATTGTTATCTCATAATAACTTAAGCAACCACGATTAATAAATATTAATACTTCACTTAGTTCTTTATCAACAACTCATTGACAATTGACAACTTAACGACAACGACAATGTGACTTCTACAACTTGAACTCAACATATGCAACTTCAACTCGACTATGCAACTTAGACATCTTATTCATGCATGTGGTACCAATCCAGGGCATCAAGCCCTCAACGTAATAAGTATTAATATACTTCCAGGGCGTCAAGCCCTCATCGCAAATGAGCTAAAGCTCCAGGGCATCAAGCCCTCCATGTGTAGAGTAAAAACTCACAGGGCATCAAGCCCCCAACTGAAATGAGTATGCATGGACTCAACAACTTACAACATAGACAACATCAACAACTTATAAGACTCTAATACTTTGGAACAACCACTTACAACTCAGACAACTTAGACCAACACTTGCAACTTTAACGACATTGACGACAACAGTGGCAATGACAACGACAACGACTTCGCATCATAATATCATAATTCATCAGCCATAAACAATATCATATAACATCGTATTAACAACAACAATTCATCAATTATGAACAACATCATGAAAGAACATATTCATCAACATATACACTCATGTAATAATTCATCAATCAGGAAAAACATCATATATTATCATCAACATATACATTCATATAATAATTCACTAAAGCCTCCTTGGAGTATTTTCATCATAAATCAAACACCAAAAATCATTTTCAAGTCAAACCAAAGCCAACGGACAGCTAACACAATTATCTACAACTTTCATGTTTACACCAAAGGTCAATTCTGTACCTATCAATATCAGTTTTCATTTCAAATTCGGGAAAGGTTGTGCTGAAATTCATAAATATTCACTGTGACCTACGTGCAGTAATATGACCATAACTCAAGTTCTATAAATTATTTAGAAGTCAAATCAACGGCATTAAAACGCTAACATCCATACCTACAACTTCCGTGTTTACACCTAAGACCAATTATGAACCTATCAATCCCAGTTTTCATTTTAAATTCGGGAATGGTGGTGCTGAAATTCATAAGTATTCACTTTGACCTACGTGCATTATTTTAACCATAACTCAAGTTCTATAAATCATTTAGAAGTCAAACCAACGACATTAAAAAGCTAACATCCATACCTACAACTTTCGTGTTTACACCTAAAGCTAATTCAAAACAGAAACGGGTGAAAAGTGAGTGTTTTTCCAGTTTTGACTTTCAGAAAATCGGTGGCCGAATTCGCTTACGGGAAAGAACAGTTTTCACTCCAAAAACCCAATTTTTGATCCCTTAATCACCCAAAATAATTTACAATGATGTTTACAGGACAAATAGGCAATATAGAAATCAAAACAACATAGGAACATGCATCAAACAACACAATTCATCTCATTTTATCAATTTACATGAACTTTCTAACCCTAATTCAATAACACAACAATTCATCAATTATGAACAACATCATGAAAGAACATATTCATCAACATATACACTCATGTAATAATTCATCAATCAGGAAAAACATCATATATTATCATCAACATATACATTCATATAATAATTCACTAAAGCCTCCTTGGAGTATTTTCATCATAAATCAAACACCAAAAATCATTTTCAAGTCAAACCAAAGCCAACGGACAGCTAACACAATTATCTACAACTTTCATGTTTACACCAAAGGTCAATTCTGTACCTATCAATATCAGTTTTCATTTCAAATTCGGGAAAGGTTGTGCTGAAATTCATAAATATTCACTGTGACCTACGTGCAGTAATATGACCATAACTCAAGTTCTATAAATTATTTAGAAGTCAAATCAACGGCATTAAAACGCTAACATCCATACCTACAACTTCCGTGTTTACACCTAAGACCAATTATGAACCTATCAATCCCAGTTTTCATTTTAAATTCGGGAATGGTGGTGCTGAAATTCATAAGTATTCACTTTGACCTACGTGCATTATTTTAACCATAACTCAAGTTCTATAAATCATTTAGAAGTCAAACCAACGACATTAAAAAGCTAACATCCATACCTACAACTTTCGTGTTTACACCTAAAGCTAATTCAAAACAGAAACGGGTGAAAAGTGAGTGTTTTTCCAGTTTTGACTTTCAGAAAATCGGTGGCCGAATTCGCTTACGGGAAAGAACAGTTTTCACTCCAAAAACCCAATTTTTGATCCCTTAATCACCCAAAATAATTTACAATGATGTTTACAGGACAAATAGGCAATATAGAAATCAAAACAACATAGGAACATGCATCAAACAACACAATTCATCTCATTTTATCAATTTACATGAACTTTCTAACCCTAATTCAATAACACAACAATTCATCAATTATGAACAACATCATGAAACAACATATTCATCAACATATACACTCATGTAATAATTCATCAATCAGGAAAAACATCATATATTATCATCAACATATACATTCATATAATAATTCACTAAAGCCTCCTTGGAGTATTTTCATCATAAATCAAACACCAAAAATCATTTTCAAGTCAAACCAAAGCCAACGGACAGCTAACACAATTATCTACAACTTTCATGTTTACACCAAAGGTCAATTCTGTACCTATCAATATCAGTTTTCATTTCAAATTCGGGAAAGGTTGTGCTGAAATTCATAAATATTCACTGTGACCTACGTGCAGTAATATGACCATAACTCAAGTTCTATAAATTATTTAGAAGTCAAATCAACGGCATTAAAACGCTAACATCCATACCTACAACTTCCGTGTTTACACCTAAGACCAATTATGAACCTATCAATCCCAGTTTTCATTTTAAATTCGGGAATGGTGGTGCTAAAATTCATAAGTATTCACTTTGACCTACGTGCATTATTTTAACCATAACTCAAGTTCTATAAATCATTTAGAAGTCAAACCAACGACATTAAAAAGCTAACATCCATACCTACAACTTTCGTGTTTACACCTAAAGCTAATTCAAAACAGAAACGGGTGAAAAGTGAGTGTTTTTCCAGTTTTGACTTTCAGAAAATCGGTGGCCGAATTCGCTTACGGGAAAGAACAGTTTTCACTCCAAAAACCCAATTTTTGATCCCTTAATCACCCAAAATAATTTACAATGATGTTTACAGGACAAATAGGCAATATAGAAATCAAAACAACATAGGAACATGCATCAAACAACACAATTCATCTCATTTTATCAATTTACATGAACTTTCTAACCCTAATTCAATAACACAACAATTCATCAATTATGAACAACATCATGAAACAACATATTCATCAACATATACACTCATGTAATAATTCATCAATCAGGAAAAACATCATATATTATCATCAACATATACATTCATATAATAATTCACTAAAGCCTCCTTGGAGTATTTTCATCATAAATCAAACACCAAAAATCATTTTCAAGTCAAACCAAAGCCAACGGACAGCTAACACAATTATCTACAACTTTCATGTTTACACCAAAGGTCAATTCTGTACCTATCAATATCAGTTTTCATTTCAAATTCGGGAAAGGTTGTGCTGAAATTCATAAATATTCACTGTGACCTACGTGCAGTAATATGACCATAACTCAAGTTCTATAAATTATTTAGAAGTCAAATCAACGGCATTAAAACGCTAACATCCATACCTACAACTTCCGTGTTTACACCTAAGACCAATTATGAACCTATCAATCCCAGTTTTCATTTTAAATTCGGGAATGGTGGTGCTAAAATTCATAAGTATTCACTTTGACCTACGTGCATTATTTTAACCATAACTCAAGTTCTATAAATCATTTAGAAGTCAAACCAACGACATTAAAAAGCTAACATCCATACCTACAACTTTCGTGTTTACACCTAAAGCTAATTCAAAACAGAAACGGGTGAAAAGTGAGTGTTTTTCCAGTTTTGACTTTCAGAAAATCGGTGGCCGAATTCGCTTACGGGAAAGAACAGTTTTCACTCCAAAAACCCAATTTTTGATCCCTTAATCACCCAAAATAATTTACAATGATGTTTACAGGACAAATAGGCAATATAGAAATCAAAACAACATAGGAACATGCATCAAACAACACAATTCATCTCATTTTATCAATTTACATGAACTTTCTAACCCTAATTCAATAACACAACAATTCATCAATTATGAACAACATCATGAAACAACATATTCATCAACATATACACTCATGTAATAATTCATCAATCAGGAAAAACATCATATATTATCATCAACATATACATTCATATAATAATTCACTAAAGCCTCCTTGGAGTATTTTCATCATAAATCAAACACCAAAAATCATTTTCAAGTCAAACCAAAGCCAACGGACAGCTAACACAATTATCTACAACTTTCATGTTTACACCAAAGGTCAATTCTGTACCTATCAATATCAGTTTTCATTTCAAATTCGGGAAAGGTTGTGCTGAAATTCATAAATATTCACTGTGACCTACGTGCAGTAATATGACCATAACTCAAGTTCTATAAATTATTTAGAAGTCAAATCAACGGCATTAAAACGCTAACATCCATACCTACAACTTCCGTGTTTACACCTAAGACCAATTATGAACCTATCAATCCCAGTTTTCATTTTAAATTCGGGAATGGTGGTGCTGAAATTCATAAGTATTCACTTTGACCTACGTGCATTATTTTAACCATAACTCAAGTTCTATAAATCATTTAGAAGTCAAACCAACGACATTAAAAAGCTAACATCCATACCTACAACTTTCGTGTTTACACCTAAAGCTAATTCAAAACAGAAACGGGTGAAAAGTGAGTGTTTTTCCAGTTTTGACTTTCAGAAAATCGGTGGCCGAATTCGCTTACGGGAAAGAACAGTTTTCACTCCAAAAACCCAATTTTTGATCCCTTAATCACCCAAAATAATTTACAATGATGTTTACAGGACAAATAGGCAATATAGAAATCAAAACAACATAGGAACATGCATCAAACAACACAATTCATCTCATTTTATCAATTTACATGAACTTTCTAACCCTAATTCAATAACACAACAATTCATCAATTATGAACAACATCATGAAACAACATATTCATCAACATATACACTCATGTAATAATTCATCAATCAGGAAAAACATCATATATTATCATCA
This sequence comes from Medicago arabica, assembly GCA_946800305.1. Taxonomy (NCBI): domain Eukaryota; kingdom Viridiplantae; phylum Streptophyta; class Magnoliopsida; order Fabales; family Fabaceae; genus Medicago; species Medicago arabica. The sequence goes on from OX326967.1 coordinate 17,329,659, forward strand.
ACATATACATTCATATAATAATTCACTAAAGCCTCCTTGGAGTATTTTCATCATAAATCAAACACCAAAAATCATTTTCAAGTCAAACCAAAGCCAACGGACAGCTAACACAATTATCTACAACTTTCATGTTTACACCAAAGGTCAATTCTGTACCTATCAATATCAGTTTTCATTTCAAATTCGGGAAAGGTTGTGCTGAAATTCATAAATATTCACTGTGACCTACGTGCAGTAATATGACCATAACTCAAGTTCTATAAATTATTTAGAAGTCAAATCAACGGCATTAAAACGCTAACATCCATACCTACAACTTCCGTGTTTACACCTAAGACCAATTATGAACCTATCAATCCCAGTTTTCATTTTAAATTCGGGAATGGTGGTGCTGAAATTCATAAGTATTCACTTTGACCTACGTGCATTATTTTAACCATAACTCAAGTTCTATAAATCATTTAGAAGTCAAACCAACGACATTAAAAAGCTAACATCCATACCTACAACTTTCGTGTTTACACCTAAAGCTAATTCAAAACAGAAACGGGTGAAAAGTGAGTGTTTTTCCAGTTTTGACTTTCAGAAAATCGGTGGCCGAATTCGCTTACGGGAAAGAACAGTTTTCACTCCAAAAACCCAATTTTTGATCCCTTAATCACCCAAAATAATTTACAATGATGTTTACAGGACAAATAGGCAATATAGAAATCAAAACAACATAGGAACATGCATCAAACAACACAATTCATCTCATTTTATCAATTTACATGAACTTTCTAACCCTAATTCAATAACACAACAATTCATCAATTATGAACAACATCATGAAACAACATATTCATCAACATATACACTCATGTAATAATTCATCAATCAGGAAAAACATCATATATTATCATCAACATATACATTCATATAATAATTCACTAAAGCCTCCTTGGAGTATTTTCATCATAAATCAAACACCAAAAATCATTTTCAAGTCAAACCAAAGCCAACGGACAGCTAACACAATTATCTACAACTTTCATGTTTACACCAAAGGTCAATTCTGTACCTATCAATATCAGTTTTCATTTCAAATTCGGGAAAGGTTGTGCTGAAATTCATAAATATTCACTGTGACCTACGTGCAGTAATATGACCATAACTCAAGTTCTATAAATTATTTAGAAGTCAAATCAACGGCATTAAAACGCTAACATCCATACCTACAACTTCCGTGTTTACACCTAAGACCAATTATGAACCTATCAATCCCAGTTTTCATTTTAAATTCGGGAATGGTGGTGCTAAAATTCATAAGTATTCACTTTGACCTACGTGCATTATTTTAACCATAACTCAAGTTCTATAAATCATTTAGAAGTCAAACCAACGACATTAAAAAGCTAACATCCATACCTACAACTTTCGTGTTTACACCTAAAGCTAATTCAAAACAGAAACGGGTGAAAAGTGAGTGTTTTTCCAGTTTTGACTTTCAGAAAATCGGTGGCCGAATTCGCTTACGGGAAAGAACAGTTTTCACTCCAAAAACCCAATTTTTGATCCCTTAATCACCCAAAATAATTTACAATGATGTTTACAGGACAAATAGGCAATATAGAAATCAAAACAACATAGGAACATGCATCAAACAACACAATTCATCTCATTTTATCAATTTACATGAACTTTCTAACCCTAATTCAATAACACAACAATTCATCAATTATGAACAACATCATGAAACAACATATTCATCAACATATACACTCATGTAATAATTCATCAATCAGGAAAAACATCATATATTATCATCAACATATACATTCATATAATAATTCACTAAAGCCTCCTTGGAGTATTTTCATCATAAATCAAACACCAAAAATCATTTTCAAGTCAAACCAAAGCCAACGGACAGCTAACACAATTATCTACAACTTTCATGTTTACACCAAAGGTCAATTCTGTACCTATCAATATCAGTTTTCATTTCAAATTCGGGAAAGGTTGTGCTGAAATTCATAAATATTCACTGTGACCTACGTGCAGTAATATGACCATAACTCAAGTTCTATAAATTATTTAGAAGTCAAATCAACGGCATTAAAACGCTAACATCCATACCTACAACTTCCGTGTTTACACCTAAGACCAATTATGAACCTATCAATCCCAGTTTTCATTTTAAATTCGGGAATGGTGGTGCTGAAATTCATAAGTATTCACTTTGACCTACGTGCATTATTTTAACCATAACTCAAGTTCTATAAATCATTTAGAAGTCAAACCAACGACATTAAAAAGCTAACATCCATACCTACAACTTTCGTGTTTACACCTAAAGCTAATTCAAAACAGAAACGGGTGAAAAGTGAGTGTTTTTCCAGTTTTGACTTTCAGAAAATCGGTGGCCGAATTCGCTTACGGGAAAGAACAGTTTTCACTCCAAAAACCCAATTTTTGATCCCTTAATCACCCAAAATAATTTACAATGATGTTTACAGGACAAATAGGCAATATAGAAATCAAAACAACATAGGAACATGCATCAAACAACACAATTCATCTCATTTTATCAATTTACATGAACTTTCTAACCCTAATTCAATAACACAACAATTCATCAATTATGAACAACATCATGAAACAACATATTCATCAACATATACACTCATGTAATAATTCATCAATCAGGAAAAACATCATATATTATCATCAACATATACATTCATATAATAATTCACTAAAGCCTCCTTGGAGTATTTTCATCATAAATCAAACACCAAAAATCATTTTCAAGTCAAACCAAAGCCAACGGACAGCTAACACAATTATCTACAACTTTCATGTTTACACCAAAGGTCAATTCTGTACCTATCAATATCAGTTTTCATTTCAAATTCGGGAAAGGTTGTGCTGAAATTCATAAATATTCACTGTGACCTACGTGCAGTAATATGACCATAACTCAAGTTCTATAAATTATTTAGAAGTCAAATCAACGGCATTAAAACGCTAACATCCATACCTACAACTTCCGTGTTTACACCTAAGACCAATTATGAACCTATCAATCCCAGTTTTCATTTTAAATTCGGGAATGGTGGTGCTGAAATTCATAAGTATTCACTTTGACCTACGTGCATTATTTTAACCATAACTCAAGTTCTATAAATCATTTAGAAGTCAAACCAACGACATTAAAAAGCTAACATCCATACCTACAACTTTCGTGTTTACACCTAAAGCTAATTCAAAACAGAAACGGGTGAAAAGTGAGTGTTTTTCCAGTTTTGACTTTCAGAAAATCGGTGGCCGAATTCGCTTACGGGAAAGAACAGTTTTCACTCCAAAAACCCAATTTTTGATCCCTTAATCACCCAAAATAATTTACAATGATGTTTACAGGACAAATAGGCAATATAGAAATCAAAACAACATAGGAACATGCATCAAACAACACAATTCATCTCATTTTATCAATTTACATGAACTTTCTAACCCTAATTCAATAACACAACAATTCATCAATTATGAACAACATCATGAAACAACATATTCATCAACATATACACTCATGTAATAATTCATCAATCAGGAAAAACATCATATATTATCATCAACATATACATTCATATAATAATTCACTAAAGCCTCCTTGGAGTATTTTCATCATAAATCAAACACCAAAAATCATTTTCAAGTCAAACCAAAGCCAACGGACAGCTAACACAATTATCTACAACTTTCATGTTTACACCAAAGGTCAATTCTGTACCTATCAATATCAGTTTTCATTTCAAATTCGGGAAAGGTTGTGCTGAAATTCATAAATATTCACTGTGACCTACGTGCAGTAATATGACCATAACTCAAGTTCTATAAATTATTTAGAAGTCAAATCAACGGCATTAAAACTCTAACATCCATACCTACAACTTCCGTGTTTACACCTAAGACCAATTATGAACCTATCAATCCCAGTTTTCATTTTAAATTCGGGAATGGTGGTGCTGAAATTCATAAGTATTCACTTTGACCTACGTGCATTATTTTAACCATAACTCAAGTTCTATAAATCATTTAGAAGTCAAACCAACGACATTAAAAAGCTAACATCCATACCTACAACTTTCGTGTTTACACCTAAAGCTAATTCAAAACAGAAACGGGTGAAAAGTGAGTGTTTTTCCAGTTTTGACTTTCAGAAAATCGGTGGCCGAATTCGCTTACGGGAAAGAACAGTTTTCACTCCAAAAACCCAATTTTTGATCCCTTAATCACCCAAAATAATTTACAATGATGTTTACAGGACAAATAGGCAATATAGAAATCAAAACAACATAGGAACATGCATCAAACAACACAATTCATCTCATTTTATCAATTTACATGAACTTTCTAACCCTAATTCAATAACACAACAATTCATCAATTATGAACAACATCATGAAACAACATATTCATCAACATATACACTCATGTAATAATTCATCAATCAGGAAAAACATCATATATTATCATCAACATATACATTCATATAATAATTCACTAAAGCCTCCTTGGAGTATTTTCATCATAAATCAAACACCAAAAATCATTTTCAAGTCAAACCAAAGCCAACGGACAGCTAACACAATTATCTACAACTTTCATGTTTACACCAAAGGTCAATTCTGTACCTATCAATATCAGTTTTCATTTCAAATTCGGGAAAGGTTGTGCTGAAATTCATAAATATTCACTGTGACCTACGTGCAGTAATATGACCATAACTCAAGTTCTATAAATTATTTAGAAGTCAAATCAACGGCATTAAAACGCTAACATCCATACCTACAACTTCCGTGTTTACACCTAAGACCAATTATGAACCTATCAATCCCAGTTTTCATTTTAAATTCGGGAATGGTGGTGCTGAAATTCATAAGTATTCACTTTGACCTACGTGCATTATTTTAACCATAACTCAAGTTCTATAAATCATTTAGAAGTCAAACCAACGACATTAAAAAGCTAACATCCATACCTACAACTTTCGTGTTTACACCTAAAGCTAATTCAAAACAGAAACGGGTGAAAAGTGAGTGTTTTTCCAGTTTTGACTTTCAGAAAATCGGTGGCCGAATTCGCTTACGGGAAAGAACAGTTTTCACTCCAAAAACCCAATTTTTGATCCCTTAATCACCCAAAATAATTTACAATGATGTTTACAGGACAAATAGGCAATATAGAAATCAAAACAACATAGGAACATGCATCAAACAACACAATTCATCTCATTTTATCAATTTACATGAACTTTCTAACCCTAATTCAATAACACAACAATTCATCAATTATGAACAACATCATGAAACAACATATTCATCAACATATACACTCATGTAATAATTCATCAATCAGGAAAAACATCATATATTATCATCAACATATACATTCATATAATAATTCACTAAAGCCTCCTTGGAGTATTTTCATCATAAATCAAACACCAAAAATCATTTTCAAGTCAAACCAAAGCCAACGGACAGCTAACACAATTATCTACAACTTTCATGTTTACACCAAAGGTCAATTCTGTACCTATCAATATCAGTTTTCATTTCAAATTCGGGAAAGGTTGTGCTGAAATTCATAAATATTCACTGTGACCTACGTGCAGTAATATGACCATAACTCAAGTTCTATAAATTATTTAGAAGTCAAATCAACGGCATTAAAACGCTAACATCCATACCTACAACTTCCGTGTTTACACCTAAGACCAATTATGAACCTATCAATCCCAGTTTTCATTTTAAATTCGGGAATGGTGGTGCTGAAATTCATAAGTATTCACTTTGACCTACGTGCATTATTTTAACCATAACTCAAGTTCTATAAATCATTTAGAAGTCAAACCAACGACATTAAAAAGCTAACATCCATACCTACAACTTTCGTGTTTACACCTAAAGCTAATTCAAAACAGAAACGGGTGAAAAGTGAGTGTTTTTCCAGTTTTGACTTTCAGAAAATCGGTGGCCGAATTCGCTTACGGGAAAGAACAGTTTTCACTCCAAAAACCCAATTTTTGATCCCTTAATCACCCAAAATAATTTACAATGATGTTTACAGGACAAATAGGCAATATAGAAATCAAAACAACATAGGAACATGCATCAAACAACACAATTCATCTCATTTTATCAATTTACATGAACTTTCTAACCCTAATTCAATAACACAACAATTCATCAAATTTCAGAATTATATACTATGATTATTGAAGGAAATCCCACCCTTACCTTAATAAAATTGGAGCAGCAGCCTCTTGGTTCTCCACTTCTAGTTTTCTCCCTTTTTCTCCCAAAACTGATTGTACGTACTGTCTGTTCCTAAACCTAGGTTTTACCTTTTATACCTCCTCTATTTGTTTTATCTTATTCCACTTATTCTCTCATAATTCTAACTAATTCAAAAACAGCCCCACAATTTGATATTCTATTTAAAAATATATATAAATTACTTCCACAACAAATATCAAATATATTTATAACAAATATATTTCTAAACAAAATAACAAACATATTTATAACAAATATATTTCTAAACAAAATAACAAACATATTATCACTTATCAAATATAAAATCATGTAAAAGTATTCAAATATTAACTAAAAATAATTAAATAAAAAGGGGGCGTTACATACCACATGCATGATTAAAAAGATAGAGTTGCATAGTCGAGTCAACTTGCATTGTCTAGTCGGGTTGATATTGATGTTGAATTATTGTATTGATTTTAATGATGCTACCTGATTATTGATGTGATATGATGGTGAAGTTATGTTGCTAAATATAATTATTGAGTTATATGTTAAATGTCATTGTTTTCTGAATCTCACCCCTTCTGCTTGAAAATGTTGCTCTTCGTATGAGTAACTTGCAGGTGAATAAGCATATAGCTGTTGATTGCTGTTGTGAGTGGCTATCCTCACTGTGTCCTTAGGTGCTCTGATACGTAATGGGATGGGAACTTTTATAGCTATTTTCTATTCCTTACGTATTGTTTATGAATTGACATGAACAAGTTGCAGTTTTGAATTACATTGAGATGTTTTGATGAGGCCTGCGTGCCAAAACTATTTTGTTAATTGAATTTTAATCCGCTGTGATTTTTTGAACAATTATGATGATCATTTTATGAAGGATAAATTGTTATTTATTCCATTTGAGATTTTAAGAAATGTAGCATTCCGTTTGTGCGAGAAACTTTGATTATTTTTTAAGAAATTTTTATTTTGGGAAAACGGGGTGTTACAATTGGTATCAGAGCAGGTCGGTCCGTCCGGCCAAGTAGTTGAGTCGAGTAGTTTCGTCTAACAATTTGGAATACCATTATTATGTTGTTCTGATTGTTGAATGTTGTGTAGAGAACTAAGATGGCTGGAAGAAATTATGCTGCTCTTGCTGCTGCATTGCAAGTGATGGCTCAAGCTATGGGTCAACAACAAAATTCTGGTGGTAATGACGGAATGAAGATGTTGGAGATTTTTCTGAGGAACCATCCACCTACTTTTAAGGGAAGGTATGACCCTGATGGAGCTCAGACGTGGCTTAAGGAGGTCGAGAGGATTTTTAGAGTTATGCAATGTACGGACATTCAGATGGTGCGCTTTGGCACGCACATGTTGGCAGAAGAAGCTGATGACTGGTGGGTGCGTGTCCGACCGATTTTAGAGAATGGAGGTGCTGCTGTTACTTGGGCTGTGTTTAGGAGAGAGTTCCTGAACCGATACTTTCCGGATACTTTCCAGAAGATGTCCGCGGGAAGAAAGAGATTGAGTTCCTTGAGCTGAAACAGGGGAACATGTCGGTGACAGAATATGCTGCTAAGTTTATGGAGCTGGCTAAATTTTATCCACACTATACTGCTGAGACTGCTGAGTTTTCCATGTGCATCAAGTTCGAGAATGACTTGCGTGCTGATATCAAGAGGGCAATTGGTTACCAAAAGATGCGTAACTTTTCCGAGATGGTGAGCAGTTGTAGGATTTATGAGGAGGATACTAAGGCTCATCACAAGGTTGTGAATGAGAGAAAAGGTAAAGGTCAGCTGAGTCGTCCTAAGCCTTATAGTGCCCCTGCTGATAAAGGCAAACAAAAAGTTAATGATGAGAGGAGACCTCAGAAGAAAGATGCTCCTACTGAGATTGTCTACTATAACTGTGGTGAAAAAGGCCACAAGAGTAACACTTGTACCAGAGATGTGAAGCGGTGTTACCGTTGCGGTAAGAAAGGGAATGCTACTACGGCATGCAAATATGATGATGTTGTGTGCTTTAACTGCAATGAAGAATGTCATATTGGTTCGCAATGCAAGAAGCCTAAGAAGGCTCAGACTACTGGGAGAGTTTTTGCTTTGACTGTTACTCAGACAGAGAATGAGGATCGTTTGATCAGAGGTACTTGTTATTTTGATAGTACTCCTTTAATTGCTATTATCGATACTGGTGATACGCATTGTTTTATTTCTATTGATTGTGCTTCTAAGTTCGGTCTTGCTATGTCAAATATGAATGGGGAAATGGTTGTCGAAACTCCAGCTAAGGGTTCGGTGACTAGTTCTCTTGTGTGTTTAAGATGTCCTTTGTCTATGTTTGATCGCGATTTTGAAATTGACTTGGTTTGTTTACCTTTGAGTGGTATGGATGTAATCCTTGGCATGAACTGGTTAGAGTACAACCATGTCCATATTAATTGTTTTCGCAAGTCGGTGTATTTCTCTTCTGCTGAAGAAGAAAGTGGAGCAGAGCTTTTGTCTACTAAATAGCTGAAGCAGTTTGAACGTGATGAGATGTTGATGTTTTCTTTAATGGCATCTTTTTCTATTGAGAATCAAACGATGATTGATAAGCAGAAAATGGTATGCGATTTTCCTGAAGTTTTTCCTGATGAAATTCCTGATGTGCCTCCAAAAAGAGAAGTTGAATTTTCGATTGATCTTGTTCCAGGAACGAAGCCTGTGTCTATGACACCTTATCGTATGTCAGCTTCTGAGTTGGCTGAGTTGAAGAAACAGTTAGAAGATTTACTTGACAAGAAGTTTGTTAGACCAAGTGTATCACCTTGGGGAGCGCCGGTATTACTGGTGAAGAAGAAAGACGGTAGTATGAGGTTGTGCATTGATTACCGACAGTTGAATAAAGTAACTATAAACAATAGGTATCCACTTCCAAGAATTGACGACTTGATGGATCAGTTAGTGGGTGCACGAGTGTTTAGCAAGATTGATTTGAGATCGGGTTATCACTAGATTAAAGTGAAGGATGAAGATATGCAGAAGACAGCCTTTATGACACGTTATGGACATTATGAGTATAAAGTGATGTCTTTCGGTGTTACGAATGCACCTGATGTGTTTATGGAGTATATGAATCGCATCTTTCATGCATTTTTGGATCGTCTCGTGGTGGTATTCATTGATGATATTTTGATTTACTCCAAGTCTGAGGAAGAACATGCTGAACATTTGAGGACAGTATTGCAAGTGCTGAAAGAGAAGAAACTTTATGCTAAATTGTCGAAGTGTGAATTCTGGTTGAATGAGGTGAGTTTTCTTGGACATGTTATTTCTGGTAATGGTATTGCAGTTGATCCATCTAAAGTTGATGCAGTATCACAATGGGAGACTCCTAAGTCAGTTACAAAGATTAGAAGCTTTTTGGGATTCGCTGGTTATTATATAAGGTTTATAGAAGGATTTTCTAAATTGGCACTTCCGTTAACACAGTTGACCTGCAAAGGTAAAGCTTTTTTGTGGGATGTTCATTGTGAGAATAGTTTTAATGAATTGAAGAGACGTTTGACGACGGCCCCAATCTTGATTTTGCCGAAGTCCGATGAACCTTTTGTTGTATATTGTGATGCGTCCAAATTAGGCTTAGGTGGTGTGCTTATGCAAGATGGTAAAGTGGTTGCTTATGCATCAAGACAGTTGAGAATTCATGAACAAAATTATCCTACTCATGATCTTGAATTAGTTGCGGTTGTATTTGTGCTTAAGATTTGGAGACATTACTTGTATGGTTCGAGATTTGAAGTGTTCATTGATCATAAGAGCTTGAAGTATTCGTTTGATCAGAAGGAAATGAATATGAGACAGCGAAGGTGGCTGGAATTATTGAAATATTATGACTTTGGTTTGAATTATCATCCGGGTAAAGCTAATGTTGTTGCAGATGCCTTAAGTAGGAAGACTTTACATATGTGCGCTGTGATTGCTAAAGAGTTTGAGTTGTTGGAACAGTTTAAAGATTTGAGTTTAGTTTGTGAATGGTCACCTCAGAGTGTAAAGCTGGGAATGCTGAAGATTGATAGCGATTTCTTGAAAAGTATTAAAGAAGCGCAGAAAGTGGATGCTAAGTTTGTGGACTTGTTGGTTGCTAGTAACCAGACTGAAGAGAGTGACTTTAAGGTCGATGATCAAGGTGTGTTGAGATTTCGAGGTAGAATTTGTATTCTAGACGACGACTGTAACACCCCGTTTTCCCAACTTGAATTTTTTTTGCATAATATGAGAGTAATTCAACGTAAACGGAATGTCACACTTCTTTTCATAAAATCATAAATAGAATAAAAATCCTTTAATACGTCGCAGCGAAAATATTTCAACTTTTCAAAACAATCTTTGGCACAAGGGCCTCAACACAAAATCTCATAAATTTAGTTCATCAACATGTTCATAAAACAATACGTAAGGAATAGAAAACGACAACAAAATTCCCATCCCGTTACGTATCAGAGCACCTAAGACACACGCGAGAGAAACCTCACACAACCGCAACTATTCTTGGTTACCTGCAAGTTACCCATACGAAGGGCAACAATTTTCAAGCAGAAGAGGTTAGATTTCACAAACAATAATAATGAGCATATAATTCATCAAATGCATTTAACAATATAGACATCATCAATTAATAATAATAATTCTTCATATAGTACTTCTTTAACAACCCATAAGCAACATCATGTAATCATCATAACAACATCACTTAGTAATACTAATATTCTACATAGCTCTTCTTTAACAACTCATAAGCACCATCATGTAATCATCATAACAACATCAATTAGTAATACAAATAACCACGTAGTTCATCTTTAATAATACTTCATATAACAATATAAACAACATAAACAACAATCAACTTCAAATCATCTTTAATGATACTTTATATAAACAATATAAACAACATAAGCAACAATCAACTTCAAATCATCTTTAACGATACTTCACATAAACAACATAAACAACAACATATAACTCTTCATTAACGATTCATTGATAATTATCAACTCGACAACTTAGACAACTCGACAACTTAGACATCGACTCGACTATGCAACATCAACAACTTCGACTTAACAATCTTTGACTCGACAATGTAACTCGACTATGCAACTCTATCATCTTACTCATACATGTGGTAACAATCCAGGGCATAAGCCCTTGTCGCTATTTGAGCATAAATATACTCCAGGGCATAAGCCCGTCGCTATTTGAGCATAAAAATACTCCAGGGCATAAGCCCGTCGCTATTTGAGCATAAAAATACTCCAGGGCATAAGCCGTCGTCTTTAAATGAGTATGCTTGGACTCAACATCTTATATCTTGGACATCATAAATGACTCCAATAACATGGATCAATAACTCATAATCTTAGACTGACACATGCAGCTTTTAGTTAATAATAAACAGCAACATGACAGCACATCAAATATTTCAAGATATGACAATATCATAAACAATCACATAGTTCATCGCTTATAGTTCTCAAAAGGCATATACAATTATATATGTATCTCAAATTATTCAACAACAATATTCATATTAATTCAGACTCACTGAAAGACAATACAATTATAAACAACTTCATGTAACATCATATTCATCAACTTATACCTTCATATAATAATTCATCAATTATGAACACATCATATAACATCATATTCATCAACATATACATTCATATACTAATTCATCAATCAGGAAAAGCATCATATATTATCATCAACATATACATTCATATAATAATTCACTAAAGCCTCCTTGGAGTATTTTCATCATAACTCAAACACCAAAAATCATTTTCAAGTCAAACCAAAGCCAACGGACAGATAACACAATTATCTACAACTTTCATGTTTACACCAAAGGCCAATTCTGTACCTATCAATATCAGTTTTCATTTACAATTCGGGAAAGGTTGTGCTGAAATTCATAAATATTCACTGTGACCTACGTGCAGTAATATGACCATAACTCAAGTTATATAAATCATTTAGAAGTCAAACCAACGGAATTAAAAAAATAACATCCATACCTACAACTTTTGTGTTTACACCGAAAGCTAATTCAAAACAGAAACGGGTGAAAAGTGAGTGTTTTTCCAGTTTTGGATTTCAGAAAATCGGTGGCCGAATTCGCTTACGGGAAAGAACAGTTTTCACTCCAAAAACCCAATTTTTGATCCCTTAATCACCCAAAATGATTTACAATGATGTTTACAGGTCAAATAGGCAATATAGAAATCAAAACAACATAGGAACATGCATCAAACAACACAATTCATCTCATCTTATCAATTAACATAAACTTTCTAACCCTAACTCAAGAACACAACAATTCATCAAATTTCAGAATTATATACTATGATTATTGAAGGAAATCCCACCCTTACCTTAGATTAGACTATCGGACTCTACGAGATTGCTCCTCTTCTCACAAGATTCTCCTCTTTCTCTGACTTCTCACTTTTCTCCCTTTTTCCCCAAAAATTGAATTGTACCTCCTGTACAATTCTAACCTAGTTTTCCTTTTTATATCTCTTCTATCTAATTTATCTTATTTCACTTATTCTCTTAAACTCTTTTAAATCCCTAAATCAGCCCCTCAACTCAATATTCTATTTAAAAATATATATAAATTACTTCCATAACAAATATCAAATATATTTCTATAGCAAATAACAAGTATGTTTTTTACACCAAATAACATGTATATTTCTATAACAAATAACAAATATATTTTTACACCAAATTACATATATATATATATATATATATATATATATATATTTCTACACCAAATAACAAATATATTTTCTACACCAGATAACAAATATATTTCTATAACAAATACCAAATAACATATATATTTCTACACCAGATAACATATATATTATACTAATAAATACCAACATATAACATAACAAAATATCACTTATCAAAATAAATCGACTAAATTATAAAAAGATATCTAAACTCAATAAAATAAATAAATAATAAAATAGGGCGTTACAAAGACGAGATGAAGAAGATGATTCTTGAAGAGAGTCATAAAAGTAACTTGAGCATTCAACCGGGAGCTACGAAAATTGTTGGAACAAGGGTGTTCAGTGTAACATGTAACGCCCTAGTTGTTGTTTATTCATTTTTAGTTGATTTTTAATTATTTTATATGATTTTAAATGGTTTATGTTGATTTGATGGTGTGGTATAATTTATTATATGATTATTTTATTGTTTAAATAAAATAGGTGAGAAATTATAATTACTGGAAGTTTGGGGATTAAAAAAAAGAATTGACTAATATTTTCATTAGGAGTTAATTAGAAATAAGTGGGAATTAATTAGAATTAATAGGGAGTTAAAGAAAGGAGAAAGTCAGAAAAACAGTTTCACGTAGAAACAGAGACAAGGGAGAAAAACCAAGAACCAGGGGAGAAGAGCCAAGTGGGGAGAAGTGTAGAGTTTTGTTCATCAAATTCAGGTAAGGGTGAGACTAACTCTCAATTTTAGGTCTTATAATTCGTTGATTGATATTGTTGTTGTTAAGGCTGATGAATTGAATTAGGTTAAAGATGAATTGGTTTTAATAACTTGATGAATTCATGAAAATGCTGTTGTTTATTGCTGTTCTGGTGTTAGTTCGAATAGAAGTAATGCAACTCATCAAAATTGGGTTTTTAGGTGTCAAAATTGGGGTTTAGTGTTGAAAAGGAGAAGTCTGTTCGTACAGTTCGTAGTTCTGTAAATCGCCACTCGCCACAGCGAGCAAACCCACTCGCCAGGCGAGTAAGACCTGTGTAGCTCGCCACAGCGAGCAGACCCACTCCCCATGGCGAGTAGTGAACCTGTATAGCTCGCCACAACGAGCAAATGCACTAGCCACGGCGAGTTGCTTAAATTAAAAAGTGTTAATTGTCTTAATGATGTTTTTGGGTCAATTTTTATATCAACATGAGTGCCTTAATATATTTAGGAATGAATGGCACCTTCTTACAGAATCAAATTTGGGTTTTGGGGACTTAAAAATGAAGATTTTGGGTGAAAAATGTCAAAAATGCCGAGAGCACCCAGTTTTGCTCGCCTTCAGCTCGCCCCCAACTCGCCATAGCGAGTAGCTCGTTTCCCTGAGCCTGCCATAGCGAGTAAAGTAGCTCGCCACGGCGAGCAGTACTGTAGCATGCTTTAATCGTTGAATTTTGCTGTCAGACTTTGTTGTGCCCTTTGGCTGAGTCTTGTCGATCAAGTTGGAGTTTATGTCATAGTTGATTATGCATATTGTAGTTGTCGTTGCTGTTGTCGAGTTGTATGCAGATATACACTATTTAGTCCATTTCATACTCATACATCGTTGAGGGCTCATGCCCTGGAGTGTTTTCACTCAATCGTTGAGGGCTTATGCCCTGGAGTATGTTGGAACAAAGGTGTTCAGCTATACCACATTTTGAGTTTTGATGATAACAAGGTATTAAAAATTGTCAATTGGATATGCTAATATTTGTTTGAGTATGCAGGATATTAATCAAAATTTATATCTTAGAAAGTATTCTGTTTGAACATTTTAAGAGCAAAGATCTAGAGAAGCTTGTTGCTTGTGATTCTGTATCGAAGAAGAGTTTGAAGACTGTATCGAAGAGAGTCTGAAGACTATATCGAAGAAGAGTCTGAAGACTGTATCGAAGAGAGTCTGAAGACTGTATCGAAGAGAGTCTGGAGACTGTATCGAAGAAGAGTCTGAAGATTATCAGAGTCTGAAGACTATCAAAACCTGAAGACCAAGAGAGTCTGAAGATCATCAGAAGCTGAAGTGCTACAGTGAGTCTGAAGCCTGCAATCTGAAGATCTGCTTAGAAGGATTTCTAAAGGCATTACGATGCAAAAGAAACTCTCAATTGGAGTAACGGATAGCTTCGAAGTCAACTTGAGCGTGGGATGCTCAACGACAAAGAATGCAGGACAGTACAGAGTGTAATAGCCCGATTTTTGCGATTGTTTGATTTTAATTGTTTTATGTGTATTGATTCATGTCAGTGTGCATTTCCATGGGTTTACGTATTAGGAGGGTATTTTGGTCATTTAGACTTAAGGCTATTTTAGTCTTTTATGAGGTAGGGTAATTTAGTAATCTTATGACAATAGTTATTTTTAGCGTTCTAGTTAGAACCGTTATTAATTGTAAGAGATTAAGTTGTCGATATAATTAATTAGGACCGAGGTTTCTAGTTAATTACCGTTAGTGAGTTAGAGTTAGCGGTGTGGTGTAATTAGATTGAACCAATTAGTTAGTATGGGTTAGGCCCATTAATGGTTTTTGAATATTTGACCCATAACCTTGAGAAACTAGGGTTAGACTTTATAATTCACACAAAACACTAAGAGTAGAGAACTAGAGGCTAGGAAGAGGAGCAAGAGAAGAAGGTTGGGGCTAAAGGGGAGATTGAAGCTTGAGCTAGGATTCTTGGTGTTAGAGGTAAGGGGGCTAGTCTTCATTCATAATCAATTGTTTAATCTCTTCTTCTTCTCCATCTCATAAGTGCTTATGAAATAAGTGATTATTTGAACTTAATTGATTAAATTCGTGCTCCTATTTGATGTTAATTTTGGGTATGTGAAATTGATGCTAAACATGTTATTGTTGTTGATTTTACATGCTTGAATTGTGGTTATATGATACCTTGTTGATTTTTGTTCAAATTGTTATGAACTAGAGTTGTTGTTGTTGATTGTGATGAAATCATGTTTAAGTAAGGTTGTTGTTGAATAAGATGTTGTTGTTGTTGACTGAACCTATGGGTGTTCATAACCATGGAGTCTTGTTATGAATTTGTGTTGTTCTTAAGATTTTCATAAATATGGGTCAAGTGATTATTTTGTGGATATGATGTTATGATTCAAGCTTTATATGAATTTGAATCTCTGTTTATGCCTAGAAATGTTTATACAAACTTTGGAAACCAATTTGGGCTATGGGGAACTAAAATTGAGAGTTTTTGGGTGAAAAATGGAGTTTTCTCGTGTACTGAACTGTCGCAACTCGCAACGGCGAGTTGGGGGTCACTCCCTGTGACCAACTCGCCATGGCGAGTGGATTTACTCGCCATGGCGAGTTGCACAGTGACAACACTCCCAATTTCATGTTCTTGCGTCTTTTTCGCATATTTCTGTTTCGAATTGGCCTTTGGTGTAAACATGAAAGTTTTAGATAATTGAGTTAGATTTCCAATGGTTTTGGTTTCACTTGAAAATGTTTTGTGGATTTTGAGTTATGATAGAAACACTTCAAGTGGGTCTTGGAAGACTTTTACAAAAATTCAGCATAACCGTTTCTAACTCAACCCGAAACCTTTGGTTTGCTTCCAAACATCAAATGTGAGTATTATGAGTTTAATTACGATGTTTGATAGTATCTAATCTATGTCTCGTTGAATCGAACTTAGTTTTCTTCTCTTAATGAATCGGTTTTGCAATATGATGAAATGAGACGAACTTCGTGATTTTTGTGAATTAATCGCGATTGGCCGATGAAAAGCTTATGTTATCTCTACTGTGCACAAATGTGACTTAAGAGTATACATGGCTTAGGCATTTGACCTTGTTTGGTTGGTTTTGGTTCATTACTTCGATATTTTCAAAGTTGTGAATTGTGAGTAGAATTTTGTGAAAGACATGTATGTTTATAACGAAGTATGCAAAGGAGATGAAATTGTTGAATGCATATATGTTGATTGTATGTTGGTGTGTGCATACTTGTTGAATGATGGTGATGATTGCATAGTTGTATATGCATTGTTTGGTGATGATTGCATGGTTGTATATGCATTGTTTGGTGATGATTGCATGGTTGTATATGTATTGTTTGGTGATGAGGTGATCTTTGTGTGAACATATGCATTGAGTCGAGTCATATGTTCATGCATTCATTGTTTGGTGACGGACTTATGTCCAACTGTAAGGCGGGGTGTGAAACCTTACATACGATGTTTATGTTGCATCGAAGGTGACGACCTTGAGGTGATTTGGTACCACATGCATCTAGATGAGTCTAGAACATTGCATACATTGTTTGGTGAATTGCATTGAGTCGTGATGTGTGATTGATGCATTTGGTTCATGTGAACTTGATTGGTGAATTGAATTGATATTGGAATATCATGTGATTGTATATGTGAAGATGTTTATATTATTTAGTATTCATTATACATGATATTCTCGATTGTTTGTTTACGGATTACGTTGATGTAATTCTAACCCTCAGTGGTTTACCACCTACCTTTTCGTGCGGACGGGTAGATGGAGTGCAGGATAAGTAGCTTGTTTGCTTGGTGTTGCTGAGGAGTAGGAATCCTCTATCTCTTTTGTGCGCGTCTAGAGTAAGGGCTCTGATCAAGGATGGCGTTTTATGTTAGGCTTATTTCATCATATGTTGATTTGAGGAGTATGTTATGATTCTTTTATATCCGATGTTTAGGATAAGATTATGTATTAATTATCCTGAGATTTGGAGTTATGGTTTGTATTCTTGAATATATATTCCACTGCTATGTTTATGAACCATGATAATTTACACTTGTGGACTTGAATTTGTTGTTGGCGTAGCATCTATTTCTAGAATATATTTGTATGTTCGCGCGTTTTACCGCTTAATAGGAATAGGGTGTTACAAGTTGGTATCAGAGCCGTGGTCAGTCTTGTCCGGACTAGTATTCGGTAGATTTTCCTGTTGTGCACAAATGGTATTGAGTTACCTTCGGTACTTGTTTTGTTGTGCTGTTGTTCTTAATCTGTTGGTTTGGTTTAGTGTAGAAGCGAGATGGCTGGTGGTAGGAATGATGCGGCGATTGCAGAGGCTTTGGCTGCAATGGCACAGGCGTTGGCTCAAGCCAATGAGCAGGTGGCAGTTGGTCATCAGAATGAGGGAGAAGCCGAGGAGCGGAGGCTGGATCGTTTTTTGAGGAACAATCCGCCAACGTTCAAGGGAAGGTTTGACCCTGAGGGAGCTCAGACATGGGTGCAAGGCATGGAGAGGATCTTCCGTGCTATGGTGACTAGTGATGATCAGAAGGTGCGGTTGGCTACGCACATGCTTGCTGAAGAGGCCGAGTTTTGGTGGCTAGATGCTAAGGGCAGACTTGAGATTGGTGATGAGGTCTTGACTTGGGCTAGGTTCAAGAGTGAGTTCTTGAAGAAGTACTTTCCGGAAGATTTGAGGACTAAGAAGGAAGTGGAATTCTTGAACTTGAAGCAAGGGAGTTCATCTGTGGCTGAGTATGCTGCTAAGTTTGAGGAGTTTTCTAGGTTTTGTCCGTACATCAATGCGGAGGATGCCATGGTTTCTAAGTATGTGAAGTTTGAGAGTGGTTTAAGGCCCGACATCTATCAGTATATGTGTGTTCAGGAGATTAGAGATTTCGATACCTTGGTGCACAAGTGTCGGATGTTTGATGATGCTGGTAAGGCCAAGGCGAATCATTATAAGGCGATGAACGAGAAGAGAGGAAAAGGTCATGGTTTCGGAAAGCCGTACGACAAGGACAAAGGGAAGAAGAAAGTGAGTGGTGGAGGCTCCAAGCCGAATCTAGCGGATGTCAAGTGTTTCAAGTGTGGAGCTAGGAGTCATTACTCTAATGATTGCAAGAAGAATGAGAGTTGCTACAAGTGTGGGCAAGAGGGTCACAAGTCTTTTGAGTGCAAGAAGGAGATTACTTGTTACAATTGTGGTGAGAAGGGTCACATTAGCACCAAGTGTACCAAGCCAAAGAAGGCGGCGGGAAAGGTGTTCGCTTTGAATGCGGAAGAGGTGGAGCAGCCGGATAATCTTATCTGAGGTATGTGTTTTATCAATAGTACTCCTTTGATTGCAATTATTGATACTGGTGCTACTCATTCTTTTATCTCGGTTAGTTGTGTTGAGCGTTTGGGTTTAGTTGTGTCTCCGTTGTCGCGAGGAATGGTCATTGATACCCCAGCCAATGGTTCGGTGACTACTTCTTTGGTGTGTGCTAAGTGTCCCGTTAATTTTGGTAACGTTGATTTCAAGTTGGATCTTGTGTGTCTTCCGTTGAAGAATATGGATGTGATTTTTGGTATGGATTGGATGTTAGCGTTTGGTGTTAGCATCAATTGTTTAACCAAGAGTGTAACGTTTTTGAAGCCGGTAACTGAGGTAAGTGGAAGTTTGTTAACCGCGGAGCAAGTGAAGAAGTCCTTGGATGGTGAAGCTAGTGTGTTCATATTGTTTGCTTCCTAGAAGGAAAGTAAAGAGAAGAGAAGTGGTGATCTGCCAGTAGTACAAGAGTTTCCAGAAGTCTTTCCGGACGACATTACTGAGTTGCCACCGGAGAGAGAAGTCGAGTTTGCAATTGATTTGGTGCCTGGAACGAGTCCTATCTCGATTGCACCGTATCGGATGTCTGCATCTGAGTTGGGTGAATTGAAGAAGCAGTTGGAAGAGTTGCTTGAGAAGCAGTTCATTAGACCGAGTGTTTCGCCGTGGGGTGCACCTGTGTTGTTAGTTAAGAAGAAGGATGGAAGCATGAGGTTGTGTGTGGATTATCGACAGTTGAACAAGGTGACGATTAAGAATCGGTATCCGCTTCCGAGGATTGATGATTTGATGGATCAATTGGTTGGTGCGGAGATGTTTAGTAAGATTGATTTGAGGTCAGGATATCATCAAATTAGAGTGAAGGCGGAAGATATATCCAAAACCGCGTTCCGAACGAGGTATGGACACTATGAGTATTCCGTGATGCCGTTTGGAGTGTCTAATGCCCCAGGTGTCTTCATGGAGTATATGAATAGGAAATTTCATCCTTATCTGGACCGTTTTGTGGTGGTGTTCATAGATGATATTTTAGTGTATTCGAAGTCTGAGGAGGAGCATGCTGAGCATCTAAGGATTGTGTTAAATGTCTTGAAGGAAAGCAAGTTGTATGCTAAGATGTCGAAGTGTGAGTTTTGGTTGCGGGAAGTGAGTTTCCTTGGTCACGTGATTTCTAAGGGAGGTATTGCCGTAGATCCAGCGAAGGTTGGTGCAGTGTTGCAGTGGGAATCACCTAAGTCTGTTTTTGAGATTATAAGCTTTCTTGGATTGGCAGGTTATTATCGGAGATTCATCGAGGGGTTCTCTAAGTTAGCGTTGCCATTGACGCAGTTGACTCGGAAAGGACAAGCTTTTGTTTGGGATGCTAAATGCGAGAAGAGTTTCCAAGAGTTGAAGAAGAGGTTGGCTTCAGCTCCAGTGTTGATTTTACCGAATCCGACGGAGTCGTTTGTTGTGTATTGTGATGCTTCTAAGACGGGTCTTGGTGGCGTGCTTATGCAGAATCGTCAAGTTGTGGCTTATGCTTCGAGGCAATTGAAAGTGCATGAGAAGAATTATCCGACTCATGATTTGGAATTGGCGGCAATTGTGTATGCTTTGAAGATTTGGAGGCATTATCTTTATGGTTCTAAGTTTGAAGTGTTTAGTGATCATAAGAGTCTGAAGTATTTGTTTGTTCAGAGAGAGTTGAATATGAGGCAGAGGAGATGGATGGAGTATCTTAAGGATTTTGATTTTCAGTTGAGTTATCATCCTGGGAAGGCTAATGTGGTAGCAGATGCTTTGAGTAGGAAGACTTTGCATATGTCTGCTTTGATCGTCAAAGAATTGGAATTGATTGAACAGTTTCGAGATTTGAGTTTGGTTAGTGAGTTAACGCCGGATGGTGTGAGGCTGGTGTCATACCCCGATTTTTTACCTAAGATCGTGCATTCACACACCGACAGGTGTCATTTGACCCTACACTCGTACGCCGTTCGATCATGATCGGTCGCTGATTTTTCGGTGAAAAATTCGGCAGAGAGGTATTTTAAAATACCTCATTTTTATTTTGTTTGGGTTCCGAATCGCGTCGTCATCTCCTTTTATTTTCGTCCATTAATTTTAATTCCATTAGTCATTATTAAGTCCAGGTCCACATATTTCCTTTTGCCATTATTTTTTTTTTTACTTATTCTTTTAATGTTATTTTTATTATTATTTGATAAAAAATCCAAAAATACGGTCCTGATCCAAATCCACAGTCTGTCCATAATCACATCCAGTACGCGTTTGCATTCATCTCAATCCGTACATGTTTTTCGACCATCATTCAACAAACCCTAAACCTAACACTGTCACTATATAACACAAGCACAACAGTCATGAAGGGGGCCGAAAATTTAAATAAAAAACCTACTGAATCAAAAACAACAAAGAGAAGCAGCAGTCGCGAATCGAAAACAAACAGAGGCCGAAATATCAACATCAGAAAAACCTGCAAAAAACCCAGTTTCACAATACGTATAAACCAGTACCGAATCATCAATCAGGAACAATATCGTAAAACCTTTCATACAAACCCGAACCAGTGAACCAACACCACCGATTCAATCCCTTTCAACGTCCAATAGGACGAACCAAACAGAACTGTCACCGTCGAAATCAGAAATACGCACGGCACAATATCAAAACTCGAATACCAAATCAACCGGCGCTCACGGCTACACCACAGGACACAAACTTCGACAAAACCGAACTCAAAAATAAAGAGGTAATTTTATTTCGTTTTTCTTCCTTTTGTTCTTTTTAGATCTAGAATGTCTAGGGTAAATACTTGAAGGCTTTGGGGGTAAAAAAACGGATATAGGAAAAAGGAAAGAGGTAGAAGTAGGAAAGAACCAAAAAGGTAGTCTTTTTATTATTTGTTTAGATCGTAGATCTAGGGATTTAGAGTTTGTTTCTGAAATCTTTAAGGTTAGAAATGGAAAGAGGAGAAGGAGAGGGATAGAAAGCACGAAAAAATAAAAAAAAAGGGGACCTTTACAGGTCTGACGCGGCGGCGGCGCCGTCCGGACGGTCAACCACCGTGCCGGATATGCGTTTCACGGCGGCTTGTTCTTCAAGCTCGCCGGAAACTTCAACCGGAGAAGGAGAAGGTAAAGATAGGGAAGAGAGAAGAGAGAGCAGAGAGAGAAAGAGTAAGAGAGAGAAGGGAATTGGGGAAATGAAAAGAAGTAAAGGCTACAGCCTTTATATACTTTAACCAAATCCTGTGTGCGCTAGCCCATACCCTAGTGTACACCCTCATGCATTTGTCCTTTGATTTGAATCATGTGGTTCTTGATGCCCCACTGGAGATCAGATCAAGGCTGTCTGATCTTGATCAGACGGCCCTGATCTTGTCAAACAAGCCCATGCGCGCCTGGCATTACCCAAGGCCCAGTTCAACTTTTTTTTTAATTCCTACACCCCCTGTTTACCGCTTGCGCCTCCAGCATCTCATTTTTTTTACCGTTTTCATGCATTTTAAATTTCCATTGCATTTTATTTTTTTTCATGTTATTGTTTACAAGCATTCACATATTTACTTTTATATTTATTTTTTTTTATAGCAAGAACGTAGAATGTAAATAGGTTTTAATGTAATTTTTTTTTTCCGCAGGCTTTAGAATGTATTAATAGGTTTTTTTTGTAATAGTTTAGGTGCATGTGTGCGTGTGTGTGGGCATATTTATTTTTATTGTTCCTAGTTTAGGGTAAAGGTTTTTTTGCGGTGATCCAATGTCACCACAAAAACCTACGTTTTACTTTCTTGCTCCGTTAGATTTAATTTTCATTTAATTTTCAAAAACAACAAAAACATTCAAAAAAAAACATTTTCATAATAAACCTTGGTTGTTTAATCAAGTGATCCCTTATTTTATCATTTCATAAATAAAAATTGCAATCAATCTAAATTCTATTTTCAGTCATTTTCTTTAATATAAAAAACACAAACAAATTTATTTTGCCACTTGGCTTTTTTATTTCAAAATATTTTCGAAAAACTAAAAAACACCCAACCAATCAAACGTAAATTTCTACCCCGAACTACGAGGTTTTGATCCCTCACGGGTACGTAGGCAAAGGACCTTGTCCTCTCAAATCAATAAAAATGTAGATAATTAGGTTTTTTTTCTTAATCATTTTAAATTTCTTTTTTCAAAGCAAGTAAGTTATAGCACAAGAATTAAATAAAACCAAGAGGTTCCCGTAGAGTACTACGGACATAAAGGGTGCTAATACCTTCCCTTTATGTAACTAACCCCCGAACCCTAAATCTTTTTTAAAGTGGTATTTGAACCTTTTTCCACTTTCTTTTAAAAAATAAAATGTTCAGTCGTTAAATAAAATAGTGAGTCAAACGCTAATCAAATAGCCTTGATCTCCGAAAAAATGACGCGACAGAAATGGCGACTTCACTGGGGACCTTTTAAGAGGGTTGAGCCTAACTTGGCTTTATTTAAAATTTTGTGCTATAACTTGCTTAAAAACAAAAACAAAAAAAACAAAATACGTGTATATATGTTCTTCCTTCTTCTTTCACCTTTCTTAACGTGTGTGGTGAGATAAGTCCCCCACCCGGACTTGAGGGAAACATAAGATAGGACGGTGGTATAATCATAGTGCTTTGCCAAGAGTGATTTTTGGTTGTGGTACACGTGATAACCCCACTCAACGGAGGAATCTTGGAAGTATACAATGTTGACACGAGTATTCGTGTTTGACATACTATTTCCGAGTGACCGTCGAAGTTGAGAACCTTTAGTTACCTTTAACCCATCTCAGCCTTTTAGGGCGTAGTGCGGTGGCTATTCAAGAGTAAATCTTGATCTAGTTGATACGCGATACTACACTCGAGCGAGACTCTCGTACGAACATTTTTTTGGACCGGAAGTAAATTCCGCTATGCAATAATCTTCGGAAGAGGGTTGTAGACCTTGAGAACTTGGTAGAACCCGTGATACAGGTACAAATGAAACCATAGTCCCTACCAAATGGCACGCTCACTCTTGACTCCAACATCATGAACTTAACCTCATCATGTTTTCTCTGTTCTTTAGCATAATCATGCATACATACATTCATTCATAAACCTTTTTTTCATCAAACAATCGAAGGACTTATATAAATTTTTTGTAAAAACATCATAGATGGAGATTGCAAGAAGAAACACTAAGAAATACACTTTCCAGAGACCGGATTTGCTGAAATTAAGGGAGTTAGGGAAGAAGGTAGCTAGTCCAGAAGATTTTCATGCTCGCCATGGGAGATTGCTTGGTATCCTTAAAACGGATGTCGCGAAGGGAGTCTTGGAAACTTTAGTCCAATTCTATGATCCTCTTTACCACTGCTTCACGTTCCCTGACTACCAACTTGTCCCCACCCTCGAAGAGTACTCTTATTTGGTTGGTCTACCTGTGCTTGACAAAATACCATTCAGCGGCCTTGAACCCGTCCCTAAACTCTCAACCATTGCGAACGCCCTCCATCTGGGAGCCTCTGTCATAAAATCAAACCTCATTGTTAAAGGAGGTCTCCAGGGCCTTACGACAAAGTTCCTCTATCAACAAGCCTCCTTTCTCGCTGATGTAGCCAGTAACGAGGCCTTTTACTCCATTCTAGCCCTACTCATATATGGCCTTGTACTTTTCCCAAATATTGATAACTTCGTGGACATCCGTGCCATACAAATCTTCCTCACCAAAAATCCCGTCCCTACCCTGTTGGCCAACACATACCATTCCATCCATGATCGGACATTAGCAGGCCGTGGAGCTATCCTCTGTTGTGCACCTTTGCTTTACAAATGGTTTACCTCACATCTACCTCAAACACATTCCTTTCAAGCCAATCCCGAAGGTCATTCATGGTCCTAAAAAAATCATGTCTCTGACCCCATCTGATATAGTCTGGTACCATGCAGCTTGGGACAACGGAACCATCATCGCCAGTTGCGGTGAATATCCCAACGTGCCTCTTCTCGGTATGTATGGAGGAATTAGTTACAACCCTATCCTTGCCCGACGACAATTCGGGTACCAATGAGAACCCAACCGGATAACCTCCCTTTAACCGGAGAATTCTACTACAACGACAAAGATTACTCGAATAAGAGAGATAAGTTTGTGCAAGCTTGGAGGGGCATCCGTAAACTTAACAGAAGCCAGTTGGGAAAGAAGGGAGACTTTGTGCATGGATCTTATACCCAATGGGTCATTGATAGAGCCACGAGCTATGGGATGCCTTACACCCTACCGAGGTACTTATCCTCAACTACCCTAGCATCATCTCTACCCATACCTGTCAAGACTAAGGAGGAGTATCAGGAGCGATTGACTGAGACAACCCTTGAAAGTGTCACTTGGAAAAGAAGATACGATGAAGCTATGCGCGAGATGGAAACAATGAGTGGGGAAATAGAACAGCACAAGCATAAACTCCTCAAACAAAGCCGAACAATTGTCGCACAAAATATTGACATCCAAGTGAAGGACAAGCTTCTCAAACGACATATTAACAAGAAAGAGCATATGGATTTCTTCGCTGGCGCTCATCCAGATTTTGAGGAGTAGACCGCTTCAAGAGTCGGAGAACTTCATAGTTTTTTTTCCATTTATGTCATTTTCTAGATTTTTGTAATATACTTTGGAGTCCATCCCTTGGCTCGGTTTTTTAGAAAGGGAATTATCTTGTGATGTTTTAAATTATTATTCAATAAAATTTTCAACTACGATGTTTACAGAAATGCTTTTATAAGTCCTTCGATAAAAATGTGTCTTTTGCATAAACATACCATGCATCATTCTCCATTCATAGTTTCAAATCCCAAGTCTCACGCAAATTTTTTATTCTTAAAGGTTAGCCCGTTTGAAAAGTGGTCCGGCGCATTCTCTACAAGTCTACTCGCACTCACTACACTCGGGCAACTGTAAAGAAAAAAATGGACTTTCTCGAACAAGAAAACCGAGTACTCCGAGAAGCAAATGAGGCCATGCAGGCCAAGATGGACGAACTGACTGAATTGGTAAAGACATTAACGGCCGCGCAAGATCAACTGCCACCACCACCTCCTCCCCCTGGCAGTACTCAGGCTGAGGCAGGTCCCTCTTTTGTTACCTCACAGCAAGTGACACCAGAAGGTCGTCCTTGGAGCATGCCTTTTAGCCTTGGTGAAGTGTTCCGTCCTCATGGCTCAGAAGCTCCAGTGTCTACCGTTCAAAGTGCATTTTCCGCTCCGACTGTAACCTACTCAATACCTCTGGTTCATACTATGCCACAAAGAGAAGACCCAATCATTCCCTCAGGAAGTACAGGAGCCCATGATAAAGTGATTGACTTACAGGAGAAGTTTGAGATGATGAATCGAGAAATGCAGGCACTCCGTGGAAGGGAAATATTCGGGAAAAATGCTTATGATCTCTGCTTGGTACCAAATGTCCAGATACCCCACAAATTCAAGCTCCCAAACTTTGAGAAATACAAAGGGACGTCCTGTCCTAAAGAGCATCTAAGGATGTATATGAGGAAGATGTCCACGTATGTACGTGACGACCAGGTCCTCATTCATTACTTTCAAGACAGTCTAGCTGGTGCCGCACTGAAGTGGTACATAAATCTGGACCGTACAGAGGTCCGAACTTTCAATAATCTGTGTGAAGCTTTTGTGCAGCAATACAAGTTCAATGTGGACATGGCTCCAGACCGAAGTGATCTTCAAGCTATGACTCAGAAAGACAGAGAAACATTCAAAGAGTATGCCCAGCGATGGAGGGATGTTGCTGCCCAGGTTAGCCCAGGTATAGAAGAAAAGGAGATGACCAAACTGTTCTTGAAAACTCTAGGTCAGTTCTATTATGAGAGGATGGTTGGAAGTGCGCCCAGAGACTTCACAGAGATGGTCAACATGGGGATGCAGTTGGAAGAAGGAGTCCGAGAAGGACGGTTAGTGAAAGAAAATACATCCACCGGCAGTACAAGAAAGTTCGGAAATAGTTTTTCAAAGAAGAAAGAACAAGAGATCAACATGGTGACCCATCAACCAAATTATCCAGCCTATAACCATATTGCTGCCATCACGCCTACCACCAACACTACTCAACCACTAAATTATCAACTTCCCCAATATCCTCAACAATATCTCCCCCAATATCCTCAGCAATATCCTCAACAATATCCCCAACAACCATATCAACATCGCCCATACCAGCAACAACCACACCAACAAAATCCCCAACAACCACACCAACAATATCCCCAACAGCCATATCGGCAACAACAACCACGACCACAAGCTCAAAGATTACAAATTGACCCAATTCCTATTACCTATGTAGAACTGCTTCCAGGGTTACTCAAACAGAACATGATCCAAACTAGACCACCTCCTCCAGTGCCAGAAAAACCATCACCAGGGTACAGACCAGACCAGACCTGTGCTTTTCACCAAGCGGCCCCAGGCCACAACATTAAGAATTGCTATTGTTTGAAGAACGCCGTCCAGAGGCTAATCAATGAAAAGAGAATAACCTTCACAGACTCAAACCCAAATATTCAAACCAACCCTTTACCAAATCATGGTGCTCCAGCCGTCAACATGGTCAAAGACTGCCAAAAGACTCGCCTTGTTCTTAAAGTGCAACATATCCGAACACCATTGGTTCCATTACATGCCAAGTTATGTGAAGCGTCTTTTTACAAACATGACCACGCCGCCTGTGAGGTGTGCCGTCTAGATCCGTGGGGTTGCCAGGAAGTAAAGGATGATATCCAAGGACTACTGAACCGGGGAGAATTAATTGTTGAAAGAAAATGTGACGATGTATGTGTCATGACTCCTGAGCCTTTGGAGATATTCTTTGACAGTCGGAAGTCGGCTACTCCTTTAGTGATTTTCTTACCAGGACCAATGCCTTATGTCTCTGAAAAGGCCATACCATACAAGTACAATGCCACCATGATAGAAGGAGGTCACGAGGTTCCTATACCATCTTTGCCGTCTGTGGGTAATATTGCTGAAGACAGTAGAGTACTGGGGAACGGGCGTGTTATCCCTGCAGTGTTTCCAAAGAGGTTTAACGTCCCGTTAATTGAAGAGGTTCAAGCTAAAGATTCTAATGCACTCCAAGATGTAGGCCAGTCTAGTGGGGCCGGCACGAGTTCTGATTTCGATGAGGTGCTCAAGCTGATCAAGAAGAGCGATTATAAGATAATTGATCAACTGATGCAGACTCCGTCAAAAATATCGAAAATGTCTTTACTGCTGAATTCAGAGGCTCATAGTGGAGCTTTAATGAGCGTTTTAGAGCAAGCATTTGTAGACCATGATGTGACTGTTGGTCAGTTCGGTGGAATAGTGGGGAATATCACTGCATGCAACAACTTGAGTTTCAGTGATGAAGAACTCCCAGAAGAAGGAAGGAACCATAACTTGGCGTTACATATATCAGTGAATTGCAAGACAGATGCTTTGTCAAATGTGTTGTTAGACACCGGGTCAGCTCTAAATGTGATGGCTAAAACAACTTACAACCAACTTTCCTATCAAGGCACACCGTTAAGACGAAGTGGAGTAACGGTAAAGGCTTTTGACGGTTCAAGGAAAACTATTCTCGGAGAGGTGGACCTGCCCATTACAATCGGGCCACATGTTTTCCAGGTTACTTTTCAAATAATGGACATACAAGCATCATACAGTTGTCTTTTGGGCCGACCTTGGATTCATGGGGCTGGGGCAGTGACATCAACCTTACATCAGAAAGTGAAGTTTGTGAAGAATGGGAAACTGGTAACTGTGAATGGAGAAGAAGCTTTGTTAGTAAGCCACTTGTCGGCTTTCTCTTTCATTGGTGCCGAAAATATCGAGGGGTCTTCATTTCAAGGACTTTCTTTAGAACAAGAGAATTCGAAGAAGAATGGGGCATCTATTTCATCTTTCAAGGACGCTCAGAGGGTAGTCCAAGATGGTGTGTCTACAGGCTGGGGGCAAGTGTTAAGCTTACTAGAGAACAAGCATCGAGAAGGTCTCGGTTTCTCTTCATCAGCTGGAATCCCCGAGGCAGGGTTCGTCATTGAGCCACAGAGAGGGATTTTTCGCAGTGCTGGATTCATTCATTCTCCGCCAGAAACCAACGCAGTCATTGAAGACAACCTCGAAGGAATTCCATGCAACTTTGTGACGCAAGGAGGGTCTAACCATAACTGGGTTGCTGTCGACGTTCCTTTTGTTGCTCATTTGTCCAAGTAATGCACTTGTTTGTCTTTATGCTTTCAAAAAAAAATCTTTTCGTCCTGCCCCAAGCGAAAGTGAATTTATCTAGGGCTTTTTGCTTCAAAAATTACAATCATCAATAAAATGTCGTTTTGTTTCCGAATTTTGTTTTATTTTGTGCTTTTAAAAAAAATGGTAATACAAAAAACCAAAAATGATCACTTCCAGATACCTGCATTTACACATTTCTTCTAAAATCAATCATTAAACATATGTGCAGATTAATTATCAATAAACCCGTTGAACAACGTGACTCTATAATCTCTCCCAACTTTGAGTTTCCTGTATACGAAGCAGAAGAAGAAGAGGTTGAGGAGATTCCCGATGAGATTTCTCGTTTACTTGAACAAGAAAGAAGAGTTATTCAGCCTTATGGGGAAGCATTAGAAGTAATCAATCTAGGCTCTGAAGAAGACAAGAAAGAGATAAGGATCAGGGCGTCACTTGAAGCAAATGTCAAGAAACAAGTGATAGAACTTCTCAAAGAATATGTCGATGTGTTTGCTTGGTCGTATAAGGATATGCCGGGGCTGGATACTGATATTGTGGTACACCGTTTGCCTCTGAAGCCTGAATGTCCACCAGTCAAACAGAAATTGAGAAGAACTCACCCTGATATGGCTCTCAAGATCAAAGAGGAAGTACAAAAACAGATTGACGCAGGATTCCTCGTTACGTCAGAATACCCTCAATGGTTAGCCAACATAGTGCCCGTTCCGAAGAAAGATGGTAAGGTCAGAATGTGTGTTGATTATCGTGACTTGAACAAAGCTAGTCCCAAAGATGACTTCCCACTGCCTCATATTGATGTGTTAGTTGACAGTACTGCAAAATCCAAAGTTTTCTCCTTCATGGACGGTTTCTCCAGTTACAATCAAATTAAGATGGCGCCTGAAGATAGAGAAAAAACATCCTTCATCACCCCTTGGGGCACTTTCTGTTACAAAGTAATGCCGTTTGGTTTGATAAACGCAGGAGCTACTTATCAGAGAGGTATGACTACCCTTTTTCATGACATCATGCACAAAGAAATTGAGGTTTACGTGGATGATATGATCGTCAAATCAAGCACTGAAGAAGAACATGTCGAATACTTGCTAAAGATGTTCCAACGACTGAGAAAATACCAACTCCGTCTGAACCCCAATAAGTGCACTTTTGGTGTCAGATCCGGGAAGCTTCTGGGCTTCATTGTTAGTCAGAAAGGTATCGAAGTAGATCCGGACAAAGTCAAAGCCATCAGAGAAATGCCTGCTCCAAAAACAGAAAAACAAGTAAGAGGATTCCTCGGGCGTTTAAATTACATCTCCAGATTCATTTCTCATATGACTGCGACATGTGGACCGATATTCAAGTTACTCTGCAAGGATCAAGGGATTGTATGGACAGAAGATTGCCAGAAAGCCTTCGACAGCATCAAAGAGTACTTACTAGAACCGCCCATTCTTATCCCTCCAGTTGAAGGAAGACCGTTGATTATGTACCTAACTGTATTAGATGCTTCTATGGGTTGTGTGCTCGGGCAACAAGATGAGACCGGAAGAAAGGAGCACGCTATTTATTATCTAAGCAAGAAGTTTACTGGTTGTGAGTCTCGTTATTCCATGCTTGAGAAGACTTGTTGTGCTTTAGCCTGGGCCGCCAAACGCCTCCGTCATTACATGGTTAATCATACCACTTGGTTGATATCTAAAATGGATCCGATCAAGTACATCTTCGAGAAGCCAGCTTTAACAGGAAGAATCGCCCGGTGGCAGATGTTGTTATCCGAGTATGATATTGAGTACCGTTCCTAGAAAGCAATCAAAGGTAGCATCCTTGCCGATCACCTGGCTTACCAACCGATCGAAGATTATCAGCCTATAAAGTTCGATTTCCCCGACGAAGAGATCATGTATTTGAAAATGAAAGATTGTGACGAGCCGTTGTTCGGGGAAGGCCCAGACCCTGAATCAAGATGGGGTTTGATATTCGACGGAGCTGTTAATGTTTATGGCAGCGACATTGGGGCAGTCATTATTACTCCTAAAGGTACCCACATCCCATTCTCTGCCAGACTAACCTTCGACTGCACAAACAACATGGCAGAATACGAAGCATGCATCATGGGTATCGAAGAAGCGATCGATCTAAGAATCAAGAACCTTGACATCTATGGTGATTCAGCTCTCGTAGTCAATCAGATCAAAGGAGAATGGGAAACTCGCCACCCCGGCTTGATTCCAAACAAAGACTACGCGAGACGATTACTGACCTTCTTCAACAAGGTCGAATTGCACCACATCCCCCGTGATGAGAACCAAATGGCAGATGCTCTAGCTACCTTATCCTCAATGTACCAAGTAAACCGTCGAAATGAAGTACCATTAATCAGTATCAGGTGTCTTGAAAGACCTGCTCATGTATTTGCAACTGAAGAAGTGGTTGACGACAAACCATGGTACCATGATATCAAGTGTTTCCTTCAAAGTCAAGAGTATCCACCCGGAGCATGCAACAAAGACAAGAAAACATTAAGAAGACTATCTGGCAACTTCTTCCTGAACGGAAATATTTTGTATAAAAGAAACTTTGATATGGTGTTGCTTAGATGTGTGGACGCCCGCGAAGCTGATTTACTGATGCATGAAATACACGAAGGATCTTTCGGTACTCATTCAAGTGGGCATACAATGACCAAGAAGATATTAAGGGCAGGTTATTACTGGATGAAGATGGAAGCGGATTGTTACAAGCATGCCAGGCGGTGTCATAAGTGCCAAATCTATGCTGATAAGATTCATGTTCCGCCAACTGCACTCAACGTTCTCTCTTCCCCGTGGCCTTTCTCCATGTGGGGCATCGACATGATTGGTAGGATCGAGCCCAAAGCTTCAAACGGGCACCGTTTCATCCTAGTGGCCATCGACTATTTCACCAAGTGGGTTGAAGCTGCATCTTATGCTAATGTGACCAAGCAAGTGGTGGTCAAGTTCATCAAGAATCAAATCATCTGCCGCTATGGCGTCCCTAGCAGAATCATTACAGACAATGGGACAAATCTGAACAACAATATGATGAAAGAACTGTGTGATGATTTCAAGATCGAGCATCATAACTCCTCTCCTTACAGGCCTCAGATGAATGGTGTTGTCGAAGCCGCAAACAAGAATATAAAGAAGATTGTCCAGAAAATGGTGGTAACTAACAAAGACTGGCATGAGATGCTTCCATTCGCATTACATGGATATCGTACTTCCGTACGCACATCAACAGGGGCAACCCCTTTCTCTTTGGTATATGGTATGGAAGCAGTGCTTCCCGTAGAAGTTGAGGTCCCTTCAATGAGAGTTTTAATGGAAGCTGAGTTATCAGAAGCTGAATGGACTCAAAGTAGGTATGATCAGTTGAACTTAATTGAGGAGAAACGCATGGCTGCTCTATGTCATGGACAACTATATCAAAGAAGGATGAAGCAGGCTTTCGACAAGAAAGTCCGTCCCCGTGAATTCAAAGAGGGTGATCTTGTGCTAAAAAAGATTTTGTCTTTCCAACCCGACTCCAGGGGCAAGTGGACTCCTAACTATGAGGGCCCATACGTCGTCAAAAGGGTCTTCTCCGGTGGTGCCATGACCCTTCAAACTATGGATAGTGAAGAACTTCCGCGTACTGTAAACACAGATGCAGTCAAGAAATATTTTGTCTAAAAATTATAAGAACAGCTCGGTAAGTCGAAAACCCGAAAGGGCGGCTTAGGCAAAAATGAGCGTCTCGGTGGGCTGAAAACCCGAAAGGGCGGTCCAGGCAAAAATTAGAGACATTAAACAGAGATTATCCTGATAGGCTGAAAACCTGAAAGGGCAGCCTATGCAAAAATTAAGGATAAAGAAAAAGACAGAGTAACTGCATCCGGTCAGACACCACCAACTTGGGGCATATCTGCTACCAAAGAACCTTCGATCTGAAGCATCAGAACAGCATAACTCAAAGTTGTTAGGGAAAATAGGGTTGCGAAGTTCAATGTACCCCTCCACAAATAAATTACCGTTTTTTTAAACTTTTGTAAAGATCTATGGAGTCATGCCATCGGCTGACCACCGTTCAATCAATAAAATTTGAGCCATTTCCCCTTTATTTGAAATTCTCATTTATTTTATTTTTTCACACTTTCTTCTGTTTTTGATGGTAATATTGCGAAGCAAATTCTTAAAACTTTTTCACGTCTCTCAAAAGCATAAACAAATAAGTGCTCCTTAAGACTCATGAGTAAAATGGAGCGTACGTCGACATTCTCCTCCAGGAACGTTTGGACCATACTAAACAAGCATGGCTAGACAATGTGGGAAGTTTTACAAAAGGAAACAAAAAAATACAAAAAAGAGCTCGCTAAGTCGAAAACCTGAAAGGGTGGCTTAGGCAATAGAGAGCGTCCCGGTGGACTGAAAACCCGAAAGGACGGTCCAGGCAAAAATTAGGGGCACAAAAAAGGAAATATACTTCCGGTGGACTGAAAACCCGAAAGGGCGGTCCAGGCAAAAATTAGGGGCAGAAAAAAGGAAATATACTCCCGGTGGACTGAAAACCCGAAAGGGCGGTCCAGACAAAAGTTAGGGATTTCAAAAGAAAACAAACGAACAAACAAAAAACAAAAAGGAGCATGACTGCTGGGGCATACCAATGGATTGGCACTCTATGCGAAATGGCGACTTCTACCCAAAGTTCTGGCCGATAACGGGCTCCCTCCCCAGGAAACATTGAGAATTGCTACCTTGTGCCAGGTTTCACCATGAAATTTGTTCGATTAGTCCACAACAATGTTATCTTCAAGGAAGTTTGCCGACTGTGGGTGCTGCGATGTCAGCCAGTCTCCCCATCCTACCTGCTTTGTCTCGTTCCGTCAAATTTACCTATCGCCACCCGGTCTACACACTCATACATTCATTCATACATTCATACATTTATGCATTATTATTTTCACTGACACACAACATATACACGACATCATTCACACATGGTTGCATCAGTCACCCGAAGTCATGTTTGGCTGTACCCTGTCGTTCCAGGTCCTCAGTTAGTTTAAAGCTGACAGTCCTACACAAGGGACCGCTTACATCTTACACTTTACTGCTTTCAAGCCGACAGTCCTACACAACGGACCGCTTACATTTTACTGCTTTCAAGCCGACAGTCCTACACAACGGACCGCTTACATTTTTACTACTTTCAAGCCGACAGTCCTACACAACGGACCGCTTACACTTTACTGCTTTCAAGCCGACAGTCCTACACAACGGACCGCTTACATTTTACTGCTTTCAAGCCGACAGTCCTACACAACGGACCGCTTACATTTTAACTGCTTTCAAGCCGACAGTCCTACACAACAGACCGCTTACGTTTTTACTGCTTTCAAACCGACAGTCCAACACAACAGACCGCTTACATTTTTACTCCTTTCAAGCCGACAGTCCCACACAACGGACCGCTTACACTTTATCTGCTTTCAAGCTAATAGTTCCACAAAACGGACCATTTACATTTTTACTGTTTTCAAGCCAACGATCCCAAACAACAGATCACTTAAGTTTACCTTTTGCCTTGTTTTAATCTGTTAGTCCTAAACGACGGACACTCCGCGTCTATCCGTCATTCACTTGAGTGTAATCCCCAGTACGTCTGGCCCAGAGATGTCATCAAAAGTTTTGCCTTCGTTAAACCATCGTCCCAAATTAGTACAATAATAGACAATCATTCCCCAGTGAAACTACATTCCTCCTACAGAGTCAAATCCCTTTCTATAAAGAGTTCGAGCGTCCCGTCGTTATTACTCGTCCCAATCAATTCATCCATATCATCCTGCATTCATAATTACGTCACACACATTCACAAAGTATCTTAAGGTCAAAAATAGGTGTACTTTGTATTTAAGTCCCTTCGATCTGTCAAATCAAAGATTTCATCTTCAAATCTTCGGACGAAGAAACTTAAATAAGGGCATCTGTCATACCCCGATTTTTGACCTAAGATCGTGCATTCACACACCGACATGTGTCATTTGACCCTACGCTCGTACGCCGTTTGATCATGATCGGTCGCTGATTTTTCGGTGAAAAATTTGGCAGAGAGGTATTTTAAAATACCTCATTTTTATTTTGTTTGGGTTCCGAATCGCGTCGTCATCTCCTTTTATTTTCGTCCATTAATTTTAATTCCATTAGTCATTATTAAGTCCAGGTCCACATATTTCCTTTTGCCATTATTATATTTTTTTTTACTTATTCTTTTAATGTTATTTTTATTATTATTCATTTTTATTATTATTTGATAAAAAATCCAAAAATACGGTCCTGATCCAAATCCACAGTCTGTCCACAATCACATCCAGTACGCGTTTGCATTCATCTCAATCCGTACATGTTTTTCGACCATCATTCAACAAACCCTAAACCTAACACTGGCACTATATAACACAAGCACAACAGTCATGAAGGGGGCCGAAAATTTAAATCAAAAACCTACTGAATCAAAAACAACAAAGAGAAGCAGCAGTCGCGAATCGAAAACAAACAGAGGCCAAAATATCAACATCAGAAAAACCTGCAAAAAACCCAGTTTCACAATACGTATAAACCAGTACCGAATCATCAATCAGGAACAATATCGTAAAACCTTTCATACAAACCCGAACCAGTGAACCAACACCACCGATTCAATCCCTTTCAACGTCCAATAGGACGAACCAAACAGAACTGTCACCGTCGAAATCAGAAATACGCACGGCACAATATCAAAACTCGAATACCAAATCAACCGGCGCTCACGGCTACACCACAGGACACAAACCTCGACAAAACCGAACTCAAAAATAAAGAGGTAATTTTATTTCGTTTTTCTTCCTTTTGTTCTTTTTAGATCTAGAATGTCTAGGGTAAATACTTGAAGGCTTTGGGGGTAAAAAAACGGTTATAGGAAAAAAGAAAGAGGTAGAAGTAGGAAAGAACCAAAAAGGTAGTCTTTTTATTATTTGTTTAGATCGTAGATCTAGGGATTTAGAGTTTGTTTCTAAAATCTTTAAGGTTAGAAATGGAAAGAGGAGAAGGAGAGGGATAGAAAGCACGAAAAAAAAAAAAAAAAGGGGACCTTTACAGGTTTGATGCGGCGGCGCCGCCGTCCGGACAGTCAACCACCGTGCCGGAAACTGCGTTTCACGGCGGCTTGTTCTTCAAGCTCGCCGGAAACTTCAACCGGAGAAGGAGAAGGTAGAGAGAGGGAGGAGAGAAGAGAGAGCAGAGAGAGAAAGAGTAAGAGAGAGAAGGGAATTGGGGAAATGAAAAGAAGTAAAGGCTACAGCCTTTATATACTCTAACCAAATCCTGTGTGCGCTAGCCCATACCCTAGTGTACACCCTCATGCATTTGTCCTTTGATTTGAATCATGTGGTTCTTGATGCCCCACTGGAGATCAGATCAAGGTTGTCTGATCTTGATCAGACGGCCCTGATCTTGTCAAACAAGCCCATGCGCGCCTGGCATTACCCAAGGTCCAGTTCAACTTTTTTTTTAATTCCTACACCCCCTGTTTACCGCTTGCGCCTCCAGCATCTCATTTTTTTTACCGTTTTCATGCATTTTAAATTTCCATTGCATTTTATTTTTTTTCATGTTATTGTTTACAAGCATTCACATATTTACTTTTATATTTATTTATTTTTATAGCAAGAACGTAGAATGTAAATAGGTTTTAATGTAATTTTTTTTTTCCGCAGGCTTTAGAATGTATTAATAGGTTTTTTTTGTAATAGTTTAGGTGCATGTGTGCGTGTGTGTGGGCATATTTTTTTTTTTTGCGGTGATCCAACGTCACCACAAAAACCTACGTTTTACTTTCTTGCTCCGTTAGATTTAATTTTCATTTAATTTTCAAAAACAACAAAAACATTCAAAAAAAAAACATTTTCATAATAAACCTTGGTTGTTTAATCAAGTGATCCCTTATTTTATCATTTCATAAATAAAAATTGCAATCAATCTAAATTCTATTTTCAGTCATTTTCTTTAATATAAAAAACACAAACAAATTTATTTTGCCACTTGGCTTTTTTATTTCAAAATATTTTCGAAAACTAAAAAACACCCAACCAATCAAACGTAAATTTCTACCCCGAACTACGAGGTTTTGATCCCTCACGGGTACGTAGGCAAAGGACCTTGTCCTCTCAAATCAATAAAAATGTAGATAATTAGGTTTTTTTTCTTAATCATTTTAAATTTCTTTTTTCAAAGCAAGTAAGTTATAGCACAAGAATTAAATAAAACCAAGAGGTTCCCGTAGAGTACTACGGACATAAAGGGTGCTAATACCTTCCCTTTATGTAACTAATCCCCGAACCCTAAATCTTTTTTAAAGTGGTATTTGAACCTTTTTCCACTTTCTTTTAAAAAATAAAATGTTCAGTCGTGAAATAAAATAGTGAGTCAAACGCTAATCAAATAGCCTTGATCTCCGAAAAATGACGCGACAGCTGGGTATGTTGAAGCTGACAAGCAACATTTTGGAAGAGACTAAGAGTGGTCAGAAGGAAGATTTGGCACTCGTGGATAAAATGGTGTTGGTAAATCAAGGTAAAGGTGTGGACTTTAAATTGGATGGGAACGGTGTTTTGATGTTTCGTGATCGAGTTTGTGTACCGAGTGTGCCTGATCTTAAGAAGAGGATTTTGGAAGAAGGTCACAGGAGTAGTCTGAGTATTCACCCAGGAGCGACTAAGATGTATCAGGATTTGAGGAAGTTGTTTTGGTGGCCTGGAATGAAGAAAGAGATCGCCGAGTTTGTTTATGCTTGTTTGGTTTGTCAGAAGTCGAAGATTGAACATCAGAGGCCGTCAGGTTTGATGCAACCGTTGTTTGTGCCCGAGTGGAAGTGGGATAGTATCTCTATGGATTTTGTTGGAGCTTTATCGAAGACCGTGAGGTGAAGCGCTTGCGTGGCAAAGAGATTGTTTTGGTTAAAGTGATTTGGGTTGGACCGACCGGTGAAGGTGCCACTTGGGAGTCGGAGAGTAGGATGAAGGTTTCGTTTCCAGAATTGTTTCCGTCAGGTATTTTCGAGGGCGAAAATTCTTTTTAGGGGGGGAGAGTTGTAACATCCCGATTTTTGCGATTGTTTGATTTTAATTGTTTTATGTGTATTGATTCATGTCAGTGTGCATTTCCATGGGTTTACGTATTAGGAGGGTATTTTGGTCATTTAGACTTAAGGCTATTTTAGTCTTTTATGAGGTAGGGTAATTTAGTAATCTTATGACAATAGTTATTTTTAGCGTTCTAGTTAGAACCGTTATTAAGTGTAAGAGATTAAGTTGTCGATATAATTAATTAGGACCGAGGTTTCAAGTTAATTACCGTTAGTGAGTTAGAGTTAGCGGTGTGGTGTAATTAGATTGAACCAATTAGTTAGTATGGGTTAGGCCCATTAATGGTTTGTAAATATTTGACCCATAACCTTGAGAAACTAGGGTTAGACTTTATAATTCACACAAAACACTAAGAGTAGAGAACTAGAGGCTAGGAAGAGGAGCAAGAGAAGAAGGTTGGGGCTAAATGGGAGATTGAAGCTTGAGCTAGGATTCTTGGTGTTAGAGGTAAGGGGGCTAGTCTTCATTCATAATCAATTGTTTAATCTCTTCTTCTTCTCCATCTCATAAGTGCTTATGAAATAAGTGATTATTTGAACTTAATTGATTAAATTCGTGCTCCTATTTGATGTTAATTTTGGGTATGTGAAATTGATGCTAAACATGTTATTGTTGTTGATTTTACATGCTTGAATTGTGGTTATATGATACCTTGTTGATTTTTGTTCAAATTGTTATGAACTAGAGTTGTTGTTGTTGATTGTGATGAAATCATGTTTAAGTAAGGTTGTTGTTGAATAAGATGTTGTTGTTGTTGACTGAACCTATGGGTGTTCATAACCATGGAGTCTTGTTATGAATTTGTGTTGTTCTTAAGATTTTCATAAATATGGGTCAAGTGATTATTTTGTGGATATGATGTTATGATTCAAGCTTTATATGAATTTGAATCTCTGTTTATGCCTAGAAATGTTTATACAAACTTTGGAAACCAATTTGGGCTATGGGGAACTAAAATTGAGAGTTTTTGGGTGAAAAATGGAGTTTTCTCGTGTACTGAACTGTCGCAACTCGCAACGGCGAGTTGGGGGTCACTCCCTATGACCAACTCACCATGGCGAGTGGATTTACTCGCCATGGCGAGTTGCACAGTGACAGCACTCCCAATTTCGTGTTCTTGCGTCTTTTTCGCATATTTCTGTTTTGAAATGGCCTTTGGTTTAAACATGAAAGTTTTAGATAATTGAGTTAGATTTCCAATGGCTTTGGTTTGACTTGAAAATGTTTTGTGGATTTTGAGTTATGATAGAAACACTCCAAGTGGGTCTTGGAAGACTTTTACAAAAATTCAGCATAACCGTTTCTAACTCAACCCGAAACTTTTGGTTTGCTTCCAAACATCAAATGTGAGTATTATGAGTTTAATTACGATGTTTGATAGTATCTAATCTATGTCTCGTTGAATCGAACTTAGTTTTCTTCTCTTAATGAATCGGTTTTGCAATATGATGAAATGAGACGAACTTCGTGATTTTTGTGAATTAATCGCGATTGGCCAATGAAAAGCTTATGTAATCTCTACTGCGCACAAATGTGACTTAAGAGTATACATGGCTTAGGCATTTGACTTTGTTTGGTTGGTTTTGGTTCATTACTTCGATATTTTCAAAGTTGTGAATTGTGAGTAGAATTTTGTGAAAGACATGTATGTTTATAACGAAGTATGCAAAGGAGATGAAATTGTTGAATGCATATATGTTGATTGTATGTTGGTGTGTGCATACTTGTTGAATGATGGTGATGATTGCATAGATGTATATGCATTGTTTGGTGATGATTGCATGGTTGTATATGTATTGTTTGGTGATGAGGTGATCTTTGTGTGAACATATGCATTGAGTCGAGTCATATGTTCATGCATTCATTGTTTGGTGACGGACTTATGTCCAACTGTAAGGCGGGGTGTGAAACCTTACATACGATGTTTTTGTTGCATCGAAGGTGACGACCTTGAGGTGATTTGGTACCACATGCATCTAGATGAGTCTAGAACATTGCATACATTGTTTGGTGAATTGCATTGAGTCGTGATGTGTGATTGATGCATTTGGTTCATGTGAACTTGATTGGTGAATTGAATTGATATTGGAATATCATGTGATTGTATATGTGAAGATGTTTATATTATTTAGTATTCATTATACATGATATTCTCGATTGTTTGTTTACGGATTATGTTGATGTAATGCTAACCCTCAGTGGTTTACCACCTACCTTTCCGTGCAGACGGGTAGATGGAGTGCAGGATAAGTAGCTTGTTTGCTTGGTGTTGCTGAGGAGTAGGAATCCTCTATCTCTTTTGTGCGCGTCTAGATTAGGGGCTCTGATCTAGGATGGCGTTTTATGTTAGGCTTATTTCATCATATGTTGATTTGAGGAGTATGTTATGATTCTTTTATATCCGATGTTTAGGATAAGATTATGTATTAATTATCTTGAGATTTGGAGTTATGGTTTGTATTCTTGAATATATATTCCGCTGCTATGTTTATGAACCATGATAATTTACACTTGTGGACTTGAATTTGTTGTTGGCGTAGCATCTATTTCTAGAATATATTTGTATGTTCGCGCGTTTTACCGCTTAATAGGAATAGGGTGTTACACAAAGTACGTTGTACGAACTCTGTTTCCACTACTCCACTACCTCGTACAGTTTGGCAACTGTGTCTACCGGTATTAATCTTCAAAAGGAATGGAATTCAAAATTTGCAATAGAAGGACTATTACCATATCAAGCAACAGATCAACATCTATTGATCAAGCTTCAGAAATCATCCTGATGTGCTGGATGACTTAACGTCTCTTTCCATCGCCTATATAAAGGATAGAAGACATGAAGAATTGTTGGACTCGCTATCGTATTCAACTGAGTCTTAACAGAAACACATCAACAACTTAGATTATTCTTACAAACTGAGTATTTTAGAATTTCTAAGTTAAGCAGAAAAACAGAGTCTGTCTTTGTCTGAAACAGAGTCTGTCTTTGTTTGAAACAGAGTCTGTCTTTGTTTGTATTTGGAACACGTTTGATTGTTTGTCAAGTGTTTCAACTCTATTCAATTTTCTGTAAATTGTGTCAGAAGTCTCTTGCTTGTGTGCTTGAGCAAAGAAGTCTTTTGGCTGCGTCCTTGAGCAAAGAAGTCTCTTAGTTGTGTCTTTGAGCATTGGAAGTCTCTTGCCTGCGTGCTTGAGCATTGGAAGTCTCTTACTGTGTGTTTGAGCAACTTGTAATAGATATTACATTTTAGTGGAACTCTCCTTGGAAGTGCAAGGGGGACAGGACTACTTCCGGTTTGTGGAAGGAACCTGTATAATTGCTTGTGTTCTCTCTTTTCTCTATCTCTTGATTATTTCCGCTGCAACAGAATCTGATCTCCCATCAGACTCTGATCTCTTTCAGACTCTGATCCTACGGAATTAGATTCTCACTCTTTCAAGAGCTGCGAAAAGCTAACACAATTCAACCCCCCCTTCTTGTGTTTTTCTCACCTTCAGTTGGTATCAGAGCTCCGGCTCTGTTATCATAGCACTTAACCGTGTGACAGAAAAGATCCAGAGAAAAACATGTCTTCCAGTGAACCTTCTTCTTCTGGTGCTACTTTTGGTGTTGCTATACCATACGACTATGGATCCAATAACAGCAGTAAAAAGGCCGATTATGGAAAAATTCCTAAGTTCAATGGTGATCCTGAAGAATTTTCTTGGTGGAAAACCAACTTCTACAGCTATGTCATGGGTCTTGATGAAGAACTTTGGGACATACTTGAAGATGGTGTTGGTGACTTACAACTTGATGACGAAGGTGCTGCCATTGACCGTAAACTTCACACTGCTGCTCAAAAGAAGATCTACAAGAAACATCATATCATTAGAGGAGCTCTTGTCACTGCTATTCCTAAATCTGAATACATGAAGATGAGTGACAAATCTACTGCTAGAGCCATGTTCGCTTCTCTTTGTGCAAACTATGAAGGAAGCAAAAAGGTCAGGGAAGCTAAAGCTCTTCTATTAGTTAATCAGTATGAACTGTTCAAGATGAAATAGGATGAAAGTATTGAGCAGATGTACTCAAGATTTCAAACTCTAGTATCTGGACATCAGATACTAAAGAATAGTTACATAGCTTCTGACCATGTTAGCAAGATCCTAAGGAGCTTACCCTCTAGATGGAGACCAAAGGTTACTGCAATTGAGGAGGCTAAAGATTTAAACACTTTAAGTGTTGAAGATCTTGTAAGCTCTCTCAAGGTTCATGAGTTAAGTCTCAATGAACATGAGTCTGCAAGA
This sequence comes from Medicago arabica, assembly GCA_946800305.1. NCBI lineage: Eukaryota > Viridiplantae > Streptophyta > Magnoliopsida > Fabales > Fabaceae > Medicago > Medicago arabica. The sequence continues at coordinate 17,372,566 of OX326967.1, forward strand.
AAGTCTAAAACCATTGCTTTAAAATCAAAGGGAAGATCCTCAAAAGCTCTCAAGGTTGAAGAGTCTGAAAATGAATCTTCAGCTTCTGAAAGCTCAGAGGAAGATCCTGATGTTGCTAAAGAAATAGCTATGCTTTCAAGCAGAATGCAATACCTTGCTAAAAAGAACAAGAGATTTATGAGCAAGAGTAGTGGGAAGGGTTTCAAAAAGGAGGAACAGAAAGGTTGCTTCAACTGCAAGAAGACTGGACATTTTATTGCTGACTGTCCAGAGCTGCAGAAAGAGAAATCCAAGTCAAAAAGGCCAACCTTCAATGAGTCAGGGTCAGAGGATGATGATGCTGATGGTGAAGCCAATGTAGCTGTTGGACTAATGGCTACAACTGAATCTGTAAAGAAGACACCTGAGGCAGAATCAGATGCAGACTCTGAAAGTGAAACAGAGGTATTTTCTGAACTCACAAGATCTGAATTAGTAGATTGTGTCAAAGAACTTCTTGGTCATTTTAAAGCTAAAACCACTGAGTTGAAGAAAGTCAAACAACAACTTGATAAGCTGTCAAAAAGACATAATTAACTCTGTTGGAGTTAGAAAGTTTAAAAGAAGAAAATGATACTTTATTGATCAAGAAGTGTAGTTGTAAATACTTGAGTGAGCAAGATATTGCTTTACAAGAATTTATTGCTACTGGAATTGACAGATCAAGGGTTGCATCCATGATCTATAGCACATATCAGAACAGAGGACAGGGTCTTGGATTCATTGGAGGAAGCTCGAATGAAGTGATTCTGAAACCTGGTCCTGATGGCGCCAGAGAAGCATTGAGAAATCACTTTGTAAGTGATTCTGATGAAGTCAACACAGTGACTCATTCAGAACCTACAACTTCAAGTTCTAAGGTGTTGACTAAGTCAAAATCTCAGAATGTAAAGTCAAAAGTTCTGAAAAACTTTGAACCTAAAGCTTCAATGATTCAGACTCTAAAACATTCAGAGTCTGATAAACGGACTCTGAAAAAGCCAGAGTCTGAAAAACAAAAGCCTAAGTTTCAAAATGGAGAAACTGTGAAAGGCAAGTTAAATCCTAAACCAAACGGTTCTAAACCCAAGGTGTGGAAGAAAACACTACCAATAACTTCAAGACGCATCTTACGAAAGGAATTCAATGGTTCAAGGACTAACTCAAGAGGACCCATGAGAATATGGGTACCTAAGTCTGAAATTGTTGATGCTGCAGGTATGTCTAAAAGGACTAGAAAAGCAGAAGGCTTGGTACCTGGACAGTGGTTGCCCGCGTCACATGACGGGAGAAAGTCTATGTTCCTAACCCTAACCATGAAACAGGGAGGAACTGTGGGATTTGGATGAAACCAGACTGGCAAAATCATTGGTACTGGAACCATTGGTAACTCTCTAATCTCAATCAGTAATGTGTGGTTTGTTGATGGGCTTAGACATAACCTACTGAGCATGAGTCAATTATGCGACAGTGGTTATGATGTTTTGTTTAATAAGAACAACTGCACTGTGGTTAACAAGGATGATCAATCCATAGTCTTCAAGGGAAATAGAAGAAACAATGTCTACAAGATAAAATTCTCTGAACTGACTGATCAGAAGGTAGTTTGCCTTTTGTCAATGGGTGATAAGAAGTGGCTGTGGCATAGACGGTTGGGACACGCAAACTGGAGATTAATCTCTAAGCTTAGCAAGTTGCAACTGAAGGTGAGAAAAACACAAGAAGGGGGGGTTGAATTGTGTTAGCTTTTTCGCAGCTCTTGAAGAGTGAGAATCTAATTCCTTAATATCAGAGTCTGAATGGGATCAGAGTCTGATGGGAGATTAGGTTCTGATGCAGCGGAAATAATCAAGAGATAGAGAGAAGAGAGAACACAAGCAATTATACAGGTTCCTTCCACAAACCGGAAGTAGTCCTGTCCCCCTTGTACTTCCAAGGAGAGTTCACTAAAATGTAATATCAATTACAAGTTGCTCAAACACACAGTAAGAGACTTCCAATGCTAGAGCACGCAGGCAAGAGACTTCCAATGCTCAAAGACACAACTAAGAGACTTCCTTGCTCAAGGACGCAGCCAAGAGACTTCTTTGCTCAAGCACACAAGCAAGAGACTTCTTACACAATTACAAAAAATTGAATAGAGTTGAAACACTTGACAACAATCAAACGTGTTTCTATTACAACAAAGACAGACTCTGTTTCAAACAAAAGACAGACTCTGTTTTTCTGTGAAACCTAGAAATTCTAGAATACTCAATTTGTAAGAATTATCTAAGTTGAAGATGTGTTTATGTTAATACTCAGTTGAATACGAAAGCAATGCAGCGTAGTTTTTCTAGTTGTAGAGTCCAACAATTCTTCAAGTCTTCTATCCTTTATATAGGCGTAGGAAAGAGACGTTGAGTCATCCAGCACATCAGGATGATTTCTGAAGCTTGATCAATGGCTGTTGATCTGTTGCTTGATATGGTAATAGTCCTTCAATTGCACAATTTGAATTCCATTCCCTTTGAAGATTAATACCAGTAGACACAGTTGCCAAACTGTACGAGGTAGTGGAGTAGTGGAAACAGAGTTCGTACAACGTACTCTGTACTGGCCTGCCTTCTTTGTCGTTGTGCTTTCCACGCTCAAGTTGACTTTGAAGCTAGCCGTTACTCCAAATGAGAGTTTCTTTTGCATCGCAATGCTTGTAGAAATCCTTGTTTTCAGATTCTGATAGTGTTCAGACTCTGATAGTCTTCAGACTCTGATACAGTCTTTCAGACTCTCTTCGGTACAGTCTTCAGACTCTCTTCGATACAGTCTTCAGACTCTCTTCGGTACAGTCTTCAGATTCTCTTCGATACAGAATCACAAGAAACAAGCTTCTCTGGATTTTTGCTCTTTAACATTGTTCAAACAAAATACTTTCTAAGATATAAATATTGATTGATATCCTGTATACTTTAAACAAATATTAGCAATATCCAATTGACAACTTTTAATACCTTGTTATCATCAAAACTCAAAACGTGGTATTGCTGAACACCTTTGTTCCAACAATCTCCCCCTTTTTTATGATGACAAACATTAGTATTTAAAAGGTCAATTGTTGTTAATCTAATTAACAAGTTGACTTAAGGGGTCTGAGGTTTGTAAGCTCAGAGAATGAGGTTTGTAAGCTCTGACTCCCCTTGAGTCTGATAGTTCTTAAGTTAGAGGTTTGTAAGCTCCGACTAAGTTCTATCCAAGTTAATTAAATTCATTTTCACAAGCAATTGAATTTATTCTCAGAATAATAAACGAATTTAGAGAACAGATTCTTAAACAGGGGCTCAGAGTCTAACTAAGCACCTTTCGCAAATTTCCCTTTAACTTTTACATAGAACTTGCAATATGTAGATAAAAGGAATCACAAATCTCATACTTTTCCCTTTGGGAAATCACAAATCTCATACTTTTCCCTTCTCCCCCTTTTGTCATCAACAAAAAAGGTTTAGAACAAGTTCCTCCCCCTTTTTAAATGACTTTAGGTAAGGATATAAACATATTTTAAGGAAAATGAGATTCAGAGAGAAAAACATAGAAGATTCAGAGCACAAAATAAATTAAATGCAAATAGGATCAAAATAAAAACTTGTATAAATTTGCAAGAAAAAACAGTTCAGAAGACAGTAGACAAAAATTACAAACAAAACATAAAGAATGTAAACTAAGGTTGGTTTTGTTTGGCAAGATGATCCATCAATTTCTGGAGATCCTCTTGCTATTTCTTGACCATCTCTTCCAGAGCCTCAGTTCTTCTTAAATGAGCTTCCCTTTCTAGTCTGACTTCTTCTTGAACTCTGTACAGTCTTCTTTTCAAAGAGTTATAAACCATTGATTCCCTTGGATTGTACTGATCTTCATCAAAGAATGGTGTATCTCTAATCCTCAGAATAGGAGCTTTCTCCATGGTTATAGCTTTCTCAGCTATCTTGACTTCTTTAACATGCTTGGCAGTAACAAATGCTTGTTCCCTGGCAGCAGCCTTCTGAATTTTGGTGACAAACTCCAAAAATTCAGTCTTCAATGTAGAAAACTTGTCCTCATAGCTTACATTGAGGATGGGCACAAACCTTTGCTCAATAATGTCCTTGAGCTTATTGTTTGAAGAAACATATAACTCATCTATCCTGTTTGAATCAAATAGGTCATAAGGTTCAGAGGTTGAGGGTAGAGAGGCTCTTAAAGCTAGAAAAGTTTCAAAATTTGGTAAAATTGTTATTGGATCACAAAGAGGTTGAGGAACTGTTCTAGACACAATTTCTTCTCTACATTCTGTTACAGATTCTGATATGATATCAGAAGCTTGTTCCAGATTTTCAGAAACTGGTTCTACAACAGGTTCTGAAGGTTCAACAGAAGCTAAGGTAAGACTTTCTGTAGGTTTAGGTACAAGGTCTAGTTTGGAAACAGATTTTGTAGCTTTTGTTGGTTTGGATTTTGCAGGGGTCTTTGGTAGTTCTCCTCCTAGATGTTTCTCAAGAGAATCTAGGGTGTCTGGAGAGTCTACACAAATGGTTTCAGGTTGGGGGGATGGCTGTTTAGATTGAATGGTTACTTCAGGCTTTTCAGAAGGTTGAATTGCCTGAAGTGGTTTGAGAAAAGATGGTTGAGCAGGATGGTCAGCAGGTAGATTCATAGACACTGTGATTGTGTCTTGAATGACTCTGTCCATAGTTGAATCAACATATTCAACTATTGCAGGGTCCAATGGGTTATGGGATGATAGGGGTTTGATTGGTGAGGGGGATGAATTTCTGAGGGATGGAAGAATTTGGCTCAAGGGTTTGTTATCTGATTCTGAATCAGATTCTGACTCTTGATTCGTAGAGGAAGATGAGTTGTATGCTACATTGCCAGAGGTGCCTATGCCAGCTTCTGGAGAAGCATAATGATCAGACACAGTAGCTTCCGATAACTCAGCTTCTGTAGTAGCTACAGGATTCTTCTGTTTTAGAGCAGAAGCAAGCAACTTAGCAGCTTCTTTGACAGTTTCCTCTTTTAATTCTTCAGCAACCACTTCTGCTGCCATTGCCTTGTCAGGAAGAGCAGTAGATTTGATCTTCTTCTTGAGAGGCTCCTGCTTCTCTTCCTCTTCCTTGAGAACCACTTCCTTGGTCCTTTTACCCTTGACCTTAAGAGGTCCTCCTCCAGCTGTCTCTGGAATGGCAGAATAATTGATTATTCTACCAGTATCCTTGAAGTAATCCACCACAAATCTTGCAAGAACTTCAGGATTATCTTCTTTGGATATAGGAGGGAAGTCCATCATCAAGTCAGATTGCACATAAGATTCCCTCATATCATGCTTAGAAGGATTGAATCTTTTGACAATCTTCATGTACTGCAGAGTTTTGCCATTGATGATTCTCCCAGTCACAGTTCCAAGATGAATATCTGATACCACACCAGATTCTGATAAGACCTTCAAGAGGCCTCCTTGATACAGAATCTCAGATATTAACCTTCCAAAAGGAACTTGCCTTCTGGTTTCTGATTGGCTTTTCTTTATGGCCCAGCACATGTGGTGCATCACATATCTTGGAAAGTTGATCTTTATTTTGTTGATCAGAAAATAAAGAAGAACTTTGTGATCAACAGACAGTGTGTCTGTTCCTCCTCCTTTCTGAAGCATACTGTCCAGTATGATCTTCAGAAGCACCCTATGCTCAGGATGCATATCAACCAGTTTATTTGAGGGTCTCCCTTCAAATAAAAGTTTGTTGCAGATAACAGTCCAGTCACTCTTCTTCTGGACATTCCATAGAAATTTACCAGCGTTCTCCACTTGACAAGCCCTGGCAACCACATCTTCAGTGATAAGAACTGGAATCCCCATCACAACTGATCTTATTTCAAGACCCTTGTATGGTTTCAGACCCATTTCCTCTTTGTTTTTGCCAGCCAGCTTGGGGTTGTTCATAACTGCCGCTGTTTCTTCAATCGTAGCTTCATCCTTGTCGTAGACTTCTGACCTAACCCAAAAATCTCTTACCAGCTCTTGATATGTTGGTCCATTCAACATACCGAATTAGTTCATCATTCCTTGTGCTAAGAAATGAGAAGAAACGTCAACTCCGTGACGATTAAGAGAACCAAAATCTACTGGAGATTCAACTTGAATTTCCAGAGTTTCTTTAATAATGTTCATCGTTCTGGGTTTGATAACATAGGATTTTCCAGTCTTGACTAGGACACCAGATTGGATGAGATCACTTGCCATTTTAGAGGTTTCTAAGTTTTTGATTTGAGAACAAAAAGTTTTGCAAATGATTGAAAACAAGAAATTTGTTCAGAGAAATAATCAAGGAGTGAAAAGAGAAGTGAGTTGTGTGTGATATGTATTTATAGAGAAAGTTTGATAACCGTTTGGAAAGAACAGGGGACAAACAAACACAAACAATAAATACATATAGCATGCAGCCGTAAAAGTATTGGGACAATGCGAAGGTAACTTGTTTAACGTACTAAAATCATTGCCCTTTGAGTTCTTACCCAATACAGACAGGCCACGTCTGAGAAACTATAAAGTAACTGTCACCGTAGTGGGGCAGGTGTTACTAAACTCAACAGTCATGCTTCAACTAATACGAGCTTCTGAGAGTCTAAAGATTCTTTACCAGAGTCTGAAGGTTTATCAGAAGCTTATGTTTACCAGAGTCTCCAAAAGAGAGCCTGATTCCCAAATAGCTTCTGAATATTTTTCAGAGTCTGAATTCTGTTTTCAGAGGCGCACATTACCCAGAGACATAACACATGTTCAAATTTTTTTTTATAAAATCAAACCTTTCAACAGATAAAGGTTTAGTAAACATATCAGCCCATTGATGATCAGCATCAATGAATTGAATATCTAAAATTCCTTTTTGAACATAGTCTCTTATAAAATGATGTTTAATCTCAATGTGCTTTGCTCTTGAATGCATAATTGGATTCTTAGACAAACATATAGCTGCTGTATTATCACAATAAATTGGGATACAGTTTTCAGTTATTTGATAGTCCTCAAGCTGACGTTTCATCCAGAGTAGCTGTGTACAACAACTAGCAGCTGAGATGTATTCTGCTTCTGCTGTAGACAAAGCAATGGTTGCTTGCCTCTTGCTAGCCCAGGATATCAGATTCTCTCCCAAGAATTGACAATTGCCACTGGTAGATTTTCTTTCAATCCTGTCTCCAGCATAGTCAGCATCACAGAATCCAACTAGCTTGTAGTCAGAGGATTTCTTGTAAAGAAGTCCAAGATTGGTAGTTCCTTTTAGATATCTAAAGATTCTTTTAACAGCTGTTAAGTGAGACTCTCTAGGATCTGATTGAAACCTTGCACACAGACATACACTGAACAAAATATTTGGTCTGGATGCAGTTAGGTATAACAAAGAACCAATCATACCTATATACAGCTTCTGATCAACTTTGGTTCCTTGATCTTCTTTGCTCAGAGTGCAGGTTGGATGCATTGGAGTATTCATTTCTTTGCAATCCTCAAGATTGAACTTCTTTAGAAGCTCTTTCGTGTATTTGGACTGATGAACATAGACTCCATCTTTGCATTGGTTGATTTGAATTCCAAGAAATAACTTCAATTCTCCCATCATGCTCATTTCAAACTCATCCTGCATTACTTTGGAAAACTCTTTGCAAAGTGAACTATTTGTAGAACCAAAAATGATATCATCAACATAAATCTGAACTATAAGAATGTCTTTCTTCAGAGTCTTTCTGAATAGTGTAGTGTCAACTTTCTCTCGTTCAAAGTTATTTTGAATTAAGAAATTACTTAGTCTTTCATACCAAGCTCTAGGAGCTTGTTTCAAGCCATATAGTGATTTCTTCAATTTATAAACATGCTCTGGATGTTTTAAATCTTCAAAGCCAGGAGGTTGTTTGATATACACTTCTTCAGAAATGACACCATTAAGAAATGCACTCTTAACGTCCATTTGATACAGGGTTATGTTGTGATTAACTGCATAGGAAAGAAGTAACCTGATTGCTTCCAATCTTGCAACTGGAGCAAAAGTTTCTGTGCAATCAATGCCTTCTTGTTGATTGTAGCCCTGCGCAACAAATCTGGCCTTGTTTCTGATTACTTCTCCTTGTTCACTAAGCTTATTTCTTCATTAGGAACTTCAGGGGATGCTTCAGCTTCTGAAGTATCTTCAGATTCTGAGTTGTCATCAGAATCTTGAGATCCTGCACAACTTTCATCTTGCTCTAGAGTTTCACTTCCAGGCACTTTGTCATCGAATCTGACATGCATAGATTCTTCAACACATTGTGTTTGTGAATTATACAGTTTGTATGCCTTAGAGCGTTCAGAGTAACCTAAAAAGATTCCCTTTTGAGCATTGGCATCAAATTTCTTTAGATAGACTTTATTATTCAGGACATATCAAGTACATCCGAACTGATGAAAATAAGATATGTTAGGTTTCCTTCCTTTAAAGAGTTCATAAGCTGTTTTGTTCAACAGAGGTCTAATATAGATTCTGTTCTGAACATAACAAGCTGTGTTTACAACTTCTGCCCAAAAATGCTTAGCCAGATTGTTCTCATGGACCATGGTTCTTGCCATTTCTTGTAAGGTTCTGTTCTTTCTCTCTACAACTCCATTTTGTTGTGGAGTTCTAGGTGCAGAGAATTCATGAATAATTCCATGTTTTTCACAGAAAACCTCAAATGGCTCATTTTCAAATTCTCCTCCATGATCACTTCTGACTTTCAAGATTTTCAATTCTTTTTCAGATTGAATTTGGATGCAGAATTTACTAAACATAGAATATGAATCATCTTTAGTTTTCAGAAACTTAACCCAACTCCATCAGCTGTAATCATCAACAATGACTAGTCCATATTTACTTCCATATAAGGATGCAGTGCTAACTTGTCCAAATAAGTCAATATGAAGTAACTCCAAGGATCTGGAAGTAGAAACAAATTCTTTAGGTTTGAAGGGACTTTTGACAATTTTCCCTTTCTGACATGCTCCGCAAAGAGCATCTGAATGATAGTCAATGTCTGGTAGGCCTTTGACAAGTTGCAACTTGCTAAGCTTAGAGATTAATCTCCAGTTAGCATGTCCCAAACGTCAATGGTTCCAGTACCAATGATTTATCCAGTCTGGTTTCCTCCAAATCCCACAGTTCCTCCCTCTTTCATGGTTAGGGTTAGGAACATAGACTTTTCTCTTGTCATGTGACGCGAGCAACCACTGTCCAGGTACCAAGCCTTCTACTTTTCTAGTCCTTTTAGACATACCTACAGCATCAATAATTTCAGACTTAGGTACCCATATTCTCATGGGTCCTCTTGGGTTAGTCTTAGAACCATTGAACTCCTTTCGTAAGTTGCGTCTTGAAGTCATTGGCAATGTTTTCTCCCATACCTTGGGTTTGGAACCGTTTGGTTTAGGTTTCAACTTGCCTTTCACAGTTTCTCTTCTTTGAAACTTAGGCTTTTGTTTTTCAGACTCTGGCTTTTTCAGAGTCTGTTTATCAGACTTTGAATGTTTTAGAGTCTGAATCATTGAAGCTTTAGGTTCAAAGTTTTTCAGAACCTTTAACTTTACATTGTGAGATTTGACTTAGTCAGAACCTTAGAAATAGAAGTTGTAGGTTCTGAATGAGTCACTGTGTTGACTTCATCAGACTCACTTACAAAGTGATTTTTCAACGCTTCTCTGGCTCCATCAGGACCAGGTTTCAGAGTCACTTCATTTGAGCTTCCTCCAATGAATCCATGACCCTGTCCTCTGTTCTAATACGTGCTATAGATCATGGATGCAACCCTTGATCTGTCAATTCCAGTAGCAATAAATTCTTGCAAAGCAAAATCTTGCTCACTTAAGTATTTACAGCTATACTTCGTGATCAATAAAGTGTCATTTTCTTCTTTTAAACTCTCTAACTCCAACAGAGTTGAATTATGTCTTTTTGACAACTTATCAAGTTGTTGTTTGACTTTCTTCAACTCAGTGGTTTTAGCTTTAAAATGACCAAGAAGTTCTTTGACAGAATCAACTAATTCAGATCTTGTGAGTTCAGAATATACCTCTGTTTCACTTTCAGAGTCTCCATCTGATTCTACCTCAGGTGTTTCTTTAACAGATTCAGTTGTAGCCATTAGTCCAACAGCTACATTGGCTTCACCATCAGCATCATCATCCTCAGACCCTAACTCATTATCAAGATCTTCCCAGGTGGCCATCAGACTTTTCTTGATCTGCTTCTTAAACTTGCTTAACTTGAAGGTTGGCCTTTTTGACTTTGAATTCTCCTTCTGCAGCTCTGGACAGTCAGCAATAAAATGTCCAGTTTTCTTGCAGTTGAAGCAACCTTTCTGTTCCTCCTTTTTGAAACCCTTCCCACTGCTCTTGCTCAGAAATCTCTTGTTCTTCTTAGCAAGGTACTGCATTCTGCTTGAAAGCATAGCCATTTCTTTTGCAATATCAGGATCTTCCTCTGAGCTTTCAGAAGCTGAAGATTCATTTTCAGATTCTTCAACCTTGAGAGCCTTTGAGGATCTTCCCTTTGATTTTAAAGCAACGGTTTTGGGCTTTCTTGCAGACTCATGTTCATTGAGACTTAACTCATGAACCTTGAGAGAGCTTACAAGATCTTCAACACTTAAAGTGTTTAAATCTTTAGCCTCCTCAATTGCAGTGACCTTTGGTCTCCATCTAGAGGGTAAGCTCCTTAAAATCTTGCTAACATGATCAGAAGCTATATAACTCTTCTTTAGTATCTGAAGACCAGATACTAGAGTTTGAAATCTTGAGTACATTTGCTCAATACTTTCATCCTCTTTCAACTTGAATAGTTCATACTGATGAACTAATAGAAGAGCTTTAGCTTCCCTGACCTTTTTGCTTCCTTCATAGTTAGCACAAAGAGAAGCAAACATGGCTCTAGCAGTAGATTTGTCACTCATCTTCATGTATTCCATTTTAGGAATAGCAGTGACAAGAGCCCCTCTGATGATATGATGTTTCTTGTAGATTTTCTTTTGAGCAGCAGTGTGAAGTTTACGGTCAATGGCAGCACCTTCGTCATCAAGTCGTAAGTCAATAACACCATCTTCAAGTATGTCCCAAAGTTCTTCATCAAGACCCATGACATAACTGTAGAAGTTGGTTTTCCACCAAGAAAATTCTTCAGGATCACCATTGAACTTAGGAATTTTTCCATAATCAGCCTTTTTACTGCTGTTATTGGATCCATAGTCATATGGTATAGCAGCACCAGAAGAAGCACCAGAAGAAGACGGTTCACTGGAAGACATGTTTTTCTCTGGATCTTTTCTGTCACACGGTTAAGTGCTATGACAACAGAGCCGGAGCTCTGATACCAACTGAAGGTGAGAAAAACACAAGGAGGGGGGGTTGAATTGTGTTAGCTTTTTCGCAGCTCATGAAGAGTGAGAATCTAATTCCTTAATATCAGAGTCTGAATGGGATCAGAGTCTAATGGGAGATTAGGTTTTGATGCAGCGGAAATAATCAAGAGATAGAGAGAAGAGAGAACACAAGCAATTATACAGGTTCCTTCCACAAACCGAAAGTAGTCCTTTCCCCCTTGTACTTCCAAGGAGAGTTCACTAAAATGTAATATCAATTACAAGTTGCTCAAACACACAGTAAGAGACTTCCAATGCTCAAGCACGCAGGCAAGAGACTTCCAATGCTCAAAGACATAACTAAGAGACTTCCTTGCTCAAGGACGCAACCAAGAGACTTCTTTGCTCAAGCACACAAGCAAGAGACTTCTTACACAATTACAGCAAATTGAATAGAGTTGAAACACTTGACAACAATCAAACGTGTTTCTATTACAACAAAGACAGACTCTGTTTCAAACAAACGACAGACTCTATTTTTCTGTGAAACTTATAAATTCTAGAATACTCAGTTTGTAAGAATTATCTAAGTTGAAGATGTGTTTCTGTTAAGACTAAATTGAATACGAAAGCAATGCAGCGTAGTTTTTCTAGTTGTAGAGTCCAACAATTCTTCAAGTCTTCTATCCTTTATATAGGCGTAGGAAAGAGACGTTGAGTCATCCAGCACATCAGGATGATTTCTGAAGCTTGATCAATGGCTGTTGATCTGTTGCTTGATATGGTAATAGTCCTTCAATTGCATAATTTGAATTCCATTCCCTTTGAAGATTAATACCGGTAGACACAGTTGCCAAACTGTACGAGGTAGTGGAGTAGTGGAAACAGAGTTCGTACAACGTACTCTGTACTGGCCTGCCTTCTTTGTCGTTGTGCTTTCCACGCTCAAGTTGACTTTGAAGCTAGCCGTTACTCCAAATGAGAGTTTCTTTTGCATCGTAATGCTTGTAGAAATCCTTGTTAGCAGATTTTCAGATTTCGGGCTTCAGACTCACTGTAGCACTAAGCTTCTGATAATCTTCAGACTCTCTTGGTTTTCAGATTCTGATAGTCTTCAGACTCTGATAGTCTTCAGACTCTGATACAGTCTTTCAGACTCTCTTAGGTACAGTCTTCAGACTCTCTTCGATACAGTCTTCCGACTCTTTTCGATACAATCTTCAGTCTCTCTACAGTACAGTCTTCAGATTCTCTTCGATACAAAATCACAAGCAACAAGCTTCTCTGGATTTTTGCTCTTTAACATTGTTCAAACATAATACTTTCTAAGATATAAATCTTGATTGATATCCTGCATACTTTAAACAAATATTAGCAATATCCAATTGACAACTTTTAATACCTTGTTATCATCAAAACTCAAAACGTGGTATTGCTGAACACCTTTGTTCCAACAGCAACTAGTCAAAGGCCTACCAGACATTGACTATCATTCAGATGCTCTTTGCGGAGCATGTCAGAAAGGGAAAATTGTCAAGAGCTCCTTTAAACCGAAAGAAATTGTTTCAACTTCCAGACCCTTGGAGTTACTTCATATTGATTTATTTGGACTAGTTAGCACTGCATCCTTATATGGAAGTAAATATGGACTAGTCATTGTTGATGACTACAGCATATGGAGTTGGGTTAAGTTTCTGAAAACTAAAGATGACTCATATTCTGTGTTTAGTAAATTCTGCATCCAAATTCATTCTGAAAAAGAATTGAAAATCTTGAAAGTCAGAAGTGATCATGGAGGAGAATTTGAAAATGAGCCTTTTGAGGTTTTCTGTGAAAAACATGGAATTATTCATGAATTCTCTGCACCTAGAACTCCACAACAAAATGGAGTTGTAGAGAGAAAGAACAGAACCTTACAAGAAATGGCTAGAACCATGATCCATGAGAACAATTTGGCTAAACATTTTTGGGCAGAAGCAATAAACACAGCTTGTTATGTTTAGAACAGAATCTATATCAGACCTCTGTTGAACAAAACAGCATATGAACTCTTTAAAGGAAGGAAACCTAACATATCTTATTTTCATCAGTTCGGATGTACTTGTTATGTCCTGAACAATCAAGTCTATCTAAAGAAATTTGATGCCAAAGCTCAGAAGGGAATCTTCTTAGGTTACTCTGAACGATCTAAGGCATACAGACTGTATAATTCAGAAACACATTGTGTTGAAGAATCTATGCATGTCAGATTTGATGACAAAGTGCCTAGAAGTGAAACTCCAGAGCAAGATGAAAGTTATGCAGGATCTCAAGATGCTGACAGTAACTCAGAATCTGATCAGATTCCAGAATCTGAAGATACTTCAGAAGCTGGAGCATCCCCTGAAGTTCCTAATGAAGAAGCTTCTGAAGAAGCTCAAGATGGTTCTCATTAAGCTAGTCAATCCAAACATTCATTCAAATACAAGTCTTCACATCTTGAGGATCAGATTATTGGCAATAAAGATAGTCCCAGAAGAACTAGATCGTATTTCAGACAAGAAGAGTCTGCTTTGGGATTATTATCTGTTATTGAACCAACCTCTATTGAAGAAGCACTTGGAGATGAAGGATGGATTCTGGCAATGCAAGATCAACTTAATCAATTCAAGAGGAATGAAGTGTGGGATCTAGGAGCTAAGCCTGAACACAAGAACATCATTGGAACTAAATGGGTGTTCAGAAATAAGCTTAGTGAACAAGGAGAAGTAATCAGAAACAAGGCCAGACTTGTTGCGCAGGGCTACAGTCAACAAGAAGGCATTGATTACACAGAAACATTTGCTCCAGTTGCAAGATTGGAAGCAATCAGGTTACTTCTTTCCTATGCAGCAAATCACAACATAACCCTGTATCAAATGGACGTTAAGAGTGCATTTCTTAATGGTGTCATTTCTGAAGAAGTCTATGTCAAACAACCTCCTGGCTTTGAAGATTTAAAACATCCAGAGCATGTTTATAAATTGAAGAAATCGCTATATGGTTTGAAACAGGCTCCAAGAGCTTGGTACGAAAGACTGAGTAATTTCTTAATTCAAAACAACTTTGAACGAGGACAAGTTGACACTACACTATTCAGAAAGACTCTGAAGAAAGACATTCTTATAGTTCAGATTTATGTTGATGATATCATTTTTGGTTCTACAAATAGTTCACTTTGCAAAGAGTTGTCCAAAGTAATGCAGGATGAGTTTGAAATGAGCATGATGGGAGAATTGAAGTTCTTTCTAGGAATTCAAATCAACCAATGCAAAGATGGAGTCTATGTTCATCAGTCCAAATACACGAAAGAGCTCCTGAAGAAGTTCAATCTTGAGGACTGCAAAGAAATGAACACTCCAATGCATCCAACCTGCACTCTGAGCAAAGAAGATCAAGGAACCAAAGTTGATCAGAAGCTGTATAGATGTATGATTGGTTCTTTGTTATACCTAACTGCATCCAGACCAGATATTTTATTCAGTGTATGTCTGTGTGCAAGGTTTCAGTCAGATCCTAGAGAGTCTCACTTAACAGCTGTTAAGAGAATCTTTAGATATCTGAAAGGAACTACCAATCTTGGACTTCTGTACAAGAAATCCTCTGACTATTAGCTAGGTGGATTCTGTGACGCTGACTATGCTGGAGACAGGATTGAAAGAAAATCAACTAGTGGCAATTGTCATTATTTGGGAGAGAATCTGATATCCTGGGCTAGCAAGAGGCAAGCAACTATTGCTTTGTCTACAGCAGAAGCAGAATACATCTCAGCTGCTAGTTGTTGTACACAGCTACTCTGGATGAAACATCAGCTTGAGGATTATCAAATAACTGAAAACTGTATCCCAATTTATTGTGATAATACAACAGCTATATGTTTATCTAAGAATCCAATTATGCATTCAAGAGCAAAGCACATTGAGATTAAACATCATTTTATAAGAGACTATGTTCAAAAAGGAATTCTAGATATTCAATTCATTGATACTGATCATCAATGGGCTGATATATTTACTAAACCTTTATCTGTTGAAAGATTTGATTTTTTAAAGAAAAATTTGAACATATGTTATGTCTCTAGTTAATGTGTGCCTCTGAAAACAGAATTCAGATTCTGAAAGATACTCAGAAGCTAATTGAGAATCAGACTCTCTTTTGGAGACTCTGGTGAACATAAGCCTCTGTTAGACCTTCAGACTCTATTAAGGAATCTTAGACTCTCAGAAGCTCGTATTAGTGGAAGCATGACTGTTGAGTTCAGTAACACCTGCCCCACTACGGTGACAGTTACGTTTTAGTTTCTCAGACGTGGCCTGTCTGTATTGGGTAAGAACTCAAAGGGCAATGATTTCATTACGTTTAACAAGTTACCTTCGCATTGTCCCAATACTTTGACGGCTGCATGCTCTCTGTATTTATTTATCATGTTTGTTTGTCCCATATTCTTTCCAAACGGTTATCAACTTTTCTCTATAAATACCTATCACACACAACTCACTTCTCTTTTCACACTTTGATTTTTTCTCTGAACATTCATCTTGTTTTCAATCTCTGTAAAACTTTTTGTTCTCAAAATCAAAACCTAGAAACCTCTCAATGGCAAGTGATCTTATTCAATCTGGTGTGTTAGTCAAAACTTGTAAATCATACGTGATTAAACCCAGAACCATGAACCTCATTAAAGAAACTCTGGAAGTTCAAGTTGAATCTTCAGTAGACTTTGGCTCTCTCATTCGTCACAGAGTAGACGTCTCTTCTCATTTCTTATCACAAGGAATGATGAGTTATTTCAGTATGTTGAATGGACCAACATATCACGAGTTGGTAAGAGATTTCTGGGTTAGGGCAGAAGTTTTCGACAAGGATGAAGCTACCATTGAAGAAACTGCTGCAATCATGAACAACCCTTAGCTGGCTGGCAAAAATAGAGAGGAAATGGGTTTAAGACCGTACAATGGTCTTGAAATCAGGTCCGCTGTGATGGGGATTCCAATCCTTATCACTGAAGAGGTGGTTGCCAGAGCCTGCAGAG
Source organism: Medicago arabica (assembly GCA_946800305.1). Taxonomy (NCBI): domain Eukaryota; kingdom Viridiplantae; phylum Streptophyta; class Magnoliopsida; order Fabales; family Fabaceae; genus Medicago; species Medicago arabica. The sequence goes on from OX326967.1 coordinate 17,388,998, forward strand.
TGGTGAATGAAGGAAAGTTCCAGTTGAATGTTCAAAAGAAGAGTGACTGGACCGGTATCTGCAACAAACTCTTATTTGAAGGGAGACCCTCAAATAAGTTGGTTGACATGCATCCTAAGCATAGGGTGCTTCTGAAAATCATACTGGATAGTATGCTTCAGAAAGGTGGAGGAACAAACACTTTGTCTATTGATCACAAGGTTCTTCTTTATTTTCTGATATATAAAAAGAAGATAAACTTTCCTAGGTACGTGATGTACCACATGTGTTGGGCTATAAGGAAAAGCCAATTTGAATCCAGAAGACAAGTTCCTTTTGGAAGGCTAATTTGCGAGATTCTGTATCAAGGAGGCCTCTTGAAGGTCCTATCAGAATTTGGTGTAGTATCAGACGCTCATCTTGGAACAGTAACTGGGAGAATCATCAACGGTAAAACTCTTCAATACATGAAGATTGTCAAAAGATTCAATCCTTCTAATCAAGATAAAAGGGAATCTTATGTGCAATCAGACTTGATGATGGACTTCCCTCCTATTTCCAAAGAAGACAATCCTGAAGTCCTTGCAAGATTTGTGGTGGATTACTTCAATGAAACTGGTAGAATAATCAACTATTCTGCCATTCCTGAGACTATTGGAGGAGGACCTCTTAAGGTTAAAGGGAAAAGGACCAAGGAAGTGATTCCAAAGGAAGAGGAAGAGAAGCAAGAGTCTCCCAAGAAGAAGATGAAATCTACAGCTCTTCCAGGAGTAACTATTGGTTCCCCTAAGACCATAGCTCCTATGCCTTCATCCGTGTCTTCTGCATCCAAGGAAATTAAGGAGAGGGTGAAGAAACCCAAGGATGAGAAGAAAGATGTGAAGAAAGCCAAGAAAGGCAAGGCTGACAGAGATTATGAGAAATTAGCTGAAGAGATTGCTGAATTCCTTGATACTGACTCTGGTGGTGAAGAAAGACAGATCAAGAAGAGAAAGATGGAAGTGGTTCCTGTGGCTAAGGATGTAGCACAGAAGATAGGTACTTATGTATCTATGATTGAGGATGAACATGTTGCTGGCAAGGCAATGGCAGTAGAAGTGGTTGCTGAAGAACTTAAGGAAGAAACTGTTAAAGAAGCTGCTAAGTTGCTTGCATCAGCTCTGAAACAGAAGAGTCAGGTGGCTCCTGCAGAAGCTGATTTATCAGAAGCTACTTTGTCTGATCATCATGCATCTCCAGAAGCTGGAATTGGCACCTCTGGTAATGTGGCATTTAACTCACCTTCCTCTACGAATCAAGAGTCTTCATCTGATACTGAATCAGATAACAAACCCTTGAGCCAAATTCTTCCCTCCCTCAGAAATTCATCCCCCTCACCAATCAAACCCTTATCATCTTTTGACCCACTTGACCCCAAAATAGTTGAATATGTTGATTCAACTATGGACATGGTTATTCAAGACACCATCACAGTGTCTATGAACTTACCTGCTGACCACCCTGCTCAACCAACATTTCTCAAACCGCTTCAGGCAATTCAATCTTCTGAAAAACCTGAAGTAACCATTCATTCAACCATACCATCCCCCCAACATGAGCCTATTTGTGTAGACTCTCCAGACACCCTAGATTCTCTTGAGAAACACCTAGGAGGAGAACTACCAAAAACCCCTGCTAAATCCAAATCAACAAAAGCTACAAAATCTGTTTCTAAACCAGACTCTGTACCCAAACCTATAGAAATTCTCACCATAGCTTCTGTTGAACCCTCATAAACTATAGAGGAACCAGTCTCTGAGATTCTGGAACAAGCTTCTGATATCATACCAGAACCTGTAACAGAATGCATAGCAGAGCCTGTGTCTGAAACGGTTCCTGAACCTCTTTCTGAATCTAGAACTATTGTTACTGGTATTGAAACCTTTCGAGCATTAAGAGCCTCTCAACCCTCAACTTCTGAACCTCATAACCTCTTTGATTCGTTAAGGATAGATGAGTTCTATGCTTCATCAAACTCTAAGCTCAAGGACATTATTGAGCAAAGGTTTGTGCCTATCCTCAATGTAAGCTATGAGAATAAGTTCTCCACTTTGAAGACTGAATTTTTGGACTTTGTCACCAAAATTCATAAGGCTGCTGTCAAGGAACAAGCTGTTGTTATTGCCAAGCATGTGGAAGAAGTTAAGAAAGCTGAGATAGCTAAAGCCAAGAAGAAAGCTCCTATTCTGCGGTTGGAATATAAACCATTCTTTGATGAAGATCAATACAATCCAAGAGAAACAATGGTTTTTGATTCTTTGAGGAGGAGACTGCATAGAGTTCAAGAAGAAGCAAGACTTGAAAGAGAAGCTCATTTAAGAAGAACTGAAGCTTTGGAAGAAATTGTTAAGAAGCAGCAAGAGGATCTCCAGAAATTGATGGATCACCTTGCCAAACAAAACCAACCTTAGTTTAAATTCTTTGTGTTTTGTTTTGCTTGTAACTTATTTCTGCTGTTTTCTTTTATCTTCTGAACCGTCGTTTTTAAGATTATTCAAGTTTTTTATTTAATCTTTGTGCCTCTGATATATATTGTGCTCTGCATCTTATATGTTTTTCGCTCTGAATCTTGTTTTTCATTTTCCTTAAAATTTGTTTTTACCCTTACCTGAAGTCATTTTAAATGGGGGAGAAACTTGTTTCTAAACCTTTTTGTTGATGACAAAAGGGGGAGAAGGAAAGCTTTGTGAAGATTGTGACTAGTCTTTAAAATTTAAAGGGAAATTTGCGAAAGGTGCTTAGTTAGATTCTGAGCCCCCGTTTAAAGAATTTGTTCTCTAATTCGTCTATTATTCTGAGAATTAATTCAACTGTTTATGAAAATTGAATTTAATTAACTTGGATAGAACTTAGGAGGAGCTTACAAACCTCAACTTAAGAACTATCAGACTCAGGGGGAGTCAGAGCTTACAAACCTCAAACCCCTTAAGCCAACCTGTTAATTAGATTAACAACAATTGACCTTTTAAATACTGATGTTTGTCATCATCAAAAAGGGGGAGATTGTTGGAACAAAGGTGTTCAGCAATACCACGTTTTGAGTTTTGATGATAACAAGGTATTAAAAATTGTCAATTGGATATGCTAATATTTGTTTGAGTATGCAGGATATTAATCAAGATTTATATCTTAGAAAGTATTATGTTTGAACATTTTAAGAGCAAAGTTCTAGAGAAGCTTGTTGCTTGTGATTCTGTATCGAAGAAGAGTCTGAAGACTGTATCGAAGATATTCTGAAGACTATATCGAAGAAGAGTCTGAAGACTGTATCGAAGAGAGTCTTAAGACTATATCGAAGAGAGTCTGGAGACTGTATCGAAGAAGAGTCTGAAGATTATCAGAGTCTGAAGACTATCAGAACCTGAAGACCAAGAGAGTCTGAAGATCATCAGAAGCTGAAGTGCTATAGTGAGTCTGAAGCCTGCAATCTGAAGATCTGCTTAGAAGGATTTCTAAAGGCATTACGATGCAAAAGAAACTCTCAATTGGAGTAACGGCTAGCTTCGAAGTCAACTTGAGCGTGGGATGCTCAACGACAAAGAATGCAGGACAGTACAGAGTACGTTGTACGAACTCTGTTTCCACTACTCCACTACCTCGTACAGTTTGGCAACTGTGTCTACCGGTATTAATCTTCAAAAGAAATGGAATTCAAAATTTGCAATTGAAGGACTATTACCATATCAAGCAACAAATCAACAGCTATTGATCAAGCTTCAGAAATCATCCTGATGTGCTGGATGACTCAACGTCTCTTTCCAACGCCTATATAAAGGATAGAAGACTTGAAGAATTGTTGGACTCTACAACTGAAAAAACTACGCTGCATTGCTATCGTATTCAACTGAGTCTTAACAGAAACACATCAACAACTTAGATTATTCTTACAAACTGAGTATTTTAGAATTTCTAAGTTAAGTAGAAAAACAGAGTCTGTCTTTGTCTGAAACAGAGTCTGTCTTTGTTTGAAACAGAGTCTGTCTTTGTTTGTATTTGGAACACGTTTGATTGTTTGTCAAGTGTTTCAACTCTATTCAATTTTCTGTAAATTGTGTCAGAAGTCTCTTGCTTGTGTGCTTGAGCAAAGAAGTCTCTTGGCTGCGTCCTTGAGCAAAGAAGTCTCTTAGTTGTGTCTTTGAGCATTGGAAGTCTCTTGCCTGCGTGCTTGAGCATTGGAAGTCTCTTACTATGTGTTTGAGCAACTTGTAATAGATATTACATTTTAGTGGAACTCTCCTTGGAAGTGCAAGAGGACAGGACTACTTCCGGTTTGTGGAAGGAACCTGTATAATTGCTTGTCTTCTCTCTTCTCTCTATCTCTTGATTATTTCCGCTGCAACAGAATCTGATCTCCCATCAGACTCTGATCTCTTTCAGACTCTGATCCTACGGAATTAGATTCTCACTCTTTCAAGAGCTGCGAAAAGCTAACCCAATTCAACCCCCTCTTCTTGTGTTTTTCTCACCTTCAGAGTGTTTATCACTCAATCGTTGAGGGCTTATGCCCTGGAATGTTATTTCATTCAAACTGTTGGGGGCTTATGCCCTGGAATGCTAGTCATTCAAACGCGTTAAATGGTACCACATGCATTTGCATTAGTCACATTGTTGTCGTCGTCGTTGTTGTTGTTGTCGGTCGAGTCGTCGGTGTCGTAGCTTGATGATGATGTTGTTGATTTGTTTTAATTATAAACTGACAGTTGATTATCGTTTTATTGTTGTTGTTTAATTCAATTAATGAATTATAATATCTATTGTTGTTTGTGAATCTCACCCATTCTGCTTGAAAACGTTGCCTTTCCTATGGGTAACTTGCAGGTAATGAAGATTAGTAGGATCAAAGGCTCTGTGTCTAGGGATCTGATACATATTAGGATGGGAATCGTCGCGAATGTTTTCCTTTAATTCTTTTATGTATCATATCTATGAAAAGACCATGTTGTTGGAGCTTTATTATTGTTGAAAATAATATTTATAACTGTTGAGGCCTTTGTGCCAGGATAATGTTGACGTTGAATTTGAGTTGATTTATAACCTTGAAGATTTATTCCGCTGCAGATTATGAGAATTTATGTGGTATTAAAATAAATAGTTTATTCCTATTTATGATATTTTGAAAAGCAGTGTGACACTCCGTTGTTTGATTTACTCTGATATTTTTATTTAATATTACGACGTTGGGAACCCCGTTCTCCCAACGTCGTAATATTAAATAAAAAAATATCAGAGTAAATCAAACAACGGAGTGTCACACTGCTTTTCAAAATTTCATAAATAAGAATAAACTATTTATTTTAAAACAACATAAATTCTCATAAACTGCAGCGGAATAAATCTTCAAAATTATAATTTAACTCAAATTCAACGTCAACATAATCCTGGCACAAAGGCCTCAACAGTTATAAAATATTATTTTCAACAATAATAAAACTCCAACAACATAGTCTTTTCATAGATATGATACATAAAAGAATAAAGGAAAACATTCGCGACGATCTCCATCCTAATATGTATCAGAGCCCTAGACACTTGAGCCATACCTACTAATCTTCAGAACCTGCAGGTTACCCATACGAAAGGCAACAATTTCAAGCAGATGGGGTGAGATACACATCCAATAATAATAATATATAATTCATCAAATTAATGAAAACAACAACAATCAGCAACAAGAATCATCAAATGCATATGTATATATATTATACATCAGCAACATTATCATCAACAACATTTAACAACCACAACGTAGCGCCATTATCAGCAATGAACACCAACAACTAGACCAACAACGAAAAATACGACAATGCAACTCTAACGACAACTAATGCATCATGCATGTGGTACCAACTACACGCGTTGAATGCTAAGCATTCCAGGGCATAAGCCCCCAACAGTTGGATGGTTAAAGCATCCCAGGGCATAAGCCCCCAACAGGTGAATGATAAACATTCGAGGGCATAAGCCCGCAACGGGTGAATGATAAACATTCCAGGGCATAAGCCCCAACAGTTATGAGAATGCAATTGGACTCAATTTTTGTTTATCAACATACAACTCAACAATGTCTACGACAACAACATATGTGCCTAATCATTTATGACACACTCCACAACTTAGTCAAAATCTGACACAACAACTCTTACGACCGAATTCATCAACATAGCACATATACATTAATCAACTACATTCATATCAAACCAAAACATTCTTCAAAAACAAAGAAAGTGTGATCAATAAGACAAAAGCCAAATACTCATAAAACACTTCAACTAAATCCCTAATACCTAAGTTTTGAAGTTGGGAAACCAACCATAAGTTTTGGACTAACTCAGAATTAGTTATGCTAAGTTTTCTTAAAATTTTCTGAATACCCACTTGGACTATTTTTATCATAACTCAAAATCTAAAAATCGTTTACACGTCAAACCAAGGCCATTAGAAAGCTAACTCAATTATCTACAACTTTCATGTTTACTGTAACGCCCTAGTTATTATTTACTTACTTTCAGTCGATTTTTAATAAGTTTGTATGATTTTAAATGATTTATGTTGATTTTATGGTGTGATGTATTTTATTATATGATTATTGGGTTATTTAATAAAATAGGTGAGGAATTATAATTTTTAGAAATTTTGGGGATTAAAATGAATTGACTAATATTCTAATAGGAGTTAATTAGAATAAGTGGGAATTAATTAGAATTAATAGGAGTTTTTGAAAGGAGAAAGTCAGAAAAACAGTTTCACGTAGAAACAGAGAGAAACAGAGAAAAGGGAGAAAAACCAAAAACCAAGGGAGAAGAGCCAAGTGGGGAGAAGTGTAGAGTTTTGTACATCATATTCAGGTAAGGATGAGACTAACTCTCAATTTTAGGTCTTATAATTTGTTGATTAAGGTTGTGTTGTTAGGGTTGATGAATTGAATTAGGTTAAAGATGAATTGATGTTAATAACCTGATGAATTTATGAAAATGTTGTTGTTTATTGCTGTTTTGATGTTAGTTTGTATAGGAGTAATGCAATTCATCAAAATTGGGTTTTTAGGTGTTGAAAAAGGGGTTTGGGGTTGAAAAGGAGAAGTCTGTTCTTATAGTTCGTAGTTCTGTAAATAGCTACTCGCCACGGCGAGCAGTGAACCTATATAGCTCGCCACAGCGAGCAAATGCACTCGCCACGGCGAGTTGCTTAAATTAAAAATTGTTAATTGTCTTAATGATGTCTTTGGGCCAATTTTTATATCAACTTGAGTGCCTTAATATATTTAGGATTGAATGGCACCTTTTTACATAATCAAATTTGGATTTTGAGGACTTAAAAATGAAGATTTTGGGTGAAAAATGTCAAAAATGCCGAGAGCACCCAATTTTGCTCACCTCCAACTCGCCATAGCGAGTAGCTCATTTTCCTGAACTCGCCACGACGAGTAAAGTAGCTCGCCACGGCGAGTAAAGTAGCTCGCCACGGCGAGTAGTACTGTAGCTTGATTAAAATTGTTGAATTTCGCTGAGAGACGTTGTTGAGTCCTTTTTGTGGTGTCCTGTCGATTAAGGAGTCTTATGTCATAGTTGATTATGAATATTGTAGTTGTCGTTGTTGTTGTCGAGTTGTATGCAGATATACACTATTGAGGGCTCATGCCCTGGAGTGTTTTCACTCAACCGTTGAGGGCTTATGCCCTGGAGTGTTTATCACTCATTCGTTGAGGGCTTATGCCCTGGAATGTTATTTCATTCAAACTGTTGGGGGCTTATGCCCTGGAATGCTTAGCATTCAACGCGCGTAAAATGGTACCACATGCATTTGCATTAGTCGCATTGTGTCGTCGTTGTTGTTGCTGTTGTTGCTGTTGTTGTTGTCGTTGTTGTTGTTGTTGTTGGTCGGGTCGTCGATGTCGTAGCTTGATGATGATGTTGTTGAATTGTTTAAATTATAAACTGGTATTTAATCATAATTATATCGTTGTTGTTGAATTTAATTGATGAATTATAATATCTACTGTTGTTTGTAAATCTCACCCCTTCTGCTTGGAAATGTTGTCTTCCCTATGGGTAATTTGCAGGTAACGAAGACTAGTAGAGATGTCGGCTCAAAGTGTCTTAGGGCTCTGATACGTAACGGGATGGGAATTGGTTACTTGCTTTCTCTTTCCTTACGTATTTATTTATGAATTATGAGATTTTGATGAGGCCTGCGTGCCAAAGACTAATTTTGTTGATTTTGAATGAATTCCGCTGCGAAGTTTGAAAGTTAATTATTATTGACTACTCTTTATAAAGAATAAATAGTTATTTATTAAGTTGGATATTTTGTTGAAAGAAAATGTAGCATTCCGTTATGTGAATACTTTGATTTTATTTATGAATTTTTATGTTGGGAAAACGGGGTGTTACACATATGATTCAGGATCTACAACATTGACGCTCAAATCATTTATTGAAATTGTTATTGATTGAAGTGAAATTAAACACCGCACAAGACAACAAACAATACAACATCGCACTTAAACGACGAAATCACAAAACACACAAAAGAAAAAACTTGATATATGTGAAAAACCACTTATTTAAATTGACAGAAAGGGGAAAAAGATGTAGAGGGGTGATTCTATGTCAAGAAATGACCTGAAACCACATCTTCTCGATGAATGAAGGAGAAAGAACGACAAAGGAGAAGTTGAAGTTTCTCTCACTAAAAAATTAGAAGTTATTTTCTATTTTATTTTATTATTAATAGAAAAAAGAAGGTATCAACGAAAAAAGTAGAGGAAAATTGCAGGCCATGAAATAAGTTTAACCCACGAATTACAAATGCTTTTAGCAACGGTTATCACATGTGGCATTATATTTAACAAAACCGTGGTCAGAAATTGTTTACGCTGCGCTTTTATAGATGCAGCATATTCAGAAAAGAAAAGCCACGATTTTCAGTTGTGGCTGGAATAGCAACATCCAAAATCCGTTGCTTAAAGGGAATAGGCAACGGCTACACTATTCCCACGGTTATAGATTCATGGATATATCTAAATCCGCAACGGTTTTCAACTGATCAACAAAAAAAGTATAAAACACCTGCTTATAATAAAACACCTGCTTATAATATTTAAAATAAAGTCGCAGCGGAAAATTATTCAACTATTAATCAAAAACTTGGCACTAGGCCTCATCATCACCAACATAATAAAAATACCAAATTAAAATGGTCCAACAACTTCTTATAAAAGTTACGTAATAAGGAAAAACAAAACATAAATAGATATCTCCATCCCGTTACATATCAGAGAAAGACTCCTATGACGACACGAGGATCAACTCACATCAGCGGCTACTCCTAGTTATCTACATGTTACCCACGTAGAGGCAACATTATAAACAGAAGGGGTGAGATTTCTCATTCATTAATAATAAACAACAAATTCAAAATCAGAATTTAATCAACATACAACTACAACATTTAATTATCAACAAGTACTTCATATAAATTCAGTTACCAATTATCAATGAACTGCAACAACAACTATTATGCAACAACGATTCAACAATGCAACAACAACAACTCAACAATATGCAATATAATTATGCATGTGGTACCAACAGAGCGTCAAGATCTCAACATGATGTCTTAATTCGACTAAATAGGGCATCAAGCCCCCAACTTTTCAACTTAACAGGGCATCAAGCCACCAACTTAGACCAATGGTTATGCGACAAGACAACTTAAGAAAATGCAACGATACGACTCAGAAATGCAACAATAACAACAAGTAATGTCGTAATTCGACTTGACAGGCATCAAGCCCCCAACGTTTAACGATCATTTATTCAAGGACACAACTTCAAATACAACAACAATAACATATTTCATATAAGAATCATGTAAATATCATATAAATAACTTTCATATATACATCATATAAATATAGATTCAACCTTAAATCAACAACAACATATCAATATGATCCACCGATTCATTATCAAAAGAAAACTAAGTTTGATTCAACAAGACATAGATTAAATACTCTTAAACATTCTAATTAAACTCATAGTATACGGGATTTGATGTTTGGAAGCAAACCAAAAGTTTCGGGTTGATTTAGAAGCGGTTATGCAAAATTTTCTTAAAAGTCTTTCAAGACCTAGTTGGAGTGTTTCTATCATAATTCAAAATACACAAAACATTTTCAAGTCAAACCAGAGCCATTGGAAAGCTAACATAATTATCTAAAACTTTCATGTTTACTCCAAAGACCAATTCAAAACAAAAACGTGTTAAAAAAAAGCTGTCAGAGGGCATTTCACTTAAGCGAGACAAATCTCGCTTAAGCGAGATTCACGCCGAGAGAAACCTCAATTTCGCTTGTGAGTTCGCTTGGGGCTCGCTCAAGCAAACTGGTCCCCGTTTTCTGAAGAACACTTACGGATTTTCACCATTTTTCACCCAAAAACCCAAATTTTGACTACCCAATGCCCAAATTTGACAGGAAACATTACCTAGGAGTATTCTACAACCTAAACATCAACTTTTTACATTAATTCAACGGATTATCTAGGTTTCTAGCAACCTAATTTGATTCAACCCTAATTTCTTCAACATTACAAATTAACAATGTAACACCCCGTTTTCCCAAAACTAAAATTTTCTTAATAAATAATCAGAGTTCCTCGTATAAACGGAATGCTACATTTCTTAATAAATCTCAAATGGAATAAATAACAATTTATCCTTCATAAAATAATCATCATAATTTTTCAAAACTTCGTAGCGGATTAAATTCAGTTAACAAAATAGTTTTGGCACAAAGGCCTCATCATAAACGTCTCATAAAAATAAAGTCGACATCATTAACATAAATCTTCCTAAATAATACGTAAGGAATAGAAAAGCAATAACAAAGATCCCATCCCGTTACGTATAAGAGCTCCTAGGACACAACGGGAGAAATCCTCAAACGACTTCACCTAATCTTGATTACCTGCAAGTTCCTCATACGAAGAGCAACATTTCCAAGCAGAAGGGGTGAGATTCACAAAACAATAACATTAAACATATAATTCAACAATTATATTTAACAACATAATATGAACATATTATCACAGATATCAGGTAATATCATCATCATCTTAATCAACTTCTTATTCAACTTCAAATTCACTTAACGACTTGACTCGACAATGCAACTTTAACTTGACTATGTTACTCATGCATGTGGTACCAATCTAGGGCATAAGCCCTCGTCGCTATCGAGCATAAATATACTCCTAGAGCATAAGCCCTCATCGCTATTTGAGCATAAAAACACTCCTTGGGAATGAGCCCTCGTCTCTGTTGAGCAAAAGCTCCTAGGGCATGAGCCCTCGTCTTCAAATGAATATGCATGGACTTAACACATTATAATCTTAGATATCATAAATGACTCTAATAATTTGGATCAACAACTCATAATCTTAGACTGACACATGCAGCTTGTAACACCTCATTTTAATTCTATTATTTTAAATGATGTTTGAATATTGGTTATATGAATTTTCATGACTTATTTGATATATATATGATTTTATGCGAAAATATATGATTCATGTGTGATATATATATATTATGTGTTATTTTATTATATAATTGTTTTATTATTTAAAATAAAATATGAGAAATAGAAATAAGTAGTAATAATATTTATTTAGAATTAAGGGGGATTAATTGTAATTATGTGGATTAAGTGGGAGTTAAGGGAAAGAAAAAGGAGGTTATGTTTTGGGAGTGAGTAAGGAAAGAGTCAGACAAACATTTTCACGTGCAGTAGAGAAAAAGAGAGTTTTTGAGAAAAAGAAGAGAAAAACCAAGAGGGCTAGAAGGAGAGCTAGGAAGGGATCAAATTGCTGTAGGCTTTCAATTGTTGCTGAATTAAGGTAAGGGTGGGATTCCTTTCACTAATAATGTATATAATTCTGAAATTTGATGAATTGTTGTGTTCTTGAGTTAGGGTTAGAAAGTTTATGTTAATTGATAAAATGAGATGAATTGTGTTGTTTGATGCATGTTCCTATGTTGTTTTGATTTCTATATTGCCTATTTGACCTGTAAACATCACTGTAAATCATTTTGGGAGATTAAGGGATCAAAATTTGGGTTTTTGGGTGAAAAATGGTGAGAAATCGTCAAAAAACGGGGCCCAGTTCGCTTAAGCGAGCCCCAAGCGAACTCACAAGAGAAATTGGGGTTTCTCTCGGCGCGAATCTCGCTTAAGCGAGATTTGTGCTACTTAAGCGAGATGCTCTCTGACAACATTTCCTGTTTCGCGTTCTTATGTCTTTTTCACACGTTTCTGTTTTGAATTAGCTTTCGGTATAAACATGAAAGTTGTAGATAATTGAGTTAGCTTTCTAATAGCCTTGGTTTGACGTGTAAACTATTTTTAGATTTAGAGTTATGACGAAAATAGTCCAAGAGGGTATTCAGAAAATTTTAAGAAAACTTAGCATAACTAATTCTGAGTTAGTCCAAAACTTATGGTTGATTTCCCAACTTCAAACTTAGGTATTAGGGATTTAGTTGAAGTGTTTTATGAGTATTTGGCTTATGCCTTATTGATCACACTTGCTTGTTTTTGAAGAATGTTTTGGTCTGATATGAATGTAGTTGATTAATGTATGTGTGTTATGTTGATGAATTCTGTCGTAAGAGTTGTTGTGTCAGATTTTGACTAAGTTGTGGAGTGTGTCATAAATTATTAGGCACATATGTTGTTGTCGTAGATGTAGTTTTAGTTGTATGTTGATATACATAAGTCGAGTTCATTTGCATACTCATAATTGTTGGGGCCTTATGCCTTGGAATGCTTAGCATTCATACCGTTGGGGGCTTATGCCCTGGAATGTTTATCATTCACCTGTTGGGGGCTCATGCCCTGGGATGCTTTAACCATCCAACTGTTGGTGGCTTATGCCCTGGAATGCTTAGCATTCAACGCGCGTAAAATGGTACCACATGCATAATGCATTTGTCGTTGTCGATGTCGCATTGTCGTAGTCGTTGTCATCGGTTATGTCGTTGGTGTTCATTCCTGATAATGACATTGTTGTTGCTATTGTTTAATGTTGTTGAAGATAATTATGTTGATATTATATATGTGTATATTTATTCACATTATATATGAATTGAATAATGCCTATTGTAAGATGTTGTTGTTTCATTGATTTGATGAATTATATATATTTATTATTGATCGTGTATCTCACCTCTTCTGCTTGAAAACGTTGCCTTCCCTATGGGTAACTTGCAGGTAATGATGATTAGTAGGATGATTGGCTCTGTGTCTAGGGCTCTGATTCATATTAGGATGGGGGTCGTCGCGAATGTTTCCTTATTCTTTTATGTATCTTATCTATGAAAAGACTGTGTCGTGAGAGTTTATTATTGTTGAAAATAATATTTTATAACTGTTGAGGCCTTTGTGCCAGGATTATGTTGAAGTTGAATTATAATTTTTGAAGATTTATTCTGCTGCAGTTTATGAGAATTTTATGTCGTTTTGAAATAAATAGTTTATTCCTATTTATGAGATTTTGAAAAGTAGTGTAATACTCCGTTGTTGAATTACTCTGATATAATTATATTTATTATTACGACTGTTGGGAGAACGGGGTGTTACAATTGGTATCAGAGCAGGTCGGTCCGTCCGACCAAGTAGTAGAGTCGAGTCGAGCCTAGTAGAGTTGTGTGACAATTTTGTATTGTCCTTGTTGTCCTGATTTGTTATTGTTGTGTAGAATCTTTGAGGTTGATCTTGTATGTTTTTCGTTGATGGGTATGGATGTAATCCTTGGTATGAACTGGTTGGAATACAACCATGTCCATACAGATTGTTTTGGAAAGACGGTGTACTTTTCCTCTGCCGAAGAAGAGAGTGGAGCAGAATTTTTGTCTACTAAGCAGCTGAAGCAGGTAGAATGTGATGGAAACTTGATGTTTTCCTTGTTGGCGTATTTGTCCGTGGAGAATCAAGCGGTAATTTATAGGCTGCCAGTTGTAAATGAATTTCTAGAGGTTTTTCCTGGTGTGCCGCCAGAAAGGGAGGTAGAATTTTGAATCGATCTTGTTCCAGGTACGAAGCCTGTATCGATGGCTCCATACCGAATGTCAGCAGCTGAGTTGGCAGAGTTGAAGAAACAGTTAGAGGATCTACTTGATAAGAAGTTTGTAAGACCAAGTGTTTCACCTTGGGGAGCGCCGATATTATTGGTTAAGAAGAAGGATGGTAGCATGAGGCTGTGTATAGATTACCGTCAGCTGAATAAGTGACGCTAAAGAATAGGTATCCACTTCCGAGAATTGATGACTTGATGGATCAGTTAGTGGGTGCTCTTGTGTTTAGTAAAATTGATTTGAGATCAGCTTACCATCAGATTAAGGTGAAGGATGAAGATATGCAGAAGACGGCGTTTAGGACGCGATATGGTCACTACGAATATAAAGTGATGCCTTTCGGCGTTACTAATGCACCTGGTGTGTTCATGGAGTATATGAACAGAATTTTTCATGCTTTCCTGGATAAGTTTGTTGTTGTGTTTATTGATGATATCCTAATTTATTCTAAGACTGAAGAGGAGCATGCAGAACACTTGAAGATTGTTTTGCAGGTGCTGAAAGAAAAGAAGTTGTATGCAAAGTTGTCGAAATGTGAATTCTGGTTAACTGAAGTAAGTTTTCATGGCCATATTATTTCTGGAAGTGGTATTGCTGTTGACCCATCGAAAGTTGAAGCGGTATCACAATGGGAGACTCCTAAGTCAGTTACAGAGATTAGAAGTTTTCTTGGTTTGGCTGGTTATTACCGTAGATTTATTGAAGGATTTTCGAAGTTGGCACTTCCTTTGACGCAGTTGACCTGTAAGGGTAAAGCTTTTGTGTGGGATATTCAGTGTGAGAATAGTTTCAATGAGTTGAAGCAACGGTTGACGACAGCTCTGATTTTGATTTTACCGAAGCCAGAAGAACCTTTTGTTGTTTATTGTGATGCGTCCAAGTTGGGCTTAGGTGGTGTACTTATGCAAGATGGTAAGGTGGTAACTTATGCTTCGAGACAGTTGAGAATCCATGAGCGGAATTATCCTACGCACGATTTAGAGTTGGCTGCTGTGGTTTTTGTGTTGAAAATTTGGAGACATTATTTGTACGGTTCCAGATTTGAGGTGTTTAGCGATCATAAGAGTTTGAAATATTTATTTGATCAAAAGGAGTTGAATATGAGACAGAGAAGGTGGCTTCAGTTGTTGAAGGACTATGATTTTAGTTTGAACTATCACCCCGGTAAGGCGAATGTGGTTGCAGATGCTCTGAGCAGGAAGACGTTGCACATGTCTGCTATGATGATTAAGGAATTGGAGTTGCTTGAGCAGTTTAGGGATTTAAGTATAGTTGTGAACGGGCACCTCAGAGTGTGCAGTTGGGTATGTTGAAGATCAACAGTGAATTCTTGAATAGCATCAAAGAGGCGCAGAAAGTTGATGTCAAGTTTGTAGACTTGATGGTTGCTAGTGATCAGACTGCAGATGGTGATTTTCAAGTTGATGATCAAGGTGTGTTGAGGTTCCGAGGCAGAATTTGCATTCCGGATAATGATGAGTTGAAAAGGTCGATTTTAGAAGAAAGTCACAGGAGTAGCTTGAGTATTCATCTGGGAGCTACAAAGATGTATCATGATTTAAAGAAAATGTTTTGGTGGTCCGGATTGAAACGAGATGTTGCGCAATTTGTTTATGCTTGTTTGACTTGTCAGAAATCTAAAGTTGAACACCAAAAGCCTGCGAGAATTGTTGACACCGTTGGATGTGCCAGAATGGAAATGGGATAGCATCTCTATGGATTTTGTGACGAGTTTACCAAATACAAAAAGAGGGCATGATGCCATTTGGGTTATTGTCGATAGGTTGACGAAGTCAGCACATTTTATTCCGATCAATATTAGTTATCCGGTAGCTCAGTTGGCGGAGATTTACATTCATAATATTGTGAAGTTGCATGGTGTTCCGTCAAGCATTGTGTCGGATAGAGATCCGAGGTTCACTTCGAGGTTTTGGAAGAACTTGCAAGAGGCTTTGGGTTCAAGGTTGAAATTGAGTTCGGCTTATCATCCTCAAACAGATGGTCAGTCGGAGAGAACGATTCAGTCGTTAGAGGATTTGTTGAGAGTGTGTGTACTTGAACAAGGTGGAGCTTGGGATAGTCATCTACCGTTAATAGAATTCACGTACAACAACAGTTACCATTCGAGTATTGGTATGGCACCATTCGAAGCTTTGTATGGTCGGAGGTGCAGAACCCCTTTGTGTTGGTTTGAGACTGGTGAAAGTGTTGTGTTGGGACCAGAGATTGTTCAGCAGACTACGGAGAAGGTCAAAAAGATAAGAGAACAAATGAAAGCGTCGCAGAGTCGACAGAAGAGTTACCCTGACAAGCGTAGAAAGGATCTTGAGTTTCAAGAGGGAGACCATGTGTTCCCGAGAGTCACTTCTATGACTGTTGTGGGTCGTAAATTTAAGTCTAACAAGCTAACTCCGAAGTTTATTGGTCCGTATCAGATATCTGAGAGGATTGGAACGGTGACATATAGAGTGGGTTTGCCACCACATCTTTCGAATTTATATGATGTGTTTCATGTGTCGCAGTTGCGGAAGTACGTAGCGGATCCTTCGCATGTTATACCAAGGAATGATGTGCAGGTTAGAGACAACCTCACGGTGGAGACTTTACCGTTGAGAATTGATGATCGTAAGGTGAAGAAGCTGAGAGGCAGGGAAATACCTCTAGTGAGAGTTGTTTGGGGAAGAGTAACTGGTGAAAGTCTAACTTGGGAGTTGGAGAGTAAGATGCAGGAGTCTTTTCCTGAGTTGTTTGCTTGAGGTAATATTTTGAGGACGAAATTCTATAAGTTGGGGAGAGTTGTAACACCTCATTTTAATTCTATTATTTTAAATGATGTTTGAATATTGGTTATATGATTTTTCATGACTTATTTGATATATATGATTTTATGCGAAAATATATGATTCATGTGTGATATATATATATTATGTGTTATTTTATTATATAGTTGTTTTATTATTTAAAATAAAATATAAGAAATAGAAATAAGTAGTAATAATATTTATTTAGAATTAAGGGGGATTAATTGTAATTATGTGGATTAAGTGGGAGTTAAGGGAAAGAAAACAGGGGTTATGTTTTGGGAGTGAGTAAGGAAAGAGTCAGACAAACATTTTCACGTACAGTAGAGAAAAAGAGAGTTTTTGAGAAAAAGAGGAGAAAAACCAAGAGGGCTAGAAGGAGAGCTAGGAAGGGATCAAATTGCTGTAGGCTTTCAATTGTTGCTGAATTAAGGTAAGGGTGGGATTTCCTTCAATAATCATAGTATATAATTCTGAAATTTGATGAATTGTTGTGTTATTGAATGAGGGTTAGAAAGTTTATGTTAATTGATAAAATGAGATGAATTGTGTTGTTTGATGCATGTTCCTATGTTGTTTTGATTTCTATATTGCCTATTTGACCTGTAAACATCACTGTAAATCATTTTGGGAGATTAAGGGATCAAAATTTGGGTTTTTGGGTGAAAAATGGTGAGAAATCGTCAAAAAACGGGGCCCAGTTCGCTTAAGCGAGCCCCAAGCGAACTCACAAGCGAAATTGGGGTTTCTCTCGGCGCGAATCTCGCTTAAGCGAGATTTGTGCTGCTTAAGCGAGATGCTCTCTGACAGCATTTCCTACTTCGCGTTCTTATGTCTTTTTCACACGTTTCTGTTTTGAATTAGCTTTCGGTATAAACATGAAAGTTGTAGATAATTGAGTTAGCTTTCTAATAGCCTTGGTTTGACGTGTAAACTATTTTTAGATTTAGAGTTATGACGAAAATAGTCCAAGAGGGTATTCAGAAAATTTTAAGAAAACTTAGCATAACTAATTCTGAGTTACTCCAAAACTTATGGTTGGTTTCCCAACTTCAAACTTAGGTATTAGGGATTTAGTTGAAGTGTTTTATGAGTATTTGGCTTATGCCTTATTGATCACACTTTCTTGTTTTTGAAGAATGTTTTGGTCTGATATGAATGTAGTTGATTAATGTATGTGTGTTATGTTGATGAATTATGTCGTAAGAGTTGTTATGTCAGATTTTGACTAAGTTGTGGAGTGTGTCATAAATGATTAGGCACATATGTTGTTGTCGTAGATGTAGTTTTAGTTGTATGTTGATATACACAAGTCGAGTCCATTTGCATACTCATAACTGTTGGGGCCTTATGCCCTGGAATGCTTAGCATTCATATCGTTGGGGGCTTATGCCCTGGAATGTTTATCATTCACCTGTTGGGGGCTTATGCCCTGGGATACTTTAACCATCCAACTGTTGGGGGCTTATGCCCTAGAATGCTTAGCATTCAACGCGCGTAAAATGGTACCACATGCATAATGCATTTGTCGTTGTCGATGTCGCATTGTCGTAGTCGTTATCGTCGGTCATGTCGTTGGTGTTCATTGCTGATAATGACATTGTTGTTGCTGTTGTTCAATGTTGTTGAAGATAATTATGTTGATATTATATATGTCTATATTTATTCACATTATATATGAATTGAATAATGCCTGTTGTAAGATGTTGTTGTTTCATTGATTTGATGAATTATATATATTTATTATTGATCGTGTATCTCACCCCTTCTGCTTGAAAACGTTGCCTTCCCTATGGGTAACTTGCAGGTAACGAAGATTAGTACGATGATTGGCTCTATGTCTAGGGCTCTGATACATATTGGGATGGGGGTCGTCGCGAATGTTTCCTTATTCTTTTATGTATCTTATCTATGAAAAGATTGTGTCGTGAGAGTTTATTATTGTTGAAAATAATATTTTATAATTGTTGAGTTCTTTGTGCCAGGATTATGTTGAAGTTGAATTATAATTTTTGAAGATTTATTCCGCTGCAGTTTATGAGAATTTTATGTTGTTTTGAAATAAATAGTTTATTCATATTTATGAGATTTTGAAAAGTAGTGTAATACTCCGTTGTTGAATTACTCTGATATAATTATATTTATTATTACGACTGTTGGGAGAACGGGGTGTTACACAGCTTTTAATAAATAATAAACAGCAACATGGCAGCACATCAAATATTTCAAGATATGACAATATCATAAACAATCACATATTTCATCACTTATAGTTCACAAAAGGCATATACAATTATATATGTCATTAGTAACAAAACCAAAGCATTTGATAACGGCTTCATAGGTCATCTTTAATATTAATAATAACTCCTAGTTCTAACCCAAGGATCAACTCATAACAATTCGTGCGACAAGAGTCACATAACTCTAAGAAGGCAGTTTGACACAGGGCTGCTCGCTAGGCGAGCTGGTTTACTCGCTATGGAGGGTTCAGGAAAAGGCTACTCGCTATGGCGAGTGGGATCACTCGCCTCGCGAGCCAACCAGGAGGTCACTCGCTGTGGCGAGTTGGATTGCTCGCCTCGCGAGCCAACAAGAGGTCATTCGCTGTGGCGAGTTGGATTGCTCTCCTCGCGAGCGATGATGAATACTCGCCGTGGCAAGCTGGTTGCTCGCGCTGGCGAGCGATGACAGAACAGTTATGAGAATACGACAGTTTTCACCAAAAATCTCAATTTTCACCATGTTTCTCCCCAAATTCAACTACAATGATGTACTAGAGTTACCCTATGATCTGTAAACAGTTTTTTACATCAATGATACAGTTTCTCATCATCTAATCATCAATTCACTACTTTTGACCTATTTCTCAAATTCTCAAATTCTTATGAACTAACCCTATAACCTGTTAAATACAATCATGAATTACAGGTTTAATGAAATTGTAATGCTAGGCTCACCCTTACCTTAAGAAAAAATTATCAGCAGCCTCTTGGTTCTTCACTTCCTGTTTTCTCCCTTTTTCTCCCAAAACTAAATTGCACGTTCTGTCTGATTCTAAACCTAGTTTTCCCTTTCTATCTTTTCTAACTATTTTATCTTATTTACTCTTTCTCCCCCAAAACTCTCTAAAATCTCAAAACAACCCTCATCTCAATATTTATTTTATTTTCAAATCTTATTTTATTAAACAATAAAATAAGTCACAACACCTCATAAAATCTCTAAAATCACATTAAATCATATAAATATTTTCTAGGAAATAACCAAATAAAAAAATAATCAAAACAGGTGTTACAAACAACAACATGATCAAATCTATTTCAGAATTCATATGCTTAGGATTAAAAAAGGTTAGTCTCACCCTTACCTTGGATTGGTTGATCTAACAGAACTCTACATGTTTCTCTTGTTTTCTCCCAAAAGTTGTATTTTCACGTTCTCTCTGTTTCTGGTTTCTAACCCTAATTTTCTATTACTCTCTTCTATTTATAGCCTCTCCTAATCTTACCTAACAACCTCCTCTAATTACCAAACTATCCTCATTTAATTATTTTTCTAATCAAATCTTATTATATTTCTTCACCAAATATCACAAAACAACTTAATAATAATTATCAAAAATCAACACACAACATCACATACCACAATTAATCAAATAAATTAATAAAAGACTCCAAACTTGATAAAATAATTAATTAAATAAAATAGGGCGTTACAGAGAGTTTGACCAAGAATTTGGCCAAGACCCCAACTCCTACGGTCCTACCAATCAATTCGGAAGAATTTGGTAGGTTAAAAGAGACTAACCCTTTTGAAGCCTTCGATGTTCTCATCAAGAAGAAAGCCATATTCTTTAAGACTACTGGTGGCTCTTCGAACAAATTCTCAGGTGATCCATCTGAATTGTCCAATGACAATTTATTAACGGAGCTTCGAGCCAAAGTCCTAGATGTGGATCTGTATCATTCTATCGAACAAGATATCACCATTGTCCATTAAATAAAGGACTTGCTCCATAGAGTGAGCCTATCTGCATTAGGTTCGAAATTTCAACAATTTTCTACCAGCATGGTGGTCCTAATAGATGACCTCCTTTCAACTATTCAACAAACAGAAATTGATCGAGTTAAACTTGAGGATACCACCAAAGTACATGATCAAATCGTGGCTGAAGTTGCCTTATTTCAAGAGAAATTGAATGACTTCAGACAAAGGCTTCCAGATCCCCAACAAGAAGTCGAAGGGATTAAAGCTGCCATTGCTAAGCATGAGAAAGAGATTCAAATCCTAAAGCAACGTTGCGCCAGCGTTTTGGAGGAAGAGGATCTCATGAAGCAAGAGACTAGTCTTACTATTCAGAAATTGGAGAAATCTCAGGAGCTTGAACAAGAAATCTCTATGTTGGCTGATGTTCAAGCTGCCCTTGATGCAAAGAAGGCTGAAAACAAAGCTAGACTTGACAAGCTCAAGTCCGAATTTTTAATTTAACTTTTATTCTCAATATTTATGTTTTGCTATTTTTTTTTTAAATGTATAATCTTTGTCTTTCATTCTGTAACCTTGGATTCTAAATACGGTTCAGGATTTAAATCCATTTTTTAAGGTTTAAAATTGTTCATTTAATCACCTTTATTATTCATATAAAAATGAAAAAACAAAATGGATTCATATATAATGATGAGAACCGAAAAGTTGTCAGTTATTTTAACTGCCCAAGGCAAACTGTAACGCCCTACTTTTATTATTTATTATTTTATTGAAATTAGATGTCTTTTTATAATTTAGTCAATTTATTCTGATGAAGCGATATTTTGTTATGTTATATGTTGGTATTTATTTGTATAATATATATGTTATCTGGTGTAGAAATATATTTGTTATTTTATGTGGAAATATATATGTTATCTAGTATAGAAATATATTTGTTATTTTGTGTAGAGATATATTTGTTATTTGGTGTATTATTATTATTATTAAGTAGGGGAGAGATATATTTAATTTAGAAATAAATAAGATTATGAGGAAAAGAGTAGTTTTGGGGTGTAAGAGAAATTAGGGTTATTATATTAGGTAGAGAATAGAAAAGTTAGAAAACAGAAACATGTACAAGAGTTTTGGAGAAAAATATGGAAGACCTTAGGAGAGAAGAACGTTGCTGCTAATTCAGGAATAAATCTGAGGTAAAGGTGGTACTAACCTTCTTTAATCATAAGTATATGGTTCTGAAATAGGGTTTAACATGTTTGTTGTTGTTTTATATTGATGATTAGAGATGTTAGGGTTTGAAAAGAAGTTATGGTTTTGAATTGCAATTTAATTAATGAAATTCGTGCTCTAGTTGAAGTGATATGTTTGGGTATGTTAATTTGTTGATAAATGAATTGTTGATGATTGTTGTTGTTAATGTCATGTTATGAATTGGGTATGATTTATATTGAGTTGTTGTTGTTGATTGTGATGATTTTGAATGAATGTGAAGTTTGAATAATATAAGTTGCTTTTTTCTGATTTTTTTTATCTCTGCCCCGAATTTTGAAATGAAAACTGGTATTGATCGATGCAGAATTGGTCTTAGGTGTAAACACAAAAGTTGTAGGTATGGATGTTATTTTTCTAATGCCGTTGGTCTGACGTCAAAACGATTTATAGAACTTGAGTTATGGTCAAATTACTGCACGTAGGTCACAGTAAATTTTTATGGACTTTCTGCACAACTCTTTCAAATTTGAAACGAACACAGGTATTGATTGGTACAGAATTGGCTTTGGGTGTAAACATGAAAGTTTTAGATAGTTGTGTTAGCTTTCCAGTGGCGTTGGTTTGACGTGAAAATGACTTTTATTTTTTGAGTTATGATGAAAATACTCCAAGGAGGTCTTAGAGAAATTGTACGGTGACAACATTCTCTGTTTCATGTTTTTGCGTCTTTTTCACACGTCTCTGTTTTAAATTGTTCTTTGGTATAAATATGAAAGTTGTTGATAATTGTGATATCTTTCTAGTATCCTTGGTTTGACATAAAAATATGTTATGTATAATTTATTATGTTTTTACAAAGATGCATGATGAATTGTTGATGTTTGAATACGATGTTATATGATGAATTGATGATGTTTGAATACAATGTTATATGACGTTGTTTATGATTGATGAATATGAAATTATGATGTAAAGTCGTTGTCGTTTTCGTTACCACAGTTGTCGTCAATGTCTTCAAAATTGTAAGTAGTTTGTCAATGTTGTTTAAGTTGTAAGTTGTTTTTCGATGTCGTTGAAGTTGTTGGTCGTCAAAGTATTGGTTGATGAGTCCATGCATAGTCATTAAAGATTAGGGCTGATGGCCCTGAGAGCTTTGCTCTAAAAGATGAAGGCTGATGACCTTGAGAGTTATTACTCTAACACGATGAGGGTTTATGCCCTAGGAGCTTTTGCTCAATAGCGACCAGGGCTCATGCCCTAGGAGTATATATATGCTCAAAAGCGACGAGGGCTTATGCCCTGATTGGTACCACATGCATATAAGTTGTCAAGTTGATGAAGTTGTTGGTGCATATGTCGTTGATATTAAGTTGTCAAGTTGATGAAGTTGTCGTTGCATAAGTAGTCGATGTTGAGTTGTCGATGTTGTTGTCGTGTTGTCAAGTTGCCATTATATTTAATGAGTTGATTAATGAGTAATTATGTGAAGCATCTATGTTGTATAATTTTTGTTTAACATTGTTAAATTTGTTGTTATTTATGTTGTTAAATTCTTTTAAAGAATTATATGCTTATTATTATAGAATGTGAAATCTCACCCCTTCTGCTTGGAAATGTTGCTCTTCGTATGAGTAACTTGCAGGTGACCAAGAATAGTGCAGTTGAGAGTAATCTCCGCTGTGTCGTCTAGGATGCTCTGATACGTAACGGGATGGGGATTGTTTTGTTGCATGTTTCCTTGTTACATATTTCCTTTTAAACAATGTTGAACTAGTTGTATGAGAATTTATTTAAGATGTTGATGATGTGGCCTTTTAGAGCCAAAGACTATTTAAGATGTTGAAATTATTTCCGCTGCATGTTTGTTAAATTTTTATAAAAGCAGAAGTTTTAATAAATAGCAATTTAGCTATATTTATATTTGTTGGATTTTTGTAAAGTTGAATGTGACACTCTGTTTTTAAGTTGAAAAACTCTGATTAATCTATGTTATTTTAAAGTTGGAAAAACGGGGTGTTACACTAACTGCCTAGGAAACTGTAAAGTTTTCCTCCAATTTTCAATCAAAACTAATCATGGTAATAAAATTAAAAAGAAACCAAACCTTTGGGCTTTTTCGATCTCCTTGAAAAAAGGACCAACCGTCTTATGCCACGTTTTCTTCTCTTTAGGGATGGAAACCGAACAGTTACACTCTGTTTAACTTCTTCACCCATTATAAATAACAACCTCCTTCTCAAGTCCTCATATCCTTCTTTATCAAGTTCTCACTTCCTTGTTTTTATCTCTCGCAAACAACTTATATTTTCTTTTTCTTCTTGTCAAAAATGGATTCTCTAACTGATGATCTCATTATTGACATTGCTTCAAGAGTTGCGGCTGATAGCATGTATGACTTGTTTAGTTTCATGAGAACTAACAAGAGGCATGCAGATCTTTGCAGGTCCAACAAAGTCCCTAGGGCTTTTGGCAATGACTGCATTGGGCTACTTGATGATCTAAACCTGACTCATGGTAGTCTTAGGTACATGAACCGTCTGCGGGATGTTGGTCACCACATGTTCTGCCTCTTGAGGTGTACTCAACAGCTATTACACCATCGGCCATGCTTTTTCACCATTGAGTGTTTGTTGACGAACGCTGAGGCTGCAGGCTCTATGAGCGCTAGGTATTTCCACCTTCTAATGAAGGCTACTGGTTGGCCACCCGTTGGTGAAACGGAGGTTGTGAATGATTTCTGGGATCTGTTGATGACCAGGAACCTTCAACAATACCGTGTTGATATATTGGGAGGGAATACCTCTTTCAGGTTCCGCTGCTATTGGTATAAGAGGTGGCTACCTGCAGGCATGGTTCATCGCCACTTTTGCAACAACTTGCACAACTGTGCAGGAGATGAGAGGAGAAATGTTTTCGAGGCTTTCTTCCTGCTGATGATGATGAATATGTGTTCAACAACTTCTGTATTCACTGCCATCTCGATACTGAAGTCAGATGGCTATATGATGTTTTTGGTTTTGCTTACCATGTGTAGCCTTTCGATGACTTTCTATTTTTCATTAGTTTCCAGTATTTTTAGGTTGTAATGGCTATGGTTTTTATCCATTTTGAGACTCTTTATCTTTAATGTAACCTGCCCATTAGTTGGCATTTTATCTAATGTCATGTTTTATTTTGACTTTTCAACTTACTCCTGTGTAATTTTAATTTCTTGCAATAATGGTCTATACCTCTTTAAGTATTTCCCATTTATGCGCAAAATCTTTTGATCATCATTTAGCTCTTCGATCTCATACGCATTGTTTGAAAAGACACGCAAAATCTTCCATGGTCCTTCCCAACTATGCGACCATTTTCCCAAAACTCTGTTTTTCTTATCCATTGGTAGGATAACTTTCTAAGCCAAACCTCCTTGGGCAAATAATTTTTCTTTTACTCTTTTGTTGTAAGATATTGCTACTCTTTCCTTTTGTCTCGCGAGGACCTCTAATGCCAATATCCTTTCTTCATCCAAATCAACTAATTCATCTAGGAGCATATTCCAATAATGGTTTGTTGGGATCTCACATTGCCTCTGTATTCTAGTTGATTGGAGATAAATTTCGATTGGTAATACAGCGTCATGGCTAAATGTTAGCCTGAAAGGAGTGGTATTAGTGCATTCTTTGGGAGATGTTCTACATGCCCACAAAGCTTCATTGAGGATTTTATGCTATTGTTTAGGCTTCCTCTTGATTTTACTCTTGATTATGGAAATAATATTTTTATTTGCTGCTTCAACTTGACCATTTGCTTGAGCATAATATGGTGTCGAAGTTAACATTTTATATTCTGTTTCTTCAGCAAATTTTACCATTTTTCTACCTGTAAATACAGATCCTTGATCTGTGGTAATGGTCTATGGAATACCAAATCTATAAATGATATTTTGTTGGTATAAATGGCATTGCTTCTACCCATTTGGTAAAATAATCTATCCCTACTAAAATATATCTATGGCCTTTGGATGATTTGGGCTTGATTTCTCCTATCACGGCTAAAGCCGATCCCCTAAATGGCCAGGGTTTGATTATTGAGTGTAATTCACTGGCTGGTATGCACTAGATCCCACCATGTTTTTGGCACTCTTGACAACCTTTCGCAAAATTTATGCAATCTTTCAGCATGGTTGGCCAATAAACCCCTTGTCGAAAGAGCAACCACTTTATTTTGTGGCCTGCCTGGTGTGTTCCGCACGCCCCACTACGTGTACTGGACACAGCCATATAAGCTTTTGTTTCTCCGAGACACTTAAGCAACACACCTTCCGAAGTTTTTTTGAATAATTCGTCCCCTATGATAACATAACTTAAAGCTCTGTCTTTCACCTTTCGACGGGTTGTCCCATCAGAATTTTCCAAATAAACTACTATTGGTCTCCGCCAATCATTATTATCTAAATTGTTAATGACAAAAATTTCGACTAAATTTGTACCTTGTGTGCTCTCGGTAACTGTCTCTGCCCCCCCCCCCCAAGTTTTGTTGTTAACAACTTCTGAGAAGGCATATCGTTCTAACTTCGTTTATTTCTGACTTCGATTGGCTCTTGTACTCCTTCTTTTGGTGTCTTATACCTTGAGGCTATCTGGGCCAAGTCATTCGCTTCCTTTTTCGTAGCCCTGGGGATATGTTGGATTTCCACATAGGTGAATTTTTTGAGTAATGTGTTTGCCATAGCATGATATACAATCAAACCTTCTTTAGCACACTTGTACTCTTTACTCAATTGTTTTATTACTAACTCTGAATCACCTTTAATTTTGATGCATTCTTCCCCCAGTTCAAGTAAAATTTCCAAACTAGTTATTACAGCCTCGTATTCAGCTTCATTATTGGAGCAGAACTGGTCGAGCCAAAATTGAAACTTAGTTAGAGCATTTTTTGGTGAAACGATCATGATTCCAAATCCAACACCGTTTTTGTGACTGGATCCATCGAAATACAACTTCCATCTTTTATCGTCAGAAACCTTCGGTAAATTGGCTGTCACCGAATGATCAGCAATAAAATAAGCGACAATTTGGCCTTTAACAGATTTCAATGATTGATAAGTCAATGAATACTCTGTCAATGCTAAAGCCCATTTACCAACTCTACTGTGCAAAATTGATTTTGACAACATATGTTTAATTATATCAAAGTGAGAATAAACATAAACATCAAACGGCTTTATAAAATGCTTAAGTTTGGTAGAAGAGAAATACAAACAAAGGCACAACTTTTCACTTGGATGATACCTTGTTTCGGCATCATTTAATACCCTACTAAGATAATAAATGGCTCTTTCTACGCCATTTTCATCCTCTTGGACTAACATACTTCCTATAGTACATTCAGATGTTGCTATATATAACTTCACCCCTCTATCTTTCGAAAGAGGTGCAAGAATAGGAGGTTTAGCCAAATACGATTTGATCTCATCAAAGGCCTTTTGATGCTCTGGTTCCCATTTAAAAACATCTTTTTTCTTCAAACGAAGTAATGGCGAAAAAGCCTGTGCCCTACCACTTAGATATGATATAAATCTTCTGAGAAAGTTGATATTTCCTAATAGAGATTGCAATTCCTTCTTCGTCGAAGGGGATTTAGTCTCTAAAATAGCTTTGGTTTTTTTCTGATTGATCTCAATTCCTTTTTTGTGTACAACAAAACCTAGAAAATCACCTGCAAGAACACCAAATGCACATTTGAGAGGATTCATTTTTAAACTGTATTGTCTCATCCTTTCGAAGGACTGTCGAAGGTGATTTAAATGGTCATCTTGGGAAGATGACCTCACCACGCTGTCATCAATATAGACTTGCATAAATTTTCCTACGAAGTCATGAAACAGCAAATTCATAGCTCTTTGGTATGTAGCACTAGCATTTTTTAAACCAAATGGCATTACTAGCCATTCATAACATCCCAAAGCACCTGGGCGTCGAAATGTAGTTTTCGAGACGTCCTCTTCAGCAATAAAAGTTTGATTATAACTTGAGTAACCATCAAGCATACTCAAATATTTAAATCATGTTGCTGAGTCAACTAACATTTCTGCCACTAGCATGGGATACTCATCTTTGGGAGTGGCATTATTTAGATCTCTAAAATCAATAAAAACTCTAATGGTCCCATTTTTCTTTTTAACAGGGACTATATTTGCCAACCAATCTACATACCTTGCAGTTTTGATGAACTTGCTCTTTAAAAGTCTTTCGATCTCTTCTTTGATTTTCAATAATATTTGAGGTGCAAATCTCCTGGGAGTCTGTTTGATTGGCTTCTTATCTGATCGGATACGCAGCTTTAATTCTACCATCTATCGATTTAAACCAGGCATCTCATTGTAGTCCCAAGCAAAGCAGTCTTTGAACTCTTTTAAAAGTTCCAAGATCCGTTCTTTAAGCTCCTTGCTGATTTTGGCACTAACATAAGTAGGTCTCTTGTCTTGACCGTCGCCCAAGTCAATCACTTCAAGAGGATCCTGTGCCCTCATTTGTGTAGTGGTTCCTGTTGGATCTTCTTCAAAACCCAAAGGTTCATCATCGTAAATGCAATCAAATCTCTGATCATCAACGGATTCTTCATCAGTATTTTTAACCAGACTTTCGAATGTTCCTTCAAGTGGAGCCTCGGCCTCACTGGCCGTTTTTAGTTTAGTTTAAGCCACATAGGCCGTAATTTTATCCCAGACACTGGGCTCAGACATGATTCACTAATCATCATCCCACCCAGTTGGTGAGATCGTACGTACAGGGCCTCTTGGGAGCAAAACAACATTTATATAAGTTGAGGCCCTTAACTTGACTGCATTGTCTTTGGGTGGAGAGGTTTCTCCATGGTTGACAACCACATAATCTTGATCAAACAGTTCTTTTTCCCAAACAAATCCAGCTTCTGAGTCTAGCTTCATAGAAAACATCTCGTTCTCCTGAACCTCAGATGTTGGACAAAGGGATATACAAGGGGAAATCACAACCAACTGCTTGTCGAAGTTATTTTTGGTGATATTATTCACTTCAGCCAGAAAGAAACTTTGATCAGCTTCAATATTCTCTACTAGGCCATCTCTTCGCCAAATGGCCAGCCTCTGATGCAATGTTGAAGGCACTGCTCCCACGCCATGTATCCATTCTCTGCCTAAAAGCACATTGAAATTTGCTTTGGATGGCACCACCAAAAACATGGTTGTCCTGTTGACACTCCCCATTATCAGCTCTACTTCGATAGCTCCAAGGGAACTTCCAGTTTTTCCCTCATAATTAGTAAGGACCACATTATGAGGTTTCAAATCTGAATCCACAATGCCAATTTTGCAAAGGAAATACTATGGTAACAAATTCACAGTAGCCCCTCCATCCACCAAAACTTTGTTTACCCCAACGCCATTGATTTTGGCTTGAATGAACAAAGGCTTGAGGTGATGGTTCATAGGGAAATCTGGCTTCTCGAACACAACATGTTGGTTCTCTACGCAGCCATTATTCAACACGTAATAAGATAATGGCTTGTGATTAGCCATTTCCTCCATGAAGTCACTTTCTATTTCGTTGACTTCTAATGGTACATCATATTCAACAGGGAGCATTGACACAACGTTGCACACTATGTCAAGACTAGGATCAGATTCGGAAAAATTTGATGTCATTTCTTCATTTTCCTTTGGAGATTCTTCCTTCAGGGTTGGTAAAGGTGGAAAAATTCTCTCAGTGGCTGGTCGTTTGACCATTTCGAACATTGTTCCATGTTTCCTAGTATCCCTGCTAGTGTTAATTACATCTTTCAAAACACCTGTCTTTTTCTGACGCTAGTACTTACGCCATGTTGGAACAAGGGTGTTCAGCAATACCACTTTTGAGTTTTGATGATAACAAGGTATTAAAAATTGTCAATTTGATATGCTAATATTTGTTTAACTATGCAGGATCTTAATCGAGATTTCAATCTTAGTAAGTATTTTGTTAGAACATTTTGAGAGCAAAAATCCAGAGAAGTTTGTTGCTTGTGATTCTGAAGTTCAAGAGAATCTGAAGAATCATTAGAAGCTGTTTCAAGAAGTCCTGAAGACTCAGAGAATCTGAAGTTCAAGAGAGTCTGAAGATCATCAAAATCTGAAGTTCAAGAGAGTCTGAAGATCATCAGAAGCTGAAGTGCTAAAGTGATTCTGAAGCCTACAAACTGAAGATTTGTTTAGAAGGATTTCTGAAGGCATTTCGATGCATAAGAAACGTTCATTTTGAGTAACGGCTAGCTTCATAGTCAACTTGAGCGTGGAATGTTCAACGACAAAGAATGCAGAATAGGACAAAGTACTTGTGTACGAACTCTGTTTCCACTACTCCACTACCTCGTACAGTTTGGCAACTGTGTCTACCGGTATTTCGCTTCAAAAGGAATGGGATTCAAAATATGCATTTGAAGGACTATTACCATATCAAGCAACAGATCAACAACTATTGATCAAGCTTCCAGAATTCTCTGTGATGTGCTGGATTGTCTCAACATCTCTTTCCAACGCCTATATAAAGGATAGAAGACTTGAAGAATATGTTGGACTCTACAACTGAAAAACTAGGCTATCAAGCTATTGTATTCTCTCTGAGTCAAACCAGAAACACATCAACAACTTAGCAAATTCTTACAAACTGTGTATCCTAGAATTTCTAAGTTTATCAGAAAAACATAGTCTGTCTTTGTTTTTGTAATTGGAACACATTTGATTGTTTATCAAGTGTTTCCAACTCTTTTCAATTTTCTGTAAATTGTGTGAGAAGTCTCTTGCTTGTGTGCTTAAGCAAAGAAGTCTCTTAGTTGTGTCTTTGAGCATTGGAAGTCTCTTGCATGAGTGCTTGAGCAATTGGAAGTCTCTTACTGTGTGTTTGAGCAACTTGTAATTGTTATTACATTTTAGTGAAACTCTCCTTGGAAGTGCAAGGGGGACAGGACTGCTTCCGGTTTGTGGAAGGAACATGTATAATTTCTTGTGTTCTCTCTTTCTTTTTATCTCTTGTTTATTTCCGCTGCAACAGACTCTGGTCTTCCATCAGGTTCGGAATCCATTCAGACTCTGATCCTGGAAAACAGATTCTCACTCTTCAAGAGTTGCGAAAAAGTTAATACAATTCAACCCCCCTTCAGTTGGTATCAAAGCTCCGGCTCTGTTCTCATAGCACTTAACCGTGTAACATAAAAGATCCAGAGAAAAACATGTCTTCCAGTGAACTTTCTACTTCTGGTGCTAATTCTGGTGCTGCTATACCATATGACTATGGATCCAATTATAGTAGTAAGAAAGCTGATTATGGGAAAATTCCAAAGTTTAATGGTGATCCTGAAGAATTTTCTTGGTGGAAAACCAACTTCTATAGTTATTTCATGGGTCTTGATGAAGAACTTTGGGACATACTTGAAGATGGTATTGGTGACTTACAACTTGATGACGAAGGTGCGGCCATTGACCGTAAGCTTCACACTGCTTCTCAGAAGAAAATCTACAAGAAACATCATGTCATCAGAGGAGCTCTTGTCACTGCTATTCCTAAATCTGAATACATGAAGATGAGTGACAAATCTACTGCTAAAGCCATGTTTGCTTCTCTTTGTGCAAACTATGAAGGGAGAAAGAAGGTCAGGGAAGCTAAAGCTCTTTTATCGGTTCATCAGTATGAGTTATTCATGATGAAGGAGGATGAAAGCATTGAGCAGATGTACTCAAGGTTTCAAACTCTAGTATCTGGACTTCAGATACTGAAGAAGAGTTATATAGCTTCTGACCATGTTAGCAAGATACTAAGGAGCTTACCCTCTAGATGGAGACCAAAGGTTACTGCAATTGAGGAAGCTAATGATTTAAACACCTTGAGTGTTGAAGATCTTGTCAGTTCTCTCAAAGTTCATGAGTTAAGTCTCAATGAACATGAATCTGCAAGAAAGTCCAAAACCATTGCTTTAAAATCAAAGGGAAGATCCTCAAAGGCTCTCAAAGTTGAAGAGTCTGTAAATGAATCTTCTTCTTCTGAAAGCTCTGAGGAAGATCCTGATGTTGCTAAAGAAATGGCTATGCTTTCAAGCAGAATGCAATACCTTGCCAAAAAGAAATGGCGCCTTACAGGATTGCGCTACGTGGCGTCTTACAGGATTGTGCGACGTGGCTTCTTACAGGATTGCTCTACATGGCGTCTTAAAGGATTGCGCTACAAGGCGTCTTACAGGATTGCGCTACATGGCGTCTTACAGGATTGCGCTACATGTCGTCTTACAGGATTGCGCTACATGGCGTCTTACAGGATTGCGCTACGTGGCTTCTTACAGGATTGCGCTACATGGCGTCTTACAGGATTGCGCTACAATGCGTCTTACAGGATTGCGCTACGTGGCGTCTTATAGGATTGCGCTACAAGGCGTCTTATGTATTGCCCGTCTCAATTATTTAATTAATTTGTCGAGTTAGAATATATTTATGTGATTTATGTGTTATGTTGTGATTATATATTAGGTGGTCTATTTTATTATTTAATAGAATAAGGGTTCAAAATAAAATAAATATTAGGTTGTGGGGCTGTTTTCGAATTAGGTAGAATTATGAGGGATTAAATGAAATAAGATAAAACAGAATAGAAGTGGTTTAAAAAGGAAAATTAGGTTTAGAATTGTACAGTACGTACAATTCAGCTTTTGGGAGAAAAAGGGAGAAAACAGGAGAGAAGAACAAGAGAGGCTGCTGCTCAATTTTCTAAGGTAAGGGTGAGCCTAGCATTGCAATTCATTAAGCTTATGATTCATGATTATAGTTAACATGTTTAGGAATTGTTCATGAGAATTTAAGAACTAAGAATTAGGTTAAAAAGTGATGAATTGATGATTAGATGATGAGAAACCGTACCAACGACGTAGAAAACTGTTTACAGACCTTAGAATAACCCTTGTACATCATTATAGTCGAAATTTGGAAGGTTTAGGATGAAATTTAGGGTTTTGGGTGAAAACCCTCGTAACCCCGCAGCTGTTCTGTCGCAGCTCGCCATAGCGAGCAATCAACTCGCCACGGCGAGTGCTCTTCACCAGCTCGCAAGGCGAGCAACCCACTCGCCATAGCGAGTGAACCCTAGAAGGCTCACGAGGCGAGCAAACCACTCGCCATAGCGAGCAACCCGTGATGTCTCGCCAGGCGAGCAACCCTACTCGCCATAGCGAGTAGTACCCCTGAAGCTCGCGAGGCGAGCAACTCGACTCGCCACAGCGAGTTACCCCTGATTGTTCGCGAGGCGAGGATTCCACTCGCCATAGCGAGTAGTCCTATATCAGACTACCTTTTGGAATAATGCGACTCTTGTCGCACAATTGATTATGAGATTACCCCTGGATTAGATTAAGTACTGAAATATAAAGATGACCTATAGAGCTGCTAGTTGATTAGTTATAGTGACCTATACATTAGTATATGTTTTCTTTGAATTATAAGAGTTAAGCTAACGTGACAATAAAAATAAAAGTGCATGAATTGTGTACTGACGTTTGATCACCACAGAATCCCTAACCTAATTTTTTTGCATTTTTTTTTTAATATATATGAAGCGGTAAAGAAATAAAAGACACACCCACACACACACTTTCTTCATTTATATTTGTACATTGGCCCTAAGTACATTCTAATTGCTATGCAAAAAGATAAGTGACAAAAATTTAAATATGCATGTGATAATAATAATAGTAAATGATAAAATGTGATGCAAAATAAGATAAAAATGCATGAGAGACATAAAAATAAAATAAAAGAAACCAAGGGAATAAACTGGGCCATTGATTTGATCAAGGGCCCTGATCTGATCTAAGAAGACACGATTACAGGCCATTGGATTAAGATCTGAAGGCTAGCAGGGACGAGGGTGCATGGTAAGACATGCACCCTTGAGCGCTGGATCACAGGGTTATATAATAACCCCAGCGCCCCTTTCCTCCCAGTTTTACGTTTCCAGTTCTTCTTTCTTTTTCTTTTCTTTGTTTCCTTCTTCTTTCACGTTTCTTTTTCTTCTTTCTTTTCTTTTCTTTCTATCTTTTTTTGATTTTTTTTCACACAATCACAAGAAAAAACTAACTAAACCTAAGATCGAAAGGAAAAGGAATACTACCTCTAGTATGGAAGTTTGGTGACGGCGGCTGGTTTGAATTCGGGAACGGTTTGGATTCGATGACTGTAATGGTTTATGAATCTACAATTTTAGATTGGCTTTATGAGTGAATGGAAGTTGGTGATTCTGTGTTTGTGTGCTGGATTGTTGGTAGTGGTTGCTGCTGCTACACGTTATTGTGAGAAATTGATGATTGACTATGATTTGAGAATGAATTGTGTTGTGATTTGATGAATTGGTGTGCGTGAGTTTTTTTTTGCAGGTTTGTGGTGCAGATTCCGATTGCAGATTTTGATTTGAAAATTTTTGCTCTCTGCGTGATAATGTTTTTTCCTCCTTTGTTTGATGATTTTTCACCCTTTTATCAAAGCTGTGATTCTAAACTTGGACATAAAATTCATTCTCCTTAATTGGGATTGAATGGTATTGAAGGTGTTTGAGAAGTGTTCTGCCTGTTTTGGAAATGAAGAGTTGACAATTGAGACACAACCACTGATTGTGGCGTAGAGGAAAGTAGACCCTGGACAGTTTTTTTAATCATTTTTGGACTTATTGAAAATAAATTGAAAATAGAAACAAAAATAAATGACCCAAAATAAAATAAAAAGGAATAAACCTAAAATAAAAGATGGAAATAAGGTAAATAAAAAACTAAAGATAAAAATGACTAATAATAAAAATAAAATGAGAAGAGGGCCCGAAATTGGGACAATAATGAGGTATTTTAAAATACCTTTCTGCCGAAATTTTTACTGAAAAGTCAAAGACTGATTAGAGTCAAGTGACACATGTCGGTGGGATCTTGGGTCAAAAACTGGGGTATGACACTATGGTTGAAGATGAACATGCTGTTGGCAAGGCTATGGAAGCAGAAGTTGTGACAGAAGGTCTGAGAGATGAGACGGTGAAGGAAGCTGCTAAGTTGCTTGCAGCAGCTTTGAAACAGAAAGGTCCTGCTAACCCTGCAGAAGCTGACCAATCAGAATCTATTCTGTCTGATGCTTCTGAACAACCAGCTTCTTCAGAAGCTAATGTCTCAGGTAACATTTCATATGACTCACCTTTTTCATCTACGAATCAAGAGTCACCATCCTCATCTGAAATAGAATCAGATAACATTCCCCTTAGAAGAGCCATTCCATCCCTTCTCAAAAAGACCCCATCATCAATCAAATCAATCACATCTCTTAATCCTCTTGACCCAAGAATAGGTGAATATGTTGATTCAACTATTGACAGGGTTATCCAAGACACCATCACAGTGTCTCAGAATTTTCCACCTAACCATCCTGCTCAACCATCCTTTCTTAAACCACTTCAGGCAATTGAACCTACTGAAGAACCTGAAGAACCCATCCAATCTTCACAACCATCTCCTCAACAAGAAACAACCCATATAGGCTCTCCAGATACCCTAGATTCTCTTGAGAAACATCTAGTAGGAGAATTGCCCAAGACCCCTGCAAAATCCAAGACTACAGAATCTGTATCAAAACCATACTTTGTACCTCAACCTGAACTAGAAAATCAACCAGAAGCTACAAAAGAACAAGAAACTGTAACTGAAAAGGAACCAGTCTCTGAGACTCTAATGCAAGAATCTGATGTCATTTCTGACCCAGAACTTGTAACAGAATGTGTAGTAGAGGTTGTTTCTGAAACAGTTGTTGAACCTCTTCAACAACCTCAAACCATTATTTCAGAAATCTTACAAATAGCCTTAACATCTGAACCTTCAACTTCAACTGAGCCAACCCAAACTCAAATACTTCCCAACCTCTTTGATTTGTTGAGAATAGATGAGTTTTATGGAATGTCAAGCTCAAAGCTCAAGGAAATTATTAAGCTAAGATTTGTGCCAATCCTCAATGTCAGTTATGAGGATAAATTTGCTGCTGTGAAGAATGAATTTGTGGATTTTGTCATTACAATTCAAAAGGCTGCAGTAAAAGAACAAGCTATCGTTCTTGCCAAGCATATGGAAGAAATCAAGAAAGCTGAGGAAGCAAAGGCTAAGAAGAAAGCTCATGTTCTGGCATTGGATAATAAACCATTCTTTGATTCTGATCAGTACAATCCAAGGGAATCAATGGTTTATGAGACTCTGAAGAAGAAGCTTCACAAGGTTCAAGAAGAAGCTAGAATTGAAAGAGAAGCTCATCTCAGGAGAACAGAAGCTCTTGAAGAAATGGTCAAGAAACAGCAAGAGGATCTGAAGAAATTGATGGATCACATTGCCAAACAAAATCAACCTTAGTTGCACTCCTAATTTTTATTAAGTTTTGTTCTGCTTGTACTTTTATCTGCTGTTTTTCTGTGGCTTCTGAGCTCTTACTCTTTTTTATTTATCAAGCTTTTGAATCTTTGCTTCTGGATAGTTCTTTTACTTCTATTTATTTGTGCTCCTGATATATCTTGATATATTTATCTGAGTACTTCTGAAGTATAACTATCTTATCTTACTTAGAATCTGTCTTGTTTATAGTTTTTTTTTAAAACAGACTCTAATAAGTTTTTCCTCTGAATCTTCTCTTCTCACTTTCTTTAAAAAAAAAAAATCCCTCAATTGGAGTCTTGTAAAAAGGGGAGAAACTTGTCTTTAAACCTTTTTGTTGATGACAAAAGGGGGAGAAAGAACAGGTGGGTATTTTTTTATTCATGCTAAGTCTGAAGAAAAGGGAAGTTTGCGATAATTACTTCGTTAGATTCCGAGCCCCTTAAATTAAATTCATGCAATTTAATTTAAAAAGAATCTTCTGTCATATCTTTTGCTTATTCTGTGAGATTTGATTCAGTTATTTGTGTTGAATATGAATTTAATTAACATGGATAGGACTTAGGGGGAGCTTACAAACCTCACCTTAAAGACTATCAGACTCAGGGGGAGTCAGAGTTTACAAATCTCAGACTCTGAGCTTACAAACCTCAGACCCTTTAGTCAACTTGTTAATTAGATTAACAACAATTGACCTTTTAAATACTAATGTTTGTGATCATCAAAAAGGGGGGGATTGTTGGAACAAGGGTGTTCAGCAATACCACTTTTGAGTTTTGATGATAAAAAGGTATTTAAAATTGTCAATTGGATATGCTAATATTTGTTTAAGTATGCAGGATCTTAATCAAGATTTCAATCTTAGTAAGTATTCTGTAAGAACATTTTGAGAGCAAAAATCCAAAGAAGCTTGTTGCTTGTGATTCTAAAGTTTAAGAGAATCTGAAGAATCATGAGAAGCTGTTTCAAGAAGTCCAGAAGACTCAGAGAATCTGAAGTTCAAGAGAGTCTGAAGATCATCAGAATCTGAAGTTCAAGTGAGTCAGAAGATCATCAGAAGCTATAGTGCTACAGTGAGTCTGAAGCCTACAAACTGAAGATTTGTTTAGAAGGATTTTTGAAGGCATTTCGATGCATAAGAAACGTTCATTTGGAATAACGGCTAGCTTCAAAGTCAACTTGAGCGTGGAATGCTCAACGACAAAGAATAGAGAATAGGACAGAGTACTTGTGTATGAACTATGTTTCCACTACTCCACTACCTCGTACAGTTTGGCAACTGTGTCTACCGGTGTTTCGCTTCAAAAGGAATGGGATTCAAAATTTGCATTTGAAGGACTATTACCATATCAAGCAACAGATCAACAACTATTGATCAAGCTTCCAGAATTCTCTGTGATGTGTTGGATTGTCTCAACGTCTCTTTCCAATGCCTATATAAAGGATAGAAGACTTGAAGAATATGTTGGACTCTACAACTGAAAAACTACGCTATCAAGCTATTGTATTCTCTCTGAGTCAAACCAGAAACACATCAACAACTTAGCAAATTCTTACAAACTGTGTATCCTAGAGTCTGTCTTTGTTTTTGTAATTGGAACACATTTGATTGTTTATCAAGTGTTTCCAACTCTATTCAATTTTCTGTAAATTGTGTCAGAAGTCTCTTGCTTGTGTGCTTGAGCAAAGAAGTCTCTTAGTTGTGTCTTTGAGCATTGGAAGTCTCTTGCCTGCGTGCTTGAGCAATTGGAAGTCTCTTACTGTGTGTTTGAGCAACTTGTAATTGTTATTACATTTTAGTGAAACTCTCCTTGGAAGTGCAAGGGGGACAGGACTACTTCCGGTTTGTGGAAGGAACCTGTATAATTGCTTGTGTTCTCTCTTTCTCTTTATCTCTTGTTTATCTCCGTTGCAACAGACTCTGGTCTTCCATCAGGTTCTGAATCCATTCAGACTCTAATCCTGGAAAAGAGATTCTCACTCTTCAAGAGTTGCGAAAAAGTTAACACATTTCAACCCCCCCCCCCCCCCCGTCTTGTGTATTTCTCACCTTCACGCCACTGTGTTTTGGTCATGGGGTTTTTTCCTTTATAGTTTTTGTTGTAGGCATACTGTTTAGGGTTTGGTGCTCTTTTTTGTTCAGTCATTGGTGCCACCCTTTTTACCCATTTAGTTGGTTGGGCAGAATAACCAAACCTCTTGCCCCCAGAGAAAACCCATGAATCTACAGGTGCTCTGGCAGGTGGATTAAACGTCTTCTTTTGATATCTGTTAGGACCTTTATCAAAAGCATTCGTCTTATAAAGAATACCCCTTTTGTTAAAACAGAACTTTGGACGGTTATCTACCCATTTGTTTTTTCGTTTGAAATGGGGTTGAAATCCTTATACATACTTAGCAGCTTCCTTATCGAAAACCGCACTACATCTGAGACAAAGCATAGTCTCTGTGTTGGAGATCTTGTGTAACGCCCTATTTATTTAATTATTTTTATTGAGTTTGGAGTCTTTGTTGATTTATTTGATTAATTGTGATATTTGATGCTAAGTGATGAGTTTTTAAGATTTATTAGTAGGTTGTTATAACATAAAAAGTGAAGGAATCTAATTAGATTAGATTTAATGAGGCAAAAGGGTAATTTGGTAATTGGAGGAGTTTGTTAGGTTTAAATTAGAAGAGATTATAAATAGAGGAGAACATTAGAGATTAGGGCTAGAACAAGAGAACAAGAAAACAGAGAGCACGTAGAAGCAGTTTTGGGAGATAAAGAGGAGAAGCTTGTAGAGTTCTGTAAATCAACCAATCTAAGGTAAGGGTGAGACTAGCCTTCTTTAATCATAAGCATATGATTCTGAAAAGATTAATCTCTTGTTGTTGTTGAAAATTGATGTTGTAAAATTAGGTTTTAAGTTGAATTAGAATTGTTAAAAAAATAGGTAATCCCATGAATTAATGTGAAAGCTGATGTTTAGGTTGTAGAATACTCCTAGGTAATGATTCCTATCAAATTTGGGCATTGGGCAGTCAAAGTTTGGGTTTTTGGGTGAAAAATGGTGAAAATCCGTAAGTGTTCTTCAAAAAACGGGGCCCAGTTCGCTTGAGCGAGCCCCAAGCAAACTCACAAGCGAAATTGAGGGTTCTATCGATGTAAATCTCGCTTGAGCGAGATTTATCTTGCTTGAGCGAGATGCCCTATGACAGCTTTTCCTGTTTCGTGTTCTTGTGTCTTTTTCACACGTTTCTTTTTGAATTGGCCTTTGGTGTAAACATGCAAGTTTTAGATAATTAAGTTAGCTTTCCTATGGCTCTGGTTTGACTTGAAAATGTTTTGTGAATTTTGAATTATGATAGAAACACTTCAAGTAGGTCTTGAAAGACTTTTAAGAAAATTTAGCATAACTGTTTCTAAATCAACCCAAAACTTTTGGTTTGTTTCCAAACTTCGAATCCTAAGTATTATGAGTTCAATTAGAATGTTTAAGAGTATTTAATCTATGTCTTGATGAATCAAACTTAGTTTTCTTTTGATAATGAATTGGTGAATCATATTGATATGTTGTTGTTGATTTTTGGTTGAATCTATGATTATATGATGATTATATGAAAGTTGTCTATGTGATGTTTATATGGAAGTTATATGATGTTTATATGAAGGTTGTTTATATGATGCTTATATGAAAGATGTTATTGTTGTTGTATTTGAAGTTGTGTCCTCGTATAAATGATTGTTAAACGTTGGGGGATTGATGCCTTTCAAGTCGAATTACGACAATACTTGTTGTTGTTGTTGCATTTCTGAGTCTTATCATTGCATAAGCATTTGTTTAAGTTGAAGGCTTGATGCCTTGTTAAGTTGAAGGCTTGATGCCTTGTTAAAGTAGAGGGCTTGATGCCCTGTTTAGTCAAATTATGACATTATGTTGAGAGCTTAACGCTCTGTTGGTACCACATGCATTTTGTTGAGTTGTTGTTGTTACGTTGCTAAGTTGTTGTCGTTACGTTGTTATGTTGTTGTTGTTACGTTGTTAAGTTGTTGTTGCCACATTGCTAAGTTGTTGTTGCTACGTTGTTAAGTTGTTGTTGCTACGTTGTTAAGTTGTTGTTGTTACGTTGTTGAATCGTTGTCGTTGCATTGATAAATAAAGTTAATTGATAATTGTATCTGAAATTACATGAAGTACTTGTTGATAATTATTGTGGCTGTTTTATGTTGATTAATTCTTATTTATGAATTGTTGCTTGTTATCAATGAATGTGAAATCTCACCCTTTCTGTTTGAATGTTGCCTCTACGTGGGTAACGTGCAAATAACCAGGAGTAGTCCGTTGATGTGAGCTGATCCTCGTGTCGTCATAGGAGTCTTGCTCTGATATGTAACGGGATGAGGATTATTTATTTGTTTTGTTTTTCCTTTGTTACCTATCACTTTTTAAGATGTTGTTGAATCATTCTTAAATTGGGTTTTTATTATGTTGATGACGTTGAGGCCTAGTGCCAAGTTTTGAATTAAATGTTGAATATTTTCTGCTGCGACATTATTTGAATTATTAAAAGCATGTGTTTAATTAAATAGTGGACTTTAACCCTATTTATAATGAAATGATTTTTTTGAAGTACGAAATGTGATATCCTGTTTAAGGTGCACTCTGATGTATTTTGCATTTATTTATATGTTGGGAAAACGGGGTGTTACAATTGGTATCAGAGCAGGTCGGTCCGTCCGACCAAGTAGATTGAGTCGTTTGTGTCGTGTGACAGTTTAATACTGTCTTTGAGTTTCCTAACCTATATCCGTTGTGTAGTGAATTGAAATGGTTGTCGAAACCCCAGCCAAGAGTTCGGTAACTACTTCTCTAGTATGTTTGAAGTGTCCTTTGTCGATGTTTGGTAGAGACTTTGCAGTAGATTTTGTATGTTTGCCATTAAGTGGGATGGATGTGATCCTAGGAATGAACTGGTTGGTGTACAACTATGTCCATATTAATTGTTTTAGGAAGACGACGTGTTTTTCTTCCGCCAAAGAAGAAGGAGAAACTGAGCTCTTGACTACTAAGCAGTTGATGCGTGATGGAATCCAGATGTTTTCTTTGGTGGCGTCCCTGTCTATTGAGAATCAAGTAGTGATTGATAAGTTGCAAGTGGTATGCGAGTTTCCATAAGTTTTCCTTGATGAAATTCCTGATGTGCCACCAGAGAGGGAAGTAGAATTCTTAATTGATCTTGTTCCAGGTACGAAACCTGTTTCTATGACACCTTACCGCATGTAAGCTTCTGAGTTAGCTGAGTTGAAGAAGCAGTTAGAAGACTTGCTCGATAAGAAGTTTTTAAGACCGAGTGTTTCACCTTGGGGAGCGCCTGTGTTATTGGTTAAGAAGAAAGATGGCAGCATGAGGCTATGCATAGATAACCGGCAGTTGAATAAAGTGACGATAAAGAATAAATATCCACTTACGAGAATTGACGATTTGATGGATCAGTTAGTAGGTGCCCGTGTGTTCAGTAAAATTGATTTGAGGTCGGGCTATCACCAGATCAAAGTGAAAGATGATGATATTCATAAGACAGCCTTTAGGACACGCTACGAACACTATGAATATTCTGTGATGCCTTTTGGTGTTACTAATGCGCCGAGAGTGTTTATGGAATATACGAACCGTATTTTCCATGCTTATCTGGATCGTTTTGTTGTTGTGTTTTCAGATGATATTCTGATATACTCCAAGTCCGAGGAGGAAGATGCCGAACATTTGAGGATTGTTTTGCAAGTGCTGAAAGAGAAGAAGTTATATGCCAAGTTATAAAAGTGCGAATTCTGGCTGGACGAGGTGAGTTTTCTTGGTCATATTATTTCTGGTAGTGGTATTGTTGTGGATCCATCTAAGGTTGATGCGGTATCGCAATGGGAGACTCTGAAGTCGGTTACCGAAGTTAGAAGCTTTTTGGGTTTAGTAGATTATTACCGAAAATTTATTGAAGGATTTTCCAAGTTAGCACTTCCGTTAACTCAGTTAACCTGTAAAGGTAGAGCTTTCGTATGGGATGTTCCGTGCGAGAACAATTTTAATGAATTAAAGAAGCGTTTGACTACAACTTCGATTTTAATACTACCAAAGTCTGATGAACAATTTGTTGTGTACTGCGATGCGTCTAAGTTGGGTTTAGGTGGTGTGCTTATGCAGAACAATAAAGTAGTAGCTTATGCATCAAGGCAGTTGAGGATTCATGAATGTAATTATCCTACTCATGATCTTGAGTTAGCTGCAGTAGTTTTTGTTCTTAAAATTTGAAGGCATTATCTGTATGGTTCTAGATTTGAAGTGTTCAGTGATCATAAAAGTTTGAAGTATTTATTTGACCAGAAGGAATTAAATATGAGACAGCGAAGGTGGCTTGAATTGCTAAAGGATTATGATTTTGGATTGAATTACCATCCGGGTAAAGCTAATGTTGTTGCAGATGCTCTAAGTAGGAAAACATTACATATGTCTGCCATGATGGTCAAAGAGTTGGAATTGCTGGAACAATTCAGAGATTTGAGTTTGGTTTGTGAAGTGTCGTCATGGAGTGTGAAACTGGGAATGTTGAAGATCAACAACAAATTTTTGGATAGTATCAGAGAAGCTCAGAAAGTAGATGTGAAGTTAGTAGACTTAATGGTTTGAAGTAATCAGAATGAAGATGGTGACTTGAAAGTT
Source organism: Medicago arabica (assembly GCA_946800305.1). NCBI lineage: Eukaryota > Viridiplantae > Streptophyta > Magnoliopsida > Fabales > Fabaceae > Medicago > Medicago arabica. The sequence goes on from OX326967.1 coordinate 17,432,274, forward strand.
GATGATTAAGGAGTATTGCGTTTTCGGAATAGGATTTGTATTCCTGATGATGCAGAAATGAAGAAGATGATTCTGGAGGAAAGTCACAGAAGTAATTTGAGTATTCATCTGGGAACTACAAAAATGTATTAGGATTTGAAGAAGTTGTTTTGGTGGTCCGGGTTGAAGTGTGATGTGGCACAATTTATGTATGCATGTTTAATTTGTCAGAAGTTAAAAGTTGAGCATCAGAAACCTGCTGGATTGTTGACACCTTTAGATGTTCCAGAGTGGAAGTGGGATAGCATATCCATGGATTTTGTGACTAGTTAACCGAATACTCCGAAAGGAAATGATGCAATTTTGGTAATTATGGATAGACTGGCGAAGTTGACTCCAAGACTTATTGGCCCGTATCAGATTTTGGAAAGAGTTGGGGCGGTTGGGTATAGAGTGGGTTTACCACCGCATCTTTCGAATTTACATGATGTTGTTGGAACAAGGGTGTTCAGCAATACCACTTTTGAGTTTTGATGATAACAAGGTATTAAAAATTATCAATTGGATATGCTAATATTTGTTTAAGTGCGCAGGATCTTAATCAAGATTTTGATCTTAGAAAGTATTCTGTTAGAACAAATTGAGAGCAAGAATCCAGAGAAGCTTGTTGCTTGTGATTCTGAAGTTCAAGAGAATCTGAAGAATCATCAGAAGCTGTTTCGAGAGGTCTTGAAAACTCAGAGAATCTGAAGTTCTAAAGAGAGTCTGAAGATCATCAGAGTCTAAAGATCATCAGAAGCAGAAGTGCTATAGTGAGTCTGAAGTCTACAAAATGAAGATTTGTTTAGAAGGATTTTTGAAGGCATTTCGATGCAGAAGAAACGTTCATTTGGAGTAACGGCTAGCTTCAAAGTCAACTTGAGAATGAGATGCTCAACGACAAAGAATGCAGAATAGGACATAGTACTTTTGTACGAACGCTGTTCCACTACTCTACTACCTCGTACAGTTTGGCAACTGTGTCTACCGGTATTTCGCTTCAAAAGGAATGGGATTCAAAATATGCATTTGAAGGACTATTACCATATCAAGCAACAGATCAACAACTATTGATCATTTTTCCAGAATTCTCTGAGATGTGCTGGATTGTCTCAACGTCTCTTTCCAACGCCTATATAAAGGATAAAAGACTTGAAGAATATGTTGGACTCTACAACTGAAAAACTACGCTATCAAGCTATTGTATTCTCTCTGAGTCAAACCAAAAATACATCAACAACTTAGCAAATTCTTACAAACTGTGTATCCTAGAATTTCTAAGTTTATCAGAAAAACAGAGTATGTCTTTGTTTTGTAATTGGAACACATTTGATTGTTTATCAAGTGTTCCAACTCTATTCAATTTTTTGTAAATTGTGACAGAAGTCTCTTGGCTGTGTCCTTGAGCAAAGAAGTCTCTTAGTTGTGTCTTTGAGCATTGGAAATCTCTTTCCTGCGTGCTTGAAAAATTGCGAGTCTCTTACTATGTGTTTGAGCAACTTGTAATTGTTAATTACATTTTAGTGGAACTCTCCTTGGAAGTGCAAGGGGGACAACACTACTTTCGGTTTGTGGAAGGAACCTGTATAATTGCCTGTGTTCTCTCTTTCTCTTTAGCTCTTGTTTATTTCCGCTGCAACAAAACCTGGTCTTCCATCAGGTTCTGAATCCATTCAGACTCTGATCCTGGAAAACAGATTCTCACTCTTCAAGAGTTGCGAAAAAGTTAACACAAAGGTCCAGAGAAAAACATGTCTTCCAGTGAACCTTCTACTTCTGGTGCTAATTTTGGTGCTGCTATAGCATATGACTATAGATCCAATAACAGCAGTAAGAAAGCTGATTATGGAAAAATTTCAAAGTTTAATGGTGATCCTAAAGAATTTTCTTGGTGGAAAACCAACTTCTATAGCTATGTCATGGGTCTTGATGAAGATCTTTGGGACATATTAGAAGATGGTGTTGGTGACTTACAACTTGATGACGAAGGTGTTGCCATTGACCGTAAGCTTCACACTGCTGCTCAGAAGAAGATCTACAAGAAACATCCTATCATCAGAGGAGCTCTAGTCACTGCTATTCCTAAGTCTGATTGCATGAAGATGAGTGACAAATCTACGGCTGAAGCCATGTTTGCTTCTCTTTGTGCAAACTATGAAGGGAGCAAGAAGGTCAGGGAAGCTAAAGCTCTTTTATTGGTTCATCGGTATGAGTTATTCAAGATGAAGGAGGATGAAAGCATTGAGCAGATGTACTCAAGGTTTCAAACTCTAGTATCTGGACTTCAGATACTGAAGAAGAGTTATATAGCTTCTGACCATGTTAGCAAGATACTGAGGAGCTTACCCTCTTGATGGAGACCAAAGGTTACTGCAATTGAGGAAGCTAAAAATTTAAACACCTTGAGTATTGAAGATCTTGTCAGTTCTCTCAAAGTTTATGAGTTAAGTCTCAATGAACATGAATCTGCAAGAAAGTCTAAAACCATTGCTTTAAAGTCAAAGGGAAGATCCTCAAAGGCTCTCAAAGTTGAAGAGTCTGAAAATGAATCTTCTTCTTCTGAAAGCTCTGAGGAAAATCCTAATGTTGCTAAAGAAATGGCTATGCTTTCAAGCAGAATGCAGTACCTTGCCAAGAAGAACAAGAAGTTTCTGAGTAAGAGCAGTGGTAAGGGTTTCAAGAAGGAATAACAAAAAGGTTGCTTCAACTGCAAGAAGCCTGGGCACTTTATTACTGATTGTCCAGAGTTACAGAAAGAGAAATCCAAGTTAAAAAGGCCAACCTTCAAGTCAAGCAAGCTTAAGATGCAAATCAAGAAAAGTCTGATGGCTACCTGGGAAGATCTTGATAATGACTCAAGGTCTGAATAAGATGATGTTGATGGTGAAGCTAATGTAGCTGTTGGATTAATGGCTACAACTGAACCAGTGAAAGAAGCACCTGAGGCAGAATCAGTCACAGACTCTGAAAGTGAGACTTAGGTATTTTCTAAATTCACAAGATCTGAATTAGTTGATTCTATCAAAGAACTTCTTGGTCACTATGAGACTAAATCCACTGAGTTGAAGAAAGTCAAACAACAGCTTGATAAGTTGTTGAAAAATCATGACTCAACTCTGTTGGAGTTAGACAGTTTAAAAGAAGAAAATGACTCTTTACTGATCAAGAAGTGTAGTAAACACAACATGTTATGTTCAGAATAGGATCTACATCAGACCCTTGTTGAACAAAACAGCATATGAACTCTTTAAAGGCATGAAACCTAACATATCTTACTTTCATCAGTTTGGATGTACATGTTATATTCTAAACAATAAAGTCTATCTAAAGAAATGTGATGCCAAAGCTCAGAAGGGAATCTTTCTAGGTTACTCTGAAAGATCTAAGGCATACAGACTGTATAATTCAGAAACACAACGTGTTGAAGAAACACGATGACAAAGTGCCCCGGGAAGTGAAACTCCAGAGCAAGATGAAAGTTCTGCAGGTTCTCAATGTAACGCCCGTTTTGATTATTTAAATTATTTTATAGAGTATAGAGAATGGTTATATGATTTTATGTGATTTAAGTGATTTATATGATTTATGTGATATGTGTGATTTTATTAAGTGACTTATTTTATTGTTTAATAAAATAAGATTTGAAAATAAAATAAATATCAAGTTGTGGGGCTGTTTTAGAATTAGATAGAGTTATGAGGGAATAAGTGAAATAAGATAAATTAGTTAGAAAACATAAAAAGGGAAAACCTGTAACGCCCCCTTTTTATTTAATTATTTTTAGTTAATATTTGAATACTTTTACATGATTTTATATTTGGTAAGTGATAATATGTTTGTTATTTTGTTTAGAAATATATTTGTTATAAATATGTTTGTTATTTTGTTTAGAAATATATTTGTTATAAATATATTTGATATTTGTTATGGAAGTAATTTATATATATTTTTAAATAGAATATTAAGTTGTGGGGCTGTTTTTGAATTAGTTAGAATTATGAGGGAATAAGTGGAATAAGATAAAACAAATAGAAGAGGTATAAAAGGTAAAACCTAGGTTTAGGAACAGACAGTACGTACAATCAGTTTTGGGAAAAAAAGGGAGAAAACTAGAAGTGGTGAATCAAGAGGCTGCTACTCCAATTTTATTAAGGTAAGGGTGGGATTTCCTTCAATAATCATAGTATATAATTATGAAATTTGATGAATTGTTGTGTTCTTTAATTAGGGTTAGAAAGTTTATGTTAATTGATAAAATGAGATGAATTGTGTTGTTTGATGCATGTTCCTATGTTGTTTTGATTTCTATATTGCCTATTTGACCTGTAAACATCATTGTAAATCATTTTGGGTGATTAAGGGATCAAAAATTGGGTTTTTGGAGTGAAAATTGTTCTTTCCCGTAAGCGAATTCGGCCACCGATTTTCTGAAAGCCAAAACTGGAAAAACACTCACTTTTCACCCGTTTCTGTTTTGAATTAGCTTTAGGTGTAAACACAAAAGTTGTAGGTATGGATGTTAGCCTTTTAATGTCGTTGGTTTGACTTCTAAATGATTTATAGAACTTGAGTTATGGTTATATTACTGCACGTACGTCACAGTGACTATTTATGAATTTCAGCACAACCATTCCCGAATTTGAAATGAAAACTGGGATTGATAGGTACAGAATTGGTCTTAGGTGTAAACACGAAAGTTGTAGGTATGGATGTTAGATTTTTAATGCCGTTGGTTCGATTTCTAAATGATTTATAGAAATTGAGTTATGGTTAAATTACTGCACGTAGGTCACAGTGAATATTTATGAATTTCAGCACAACCTTTCCCGAATTTGAAATGAAAACTGATATTGATAGGTACAGACATGGCCTTTGGTGTAAACATGAAAGTTGTAGATAATTGTGTTAGCTGTCCGTTGGCTTTGGTTTGACTTGAAAATGATTTTTGGTTTTTGAGTTATGATGAAAATACTCCAAGGAGGCTTTAGTGAATTATTATATGAATGTATATGTTGATGATAATATATGATGTTTTTCCATGATTAATGGATTATTATAAGAATGTGTATGTTGATGAATATGATGTTATATGATGTTGTTCATGGTTGATGAATTATTATATGAATGTATAAGATGTTACATGATTTTGTTCATGGTTGATGAATTATTACATGAGTGTATATGTTGATGAATATGTTGTTTCATGATGTTGTTCATAATTGATGAATTGTTGTTGTTAATACGATGTTATATGATATTGTTTATGACTGATGAATTATGATATTATGATGCGAAGTCGTTGTCGTTGCCATTGCCACTATTGTCGTCAATGTCGTTAAAGTTGCAAGTGTTGGTCTAAGTTGTCTGAGTTGTAAGTGGTTGTTCCAAAGTATTGGAGTCTTATAAGTTGTTGACGTTGTCTATGTTGTAAGTTGTTGAGTCCATGCATACTCATTACAGTTGGGGGCTTGATGCCCTGTGAGTTTTTACTCTACACGTTGAGGGCTTGATGCCCTGGAGCTTTAGCTCATTTGCGATGAGGGCTTGACGCCCTGGAAGTATATTAATACTTTATTACGTTGAGGGTTTGATGCCCTGGATTGGTACCATATGCATGAATAAGATGTCTAAGTTGCATTGTCGAGTTGAAGTTGCGTAGTCGATGTCGAAGTTGCCGAGTTGTCTAAAGTTGTCAAGTTGTCTAAGTTGTCGAGTTGATAATTATCAATGAATCGTTAATGAAGAGTTATATGTTGTTGTCTATGTTGTTTATGTGAAGTATCGTTAAAGATGATTTGAAGTTGATTGTTGCTTATGTTGTTTATATTGTTTATATAAAGTATCATTAAAGATGATTTGAAGTTGATTGTTGTTTATGTTGTTTATATTGTTATATGAAGTATTAATAAAGATGAACTACATGGTTATTTGTATTACTAATTGATGTTGTTATGATGATTACATAATGTAGCTTATGAGTTGTTAAAGAAGTACTATATGAAGACTTATTAAGATTAATTGATGATGTCCATGTTGTTATTAAATGCATTTGATGAATTATATGCTTATTATTATTGTTTGTGAAATCTCACCCCTTCTGTTGGAATTGTCGCCTCGTGGGCAAGTGCAGGTGACCAAGCATAGGTTCGTTGTGTGAGGTATCTCTCGCGTGTGTCTTAGATGCTCTGATACGTAACGGGATGGGAACTTTGTTGTCATTTTCTATTCCTTTACGTGTTGTTTTTATGAGAATTATGATTATGTAGTTGGACTTGAACTAATAGGTGTTTTAAGATTTCTCATTAGACATATATGATGAGGCCTCTGTGCCAAGACTTTAAAAGTTGTTGAATTAAATCCGCTGCAAAGTTTTTGAAAAGATTTATGTTAATGAATTTTGAAGGATAAAGAATTATTATTCTTTTTATTTTAAGGATTTTTATGATGTGTGACATCCCATTTGTGTTATACTCTGATCATATAAATGAATTTCTAAGTTGGAATTTCAGGGTTATTTCGGGGTGTTACAAAACCTAGGTTTAGAAACTGTCAGAACGTACAATTCAGTTTTGGGAGAAAAAGGGAGAAAACTAGAAGTGAAGAACCAAGAGGTTGCTGCTCCAATTTTCTTATGGTAAGGGTGAGACTAGCATTACATTTCCATTAAACTGTAATTCATGATTGTAGTTAACAATTATAGAAGGAATTCATGAGAAATTAAGAATTTGGTAATTAGGTCAAAAGTGATGAATTGATGATTAGATGATGAGAAACAATACCATTAATGTAGAAAACTATTTACAGATCATAGGGTCACCCTCAAACATCATTAGAGTCGAAATTGGGGAGGAACATGATGAAAATTGGAGTTTTGGGTGAAAATTGTCGTAACCCCGTTACTGTTCTGTCATCGCTCGCCACAGCGAGCAAGCAACTCGCCACGGCGAGTGCTCTTCAACAGCTCGCGAGGCGAGAAACCCACTCGCCATAGCGAGTAACCCTTAGATGGCTCGTGAGGCGAGCAACCCCACTCGCCATAGCGAGTAGCACCCTGATGCTCGCAAGGCGAGCAGCCCAACTCGCCATAGCGAGTAACCCTTGATGACTCGCAAGACGAGCAACCCAACTTGCCACAGCGAGTTATCTCTGATGGCTCGTAAGGCGAGAGATCCCACTCGCCATAGCGAGCAGTTCTGTATCAGACTGCCTTCTTAGAATTACGCGACTCTTGTTGCACGAATTGTTATGAGATGACCTTTGGGTTAGAATTAAGTGTTACTGCAATATTAAAGACGACCTATAGAATTGTTAATTAATGTTTGGCTTTTGTTAGTACTGACATATATACTTGTATATGTTGGAACAAAGGTGTTCAGCAATACCACGTTTTGAGTTTTGATGATAACAAGGTATTAAAAAGTTGTCAATTGGATATTGCTAATATTTGTTTAAGTATGCAGGATATCAATTAAGATTTATATCTTAGAAAGTATTCTGTTTGAACAATGTTAAAGAGCAAATAATCCAGAGAAGCTTGTTGCTTGTGATTTTGTATCGAAGAGAGTCTGAAGACTGCATCGAATAGAGTCTGAAGACTGTGCCAAAGAGAGTCTGAAGACTGCATCAAAGAGAGTCTGAAGACTGTGTCAAAGAGAGTCTGAAGACTGTATCAGAGTCTGAAGACCATCAGAATCTGAGAACCAAGAGAGTCTGAAGATTATCGGAAGCATAGTGCTACAGTGAGTCTGAAGCCACAAATTTGATAATCTGCTAACAAGGATTTCTACTGCATTGCGATGCAAAAGAAACTCTCAGATGGAGTAACGGCTAGCTTCAAAGTCAACTTGAGCGTGGGAAGCACAAAGACAAAGATTGCAGGCCAGTACAGAGTACATTGTACGAACTCTGTTTCAACTACTCCACTACCTCGTACAGTTTGGCAACTGTGTCTACCGGTATTAATCCTCAAAGGGAATGGAATTCAAATGATGCTATTGAAGGACTATTACCAAATCAAGCAACAGATCAACAGTCATTGATCTAGCTTCAGAAATCATCCTGATGTGCTGGATGACTCAACGTCTCTTTCCTACGCCTATATAAAGGATAGAAGACTTGAAGAATTGTTGGACTCTACAACTTGAGAAATTACATTGCGCTGCTTTCGTATTCAACTGAGTCTTAACAAAAGCACATCATCAACTTAGATTCTTACAAACTGAGTATTCTAGAATTTCTAAGTTTCACAGAAAAACAGAGTATGTCTTTTGTGTAAAACAGAGTCTGTCTTTGTTGTAATTGAAACACATTTTGATTGTTGTCAAAGTGTTTCAACTCTATTCAATTTTCTGTAATTGTGTAAAAGTCTCTTGCTTTTTGTGCTTGAGCAAAGGAAGTCTCTTGGCTGCGTCCATTGAGCAAAGGAAGTTTCTTAGTTGTGTCTTTGAGCAAGGAAGTCTCTCGCCTGTGTGCTTGAGCAAGGAAGTCTCTCGCCTGTGTGCTTGAGCAAGGAAGTCTCATACTGTGTGTTTGAGCAACTTGTATTTTGATATTACATTTTAGTGAACTCTCCTTGGAAGTACAGGGGGGACAGGACTACTTCCGGTTTGTGGAAGGAACCTGTATAATTGCTTGTGTTCTCTCTTCTCTCTATCTCTTGATTATTCCGCTGCAATCAGAACCTAATCTCCTATCAGACTCTGAGTTTAAAGGAATTAGATTCTCACTCTTCAAGAGCTGCGAAAAGCAAACACAATTCAACCCCCCCTTCTTGTGTTTTTCTCACCTTCAGTTGGTATCGGAGCTCCGGCTCTGTTGTCATAGCACTTAACCGTGTAACAGAAAAGATCCAGAGAAAAACATGTCTTCCAGTGAACCGTCTTCTTCTGGTGCTGCTATACCATATGACTATGGATCCAATAACAACAGTAGAAAGGCTGATTATGGAAAAATTCCTAAGTTCAATGGTGATCCTGAAGAATTTTCTTGGTGGAAAACCAACTTCTATAGTTATGTCATAGGTCTTGATGAAGAACTCTGGGACATACTTGAAGATGGTGTTGGTGACTTACAACTTGATGACGAAGGTGCTGCCATTGACCGCAAACTTCACACTGCTGCTCAAAAGAAAATCTATAAGAAACATCATATCATCAGAGGGGCTCTTGTCACTGCTATTCCTAAAACGGAATACATGAAGATGAGTGACAAATCTACTGCTAGAGCCATGTTTGCTTCTCTCTGTGCTAACTAGGAAGGAAGCAAAAAGGTCAGGGAAGCTAAAGCTCTTCTGTTAGTTCATCAATATGAACTATTTAAGATGAAAGAGGATGAAAGTATTGAGCAGATGTACTCAAGATTTCAAACTCTAGTATCTGGTCTTCAGATACTGAAGAAGAGTTACATAGCTTCTGATCATGTTAGCAAGATTTTAAGGAGCTTACCCTCTAGATGGAGACCAAAGGTCACTGCAATTGAGGAGGCTAAAGATTTAAACACTTTAAGTGTTGAAGATCTTGTAAGCTCACTCAAGGTTCATGAGTTAAGTCTCAATGAACATGATTCTGCAAGAAAATCCAAAACCATTGCCTTAAAATCAAAAGGAAGGTCTTCAAAGGCTCTCAAGATCTTGATAATGAGTCAGGGTCTGAGGATGATGATGATGATGGTGAAGCCAATGTAGCTGTTGGACTAATGGCTACAATCGAATCTGTTAAAGAGACACCTGAGGCAGAATCAGATGCAGACTCTGAAAATGAAACAGAGGTATATTCTGAACTCACAAGATCTGAACTTGTAGAATCTGTCGAAGAGCTTCTTGGTCATTTTAAAGCTAAGACCACTGAGTTGAAGAAAGTCAAATAACAGCTTGATAAGCTGTCAAAAAGACATAATTTAACTCTGTTGGAATTAGAAGATTTAAAAGAAGAAAATATCTCTTTATTGATCAAGAAGTGTAGCTGTAAATACTTAAGTGAGCAAGATGTTGCTCTGCAAGAATTTATTGCTACTGGAATTGACAGATCAAGGGTTGCATCCATGATCTATAGCACGTATCAGAATAGAGGACAGGGTCTTGGATTCATTGGAGGAAACTCAAATGAAATGACTCTGAAACCTGGTCCTGATGGAGCCAGAGAGGCGTTAAAAAATCACTTTGTAAGAGAGTCTGATGAAGTCAACACAGTGACTCATTCAGAACCTACAACTTCTACTTCTAAGATTCTGACTAAGTCAAAATCTCAGAATGTTAAGTTAAAGGGTCTGAAAAACTTTGAACCCAAAGCTTTAAAGTCTCAGACTCTGAAACATTCAAAGTCTGATAAACAGACTCTGAAAATGCTAGAATCTGAAAAACCAAAGCCTAAGTTTCAAAGAAGAGAAACTGTGAAAGGCAAGTTGAAACCTAAACCAAACGGTTCCAAACCCAAGGTATGGGAGAAAACATTGCCAATGACTTCAAGACGTAACTTACGAAAGGAGTTCAATGGTTCTAAGACTAACCAAAAAGGACCCATGAGAATATGGGTACCTAAGTCTGAAATTATTGATACTGCAGGTATGTCTAAAAGGACTAGAAAAGCACAAGGCTTGGTACCTGGACAGTGGTTGCTCGCGTCACATGACGGGAGAAAGGTCTATGTTCCTAACCCTAACCATGAAAGAGGGAGGAACTGTGGGATTTGGAGGAAACCAGATTGGCAAAATCATTGGTACTGGAACCATTGGTAACTCTCTGATCTCAATCAGTAATGTGTGGTTCGTTGAAGGACTTAGACATAACTTACTAAGCATAAGTCAATTATGTGACAGTGGTTATGATGTATTGTTTAATAAGAACAACTGCACAGTGGTTAACAAGGATGATCAGTCCATAGTCTTCAAGGGAAAACGAAGAAACAATGTATACAAGATAAAATTCTCAGAACTGACTGATCAGAAGGTAATGTGCCTTTTGTCAATGGGTGATAAGAAGTGGTTGTGGCATAGACGTTTGGGACATGCTAACTGGAGATTAATCTCTAAGCTTAGCAAGTTGCAACTTGTCAAAGGCCTACCAGACAATTGACTATCACTCAGATGCTCTTTGCGGAGCATGTCAGAAAGGGAAAATTGTCAAGAGTCCCTTCAAGCCGAAAGAAATTGTTTCAACTTCCAGACCCTTGGAGTTACTTCATATTGACTTATTTGGACCAGTTAGTACTGCATCCTTATATGGAAGTAAATATGGACTAGTTATTGTTGATGACTACAGCAGATGGTGTTGGGTTAAATTTCTGAAAACTAAAGATGATTCATATTCTATATTTAGTAAATTCTGCATCCAAATTCAATCAGAGAAGGAAATGAAAATCTTGAAAGTCAGAAGTGATCATGGAGGAGAATTTGAAAATGACCGTTTGAGGTTTTCTGTGAAAAACATGGAATTATTCATGAATTCTCTGCACCTAGAACTCCACAACAAAATGGAGTTGTAGAGAGAAAGAACAGAACCTTACAAGAGATGGCTAGAACCATGATCCATGAGAACAATCTGGCTAAGCATTTTTGGGTAGAAGCAGTAAACACAGCTTGTTATGTTCAGAACATAATCTATATTAGACCTCAGTTGAACAAAACAGCTTATGAACTCTTTAAAGGAAGAAAACCCAACATATCTTATTTTCATCAGTTCGGATGTACGTGTTATGTCCTGAACAACAAAGTCTACCTAAAGAAATTTGATGCCAAAGCTCAAAAGGGAATCTTTTTAGGTTGCTCTGAACGCTCTAAGGCATACAGGCTGTATAATTCAGAAACACAATGTGTGGAAGAATCTATGCATGTCAGATTCGATGACAAAGTTCCTGGAAGTGAAAATCCAGTGCAAGATAAAAGTCATGCAGAATCTCAAGATTCTGATGATAACTCAGAATCTGATCAGATTCCAGAATCTGAAGATACTTCAGAAGCTGGAACAGCCCCTGGAGTTCCTAATGAAGAAGCTTCTGATGAAGCTCAAGATGGTTCTTTGCAAGCTAGTCAATCCAAACAATCTTTCAAATACAAGTCTTCACATCCAGAAGATCAGATAATTGGCAATAAAGAAAGTCCTATGAGAACAAGATCGCATTTCAGACAAGATGAGTCTGCTTTAGGATTATTATCTGTTATTGAACCAACCTCTGTTGAATAAGCTCTTGGACATGAAGGATGGATTCTGGCAATACAAGAAGAACTGAATCAATTCAAAAGGAATGAAGTATGGGATCTAGTAGCTAAGCCTGATCACAAGAACATCATTGGAACCAAGTGGGTGTTCAGAAATAAGCTTAGTGAACAAGGAGAAGTAATCAGAAACAAGGCCAGACTTGTTGCGCAGGGCTACAGTCAGCAAGAAGGCATTGATTACACAGAAACGTTTGCTCCAGTTGCAAGATTGGAAGCAATCAGGTTACTTCTTTCCTATGCAGTTATTCACAACATAACCTTGTATCAAATGGACGTTAAGAGTGCATTTCTTAATGGTGTCATTTCTGAAGAAGTATATGTCAAACAACCTCCTGGCTTTGAAGATTTAAAGCATCCAGAGCATGTTTATAAATTAAAGAAATCACTCTATGGCTTGAAACAAGCTCCTAGAGCTTGGTATGAAAGACTAAGTAATTTCTTGATTCAAAACAACTTTGAACGAGGACAAGTTGACACTACTCTATTCAGAAAGACTCTGAAGAAAGACATTCTTATAGTTCAGATTTATGTTGATGGTATCATTTTTGGTTCTACAAATAGTTCACTTTGCAAAGAGTTTTCGAAAGTAATGCAGGATGAATTTGAAATGGGCATGATGGGAGAATTGAAGTTCTTTCTTGGAATTCAAATCAACCAATGCAAAGATGGAGTCTACGTTCATCAGTCCAAGTATACGAAAGAGCTTCTGAAGAAGTTCAATCTTGAGGACTGCAAAGAAATGAATACTCCAATGCATCCAACCTGCACTCTGAGCAAAGAAGATCAAGGAACCAAAGTTGATCAGAAGCTGTATAGAGGTATGATTGGTTCTTTGTTATACCTAACTGCATCCAGACCAGATATTTTATATAGTGTATGTTTGTGTGCAAGGTTTCAATCAGATCCTAGAGAGTCTCACTTAACTGCTGTTAAGAGAATCTTTAGATATCTGAAAGGAACTACTAATCTTGGACTTCTTTACAAGAAATCCTCTGACTACAAGCTAGTTGGATTCTGTGATGCTGACTATGCTGGAGACAGGATTGAAAGAAAATCTACCAGTGGCAATTGTCAATTCTTGGGAGAGAATCTGATATCCTGGGCTAGCAAGAGGCAAGCAACCATTGCTTTGTCTACAGCAGAAGCAGAATATATCTCAGCTGCTAGTTGTTGTACACAGCTACTCTGGATGAAACATCAGCTTGAGGACTATCAAATAACTGAAAACCATATCCCAATTTATTTTGATAATACGGCAGCTATATGTTTGTCTAAGAATCCAATTCTGCATTCAAGAGCAAAGCATATTGAGATTAAACATCATTTTATAAGAGACTATGTTCAAAAGGGAATTTTAGATATTCAATTCATTGATACTGATCATCAATGGGCTGATATATTTACTAAACCCTTATCTGTTGAAAGATTTGATTTCATAAAGAAAAATTTGAACATGTGCTATGTCTCTGGGTAATGTGCGCCTCTGAAAACAGAATTCAGACTCTGAAAATATTCAGAAGCTATTTGAGAATCAGACCCTTTTTTAGAGACTCTGATAAAAGCTTCTGATAAACTATTCAGACTTTGGTGAGGAATCTTTAGACTCTCAGAAGCTCGTATTAGTGGAAGCGTGACTGTTGAGTTCAGTAACACCTGCCCCACTATGGTGACAGTTACTTTACAGTTTCTCAGACGTGGCCTGTCTGTATTGGGTAAGAACTCAAAGGGCAATGATTTCATTACGTTAAACAAGTTACCTTCGCTTTGTCCCAATACTTTTACAGCTGCATGCAATATGTATTTATTGTTTGTGTTTGTTTGTCCCCTTTTCTTTCCAAACGGTTATCAAACTTTTTCTCTATAAATACATAACACACACAACTCACTTCTCTTTTCACTCTTTGATTTTCTCTCTGAACAAATTTCTTGTTTTTCAATACTTTGCAAAACTTTTTTTGTTCTCAAATCAAACTCTTAGAAAACCCTAATGGCAAGTGATCTCATCCAATCTGGTGTCATAATCAAGTCCGGAAGGTCCTACGTTATCAAACCCAGAACAATGAACATCATCAAGGAAACTCTGGAAATTCAAGTTGAATCTCCAGTAGATTTTGGTTCGCTCAGTCGTCATGGAGTTGACGTTACACCTCATTTCTTATCACAAGGAATGATGAGATACTTTGGTATGTTGAATGGACCAACATATCAGGAGCTTGTTAGAGATTTTTGGGTTAGGTCAGAAGTCTACGACAAAGCTAAAGCTACTTTGGAAGAAACAGTAGCAATCTCAAACAACCCCAGTCTTGCTGGCAAGAACAGAGACCAAATGGGTTTAAGACTGTACAATGGTCTTGAAGTAGGGTCTGCTGTGATGGGAATACCAATAGTTATCACTAAAGAGGTGGTAGCCAGGGCTTGTCAAATGGAGAGCGCTGGTAAATTTCAGTGGAATATCAACAAGAAAAGTGAATGGGCTGTTGTCTGCAACAAATTGTTATTTGAAGGGAGACCCTCAAATAAACTGGTGGATATGCATCCTGAGCATAGGGTGCTTCTGAAGATTATACTGGACAGTATGCTTCAGAAAGGAGGAGGAACAGATACATTGTCTGTGGATCACAAAGTTCTTCTTTATTTTCTTATCAACAAAATAAAGATCAACTTCCCCAGATATGTGATGCACCACATGTGTTGGGCCATCAAGAAGAGTCAATCAGAAACCAGGAGGCAAGTTCCTTTTGGAAGATTAATATCTGAGATTCTGTATCAAGGAGGCCTCTTGAAGGTCTTATCAGAATCTGGTGTGGTATCAGATATTCATCTAGGAACTGTGACCGGAAGAATCATTAATGGCAAGACTCTGCAGTACATGAAGATTGTCAAGGGATTCAACCCCTCTAAGCATGATATGAGAGAATCATATGTACAATCTGACTTAATGATGGACTTCCCTCCCATTTCCAAAGAAGATAATCCTGAAGTTCTTGCCAGATTTGTGGTGGATTACTTCAAGGAGACTGGTAGAATTATCAACTATTCTGCCATTCCTGAGACTGCTGGAGGAGGACCTCTTAAGGTCAAAGGTAAAAGGACCAAGGAAGTGGTTCTCAAGGAAGAGGAAGAGAAGCAGGAGCCTCTCAAGAAAAAGATCAAATCTACTGCTCTTCCTGGAGTGACAATTGGTTCCCCTAAGACTTTAACTCATATGCCTTCATCAACATCCTCTGCACTTCGTGAAATTAAGGATAAGATTAAAGAAACCAAGGATGAAAAGAAAGCCAAGAAAGATGAGAAGAAGGCTAAGAAAGATGAGAAGAAAGCGAAGAAAGGCAAGGCTGACAGAGACTTTGACAGAATGGCTCAAGATATTGCTGACTACCTTGATGCTGACTCTGAAGGTGAAGAGAGTCAGATCAAAAAGAGAAAGGTGGATGTGATTCATGTGGCTAGGGATGTAGCACAGAAGATAGGTACTTCTGTATCTATGATTGAGGATGAACATGCTGCTGGCAAGGCAATGGCAGCAGAAGTAGTGGCTAAAGAATTAAAGGAAGAAACTGTCAAGGAAGCTGCTAAGTTGCTTGCTTCTGCTCTTAAACAGAAGAATCCTTTAGCAACTGCAGAAGCTGAGTTATCATAAGCTACTGTGTCTGATCACTATGCCTCTTCAGAAGCTGGCATTGGCACCTCTGGCAACGTGGCATATAGCTCATCTTCATCTTTGAATCAAGAGTCAGAATCAGATTCAGAATCTGACAACAAACCCTTAAGCCAAATTCTTCCATCCCTCAAAAATTCATCCCCCTCACCAATCAAACCCATATCATCCCTTAACCCACTTGACCCTGCAGTAGTTGATTATGTTGATTCAACTATGGACAGAGTAATTCAAGACACAATCACAGTGTCTATGAATCTTCCTGCTGACCATCCTGCTCAACCTTCATTTCTCAAACCACTTCAGGTAATTCAACCTTCTGAAAAGCCTAAAGTAACAATTCAATCCAAACAGCCATCCCCCCAAACTGAAACCATTTGTGTAGACTCTCCAGACACTTTAGATTCACTTGAAAAACATCTAGGAGGAGAACTACCAAAAACCCCTGCAAAATCCAAATCAACAAAAGCTACTTCATCTGTTTCCAAACCAGACCCTGTACCTGAACCTACAGAGAATCTGACTTTAGCTTCTGTTGAACCTTCAGAACCTGTTGTTGAACCAGCTTCTGAAAATCTGGAACAAGCTTCTGATAATGTATCAGAAACTGTAACAGAATGTAGAGCTGAGACCAGAAGAGTTTCCCAACCTCTTTGTGACCCCATAACCTATTTCCCAGGTTTTGAAACTTTTCTAGCCTTGAGAGCTTCTCTACCCTCAACCTCTGAACCTCAAATTGACTTATTTGATTCAAGCAAGATAGATGAGTTCTATGCTTCTTCATGCAATAAGCTCAAAGACATTATTGAGCAAAGGTTTGTGTCAATCCTTAATGTGAGCTATGAGGACAAGTTCTCTACAGTGAAGACTAGGTTTTTGGAATTTATCACCAAAATTCAGAAGACTGCTGCCAGGGAGCAAGCACTTGTAACTGCCAAGCATGTTGAAGAAATCAAGCGGGCTGAGAAAGCTGTTATCTTGGAAAGAGTTCCCATTCTGAGGATTAGAGATACACCCTTCTTTGATGAGGATCAGTATATTCCTAGAGAATCAGTGGCTTACAATTCTTTGAAGAGGAAATTGTATAAAGTTCAAGAAGAAGCTAGACAAGAAAGAGAAGCGCATTTGCGAAGAACTGAGGCTCTGGAAGAGATGGTAAAGAAACAGCAAGAGGATCTCCAGAAACTGATGGATCATCTTGCCAAACAAAACCAACCTTAGTTTAATTTCGTTTTGTTTTATTTTGTAATTCTTGTTTGCTATCTTCTGAACTTGTTTTTGCTTACAATTTATACAAGTTGTTTTTGATTCTATTTGCATTCAATTCTCTTTTTTATGCTCTGAATCTTCTATGTTTTCCCTCTGAATCTCATTCTTCCTTAAAACATGTTTACACCCTTACCTTAAGTCATTTAAAAAGGGGGAGGAACTTGTTCTAAACCTTTTTTTGTTGATGACAAAAGGGGGAGAAGGGAAAGTATTTATGTCAGGGAGAAGGGAAAATTTCTTTTAATTACATTGCATGTTATATGTAAAAGTTAAAGGGAAATCTGAGAAAGACTGTGAGCCCCTGTTTAAGAATCAGTTTTCTAAATTCATTTATTATTCTGAGAATGAATTTGATTGATTATGAAAGTGAATTTAATTAACCTGGATAGAACTTAAGAGGAGCTTACAAACCTCAACTTAAGAACTATCAGACTCAGGGGGAGTCAGAGCTTACAAATCTCAGACTCTGAGCTTACAAACCTCAGAACCCTTTAAGTCAACTTGTTAATTAGATTAACAACAATTGACCTTTTAAATACTAATGTTTGTCATCATCAAAAAGGGGGAGATTGTTGGAACAAAGGTGTTCAGCAATACCACGTTTTGAGTTTTGATGATAACAAGGTATTAAAAAGTTGTCAATTGGATATTGCTAATATTTGTTTAAGTATGCAGGATATCAATTAATATTTATATCTTAGAAAGTATTCTGTTTGAACAATGTTAAAGAGCAAATAATCCAGAGAAGCTTGTTGCTTGGGATTCTGTATTGAAGAGAGTCTGAAGACTGCATCGAATAGAGTTTGAAGACTGTGCCAAAGAGAGTCTGAAGACTGCATCGAAGAGAGTCTGAAGACTGTGTCAAAGAGAGTCTGAAGACTGTATCAGAGTCTGAAGACCATCAGAATCTGAGAACCAAGAGAGTCTGAAGATTATCGGAAGCATAGTGCTACAGTGAGTCTGAAGCCACAAATTTGATAATCTGCTAACAAGGATTTCTACTGCATTGCGATGCAAAAGAAACTCTCAGATGGAGTAACGGCTAGCTTCAAAGTCAACTTGAGCGTGGGAAGCACAAAGACAAAGATTGCAGGCCAGTACAGAGTACATTGTACGAACTCTGTTTCAACTACTCCACTACCTCGTACAGTTTGGCAACTGTGTCTACCGGTATTAATCCTCAAAGGGAATGGAATTCAAATGATGCTATTGAAGGACTATTACCAAATCAAGCAACAGATCAACAGTCATTGATCTAGCTTCAGAAATCATCCTGATGTGCTGGATGACTCAACGTCTCTTTCCTACGCCTATATAAAGGATAGAAGACTTGAAGAATTGTTGGACTCTACAACTTGAGAAATTACATTGCGCTGCTTTCGTATTCAACTGAGTCTTAACAAAAGCACATCATCAACTTAGATTCTTACAAACTGAGTATTCTAGAATTTCTAAGTTTCACAGAAAAACAGAGTATGTCTTTTGTGTAAAACAGAGTCTGTCTTTGTTGTAATTGAAACACATTTTGATTGTTGTCAAAGTGTTTCAACTCTATTCAATTTTCTGTAATTGTGTAAAAGTCTCTTGCTTTTTGTGCTTGAGCAAAGGAAGTCTCTTGGCTGCGTCCATTGAGCAAAGGAAGTCTCTTAGTTGTGTCTTTGAGCAAGGAAGTCTCTCGCCTGTGTGCTTGAGCAAGGAAGTCTCTCGCCTGTGTGCTTGAGCAAGGAAGTCTCATACTGTGTGTTTGAGCAACTTGTATTTTGATATTACATTTTAGTGAACTCTCCTTGGAAGTACAGGGGGGACAGGACTACTTCCGGTTTGTGGAAGGAACCTGTATAATTGCTTGTGTTCTCTCTTCTCTCTATCTCTTGATTATTCCGCTGCAATCAGAACCTAATCTCCTATCAGACTCTGATCTCATTCAGCCTCTGAGTTTAAAGGAATTAGATTCTCACTCTTCAAGAGCTTCGAAAAGCAAACACAATTCAACCCCCCCCCCCCTTCTTGTGTTTTTCTCACCTTCAGTATATGCCTTTGTGAACTATAAGTGATGAAATGTGCGATTATTTATGATATGATTATATCCTGGAATATTTGATGTGCTACCATGCTGCTATATATTATTGATTAAACGATGAATGTGTCGTCTTAATATTATGAGTTGTGATCCAAACTATTGGAGTTTATTTGAGATGTCTAAGATTTAAGAAGTTGAGTCGATGCATATTCATTCAAAGACGAGGGCTCATGCCCTAGGAGCTTTTGCTCAACAGAGATGAGAGCTCATGCTCTAAGAGTATTTTTATGCTCAAACAGCGGCGAGGGCTTATGCCCTAGGAGTATATTTATACTCAAATAGCGACGAGGGCTTATGCCCTAGATTGGTACCACATGCATGAACAAGATGTCTAAGTTGCATAGTCGAGTCAAACTGTTAAGTTGAACTATAATGTTGAATTATGATGATGATTACGATGTTGATTAAGATGTTATCTGACTATTGTTGTGGATGTATTTGATGTTTATGTTGTTAAATATAATTATTGAATTATGTGTTTAATGCCATTGTTTTGTGAATCTCACCCCTTATGCTTGGAAATGTTGCTCTTCATATGAGTAACTTGCAGGTGATTAAGCTTTTAGCTGCTGTTTGCTGTTGTGAGTGGTTACCCTCACTGTGTCCTTAGGTGCTCTGATACGTAACGGGATGGGAACCTTTATAACTATTTTCTATTTCTTACGTATTGATTATGATTTAGTATTAATGAGTTTCAGTTGAATTTAATTTGAGAAGTTTTGATGAGGCCTGCGTGCCAAAACTATTTTGTTAGTTTGAATCTTTATCCGCTGCGAAGTTTTGAATAATTATGATTATTAATTTATGAAGGATAAATTGTTATTTATTCCGTTTTGAGATTTCTAGAAATGTAGCATTCCGTTTATACGAGAAACTCTGATTATTTATTATGAAAATTTTACTTTGGGAAAACGGGGTGTTACACTCAAGATTCTGATGAGAACTCAGAACCTGATCAGATTCAAGAATCTGAAGATACTCCATAAGCGGTAGCATCCCCTGAAGTTCCTGATGAAGAAGCTTCTAAAGAAGCTCAAGATGGTTCTCGGCAAGCCAATCAATCCAAACATACATTCAAATACAAGTCTTCACATCCTGAGGATCAAATCATTGGCAACAAAGATAGTCCCAGAGGAACTAGATCACATTTCAGACAAGAAGAGTCTGCTTTGGGATTATTATCTGTTATTGAACCAACCTCTGTTGAAGAAGCACTTGGAGATGAAGGATGGATTCTGGCAATGCAACATGAACTTAATCAATTCAAAAGGAATGAAGTGTGGGATCTAGTAGCTAAGCCTGATGTAACGCCCCATTTTGATTCTATTATTTTTAAATGATGTTTTAATATTGTTTATATGATTTTGCATGACTTATTTGATATACTGTATATGATTTTATGTGAAATATATGATTCATGTGTGATATATAGTATGTGTTATTTTATTATATAGTTGTTTTATTATTTAAATAAAACATGAGAAATAGAAATAAGTAGTAATAATATTTATTTAGAATTAAGGGGATTAATTATAATTATGTGGAATAAGTGGGAGTTAAGAGAAAGAAAAGAGGGGTTATGTTTTGGGAGTTAGTAAAAAAGAGTCAGACAAAAACATTTCACGTACAATAGAAAAAAAAAGTGAGTTTTTGAGAGAAAGAGAAGAAAGACCAAGAGGCTAGGAGAAGGGCTAGGAAGGGATCAATCGCTGTAGATTTTCAATTCATTTTGCTGAATTAAGGTAAGGGTGGGATATCCTTCAATAATCATAGTATATAATTCTGAAATTTGATGAATTGTTGTGTTCTTGAGTTAGGGTTAGAAAGTTTATGTTAATTGATAAAATGAGATGAATTGTGTTGTTTGATGCATGTTCCTATGTTGTTTTGATTTCTATATTGCATATTTGACCTGTAAACATCATTGTAAATAATTTTGAGTGATTAAGGGATCAAAAATTGGGTTTTTGTAGTGAAAACTGTTCTTTCCCGTAAGCGAATTCGGCCACTGATTTTCTGAAAGCCAAAACTGGAAAAACACTCTCTTTTCACCCGTTTCTGTTTTGAATTAGCTTTTGGTGTAAACACAAAAGTTGTAGGTATGGATGTTACCTTTCTAATTCCGTTGTTTTGACTTCAAAAAGATATATAGAACTTGAGTTATAGTCAAATTACTGCACGTAGGTCACAGTGAATTTTTATGAATTTCAGCACAACTTTCTCCGAATTTGAAATGCAAACTGGTATTGATCGGTACTGAATTGAGTTAGCTTTTTAATGGCCTTGGTTTGACGTGTAAACGATTTTTAGATTTTGAATTATGATGAAAATAGTCCAAGTGGGTATTCAAAAATTATAAGAAAACTTAGCATAACTAATTCTGAGTTAGTCCAAAACTTATGGTTGGTTTCCCAACTTCAAACTTAGGTATTAGGGATTTAGTTGAAGTGTTTTATGAGTATTTGGCTTATGTCTTATTGATCACACTTGCTTTGTTTTTGAAGAATGTCATGGTTTGATATGAATGTAGTTGATTAATGTATATGTGCTATGTTGATGAATTATGTCGTAAGAGTTGTTGTGTCAGATTTTGACTAAGTTGTGAAGTGTGTCATAAATGATTAGGCACATATGTTGTTGTCGTAGACGTTGTTGAGTTGTATGTTGATATACACAAGTCGAGTCCATTTGCATACTCATAACTGTTGGGGGCTTATGCCCTGGAATGCTTAGCATTCACACCGTTGGGGGCTTATGCCCTGGAATGTTTATCATTCACTTGTTGGGGGTTATGCCCTGCAATGCTTTAACCATCCAACTGTTGGGGGCTTATGCCCTGGAATGCTTAGCATTCAACTCGCGTAAAATGGTACAACATGCATAATGCATTTGTCGTTGTCGATGTTGCATTGTCGTAGTCGTTGTTGTCAGTCATGTTGTTGGTGTTCATTGCTGATAATGAAATTGTTGTCGCTATTGTTTAATGTTGTTGAAGATGATTATGCTGTTGTTATATATGTATATATATATATATTACATATGAATTGAATAATGCCTTGCTGTGAGATGTTGTTGTTTCATTAATTTGATGAATTATATATTATTATTATTGGATGTGTATTCTCACCCCTTCTGCTTGAAAATGTTGTCTTCGTATGGGTAACTTGCAGGTAATGAAGATTAGTAGGATGTATGGCTCTGTGTCTAGGGCTCTGATATGTAACGGGATAACGGATCGTTCCGATGTTTCTCTTTCATTCCTTTATGTATCAAACTTCGATTATGTTGTTGAATTTTCATGTTGTTGAAAAATGATGATTTTTGCTAGGGCTTTTGTGCCAAGATAATTGTTGAGGTTGAAATATGTTTTTAAATGAAATTTTCCGCTGCAGTTTAATGAGATTTTCAATGTGGATTAATAAATAGTGTAATTTCTATTTATGAGATTTTGAAAAGTAGTGTAATACTCCGTTGTTGAATTACTCTGATATTTTTTTTATTTAATATTACGACGTTGGGAGAATGGGATGTTACACCTGAGCACAAGAACATTATTGGAACAAAATGGGTGTTCAGAAACAAGCTTAGTGAACAAGAAGAGGTAATCAGAAACAAGGCCAGACTTGTTGCTCAAGGCTACAGTAAGCAAGAAGGCATTGATTACATTGAAACATTTGCTCCAGTTGCAAGATTGGAAGCAATCAGGTTACTTCTTTCCTATGCAGTGAATCACAACATAATCTTGTATCAAATAGATGTTAAGAGTGCTTTTCTTAATGGTGTCATTTCTGAAGAAGTGTATGTCAAACAACCTCCTGGTTTTGAGGATCTAAAACATCCTGAACATGTTTATAAACTGAAGAAATCAGTATATGGCTTGAAACAGGCTCCCAGAGCTTGGTATGAAAGACTAAGTAATTTCTTAATTTAAAATGACTTTGAAAGAGGACAAGTTGACACTACACTATTCAGAAAGACTTTGAAGAAGGACATTTTTATAATTCAGATTTATGTTGATGATATCATTTTTGGTTCAACTAATGGTTCACTTTGCAAAGAGTTCTCTAAGGCAATGTAGGATGAATTTGAAATGAGCATGATGGGAGAATTGAAGTTCTTTTTGGGAATTCGAATCAACCAATGCAAAGATGGAGACTGCGTTCATCAGTCCAAATACACTAAAGAGCTCATGAAGAAGTTCAATCTTGAGGACTGCAAGGAAATGAACACTTCAATGCATCCAACCTGCACTCTGAGCAAAGAAGATCAAGGAACCAAAGTTGATCAGAAGTTGTATAGAGGTATGATTGGTTCTTTGTTATACCTAACTGCATCCAGACCAGATATTTTATTCAGTGTATGTTTGTGTGCAAGGTTCCAATCAGATCCTAGAGAGTCTCACTTAACTGTTGTTAAAAGAATCTTTAGATATCTGAAAGGAACTACTAATCTTGGACTTCTGTATAAGAAATCTTCAGATTATAAGCTAGTTGAATTCTGTGATACTGACTATGCTGGAGACAGGATTGAAAGAAAATCAACCAGTGGCAATTGTCAATTTCTGGGAGAGAATCTGATATCCTGGATGAAACATCAGCTTGAGGATTATCAAATAACTGAAAACTGTATCCCAATTTATTATGATAATACAGCTGTTATATGTTTATCTAAGAATCCAATTCTGCATTCAAGAGCAAAGCACATTGAGATTAAACATAATTTTATAAGAGACTATGTTCAAAAAGGAATTTTAGATATTCAATTCATTGATACTGATCATTAATGGGCTGATATATTTACTAAACCTTTATTTGTTGAGAGATTCGATTTTATAAAGAAAAATTTGAACATGTGCTATGTCTCTGTGTAATGTGTGCTCCTAAAAACAGAATTCAGACTCTGAAAATTACTCAGAAGCTAATTGAGAATCAGACTTTCTTTTGGAGACTCTGAGGAATATAAGCTTCTGAAGACACTCAGACTCTGTTAAGGAAACTTAGACTCTGAAGAAGCTCGTATTAGTGGAAGGATGACTGTTGAGTTCAGTAACACCTGTCCCACTACGTTGACAGTTACTTTTTAGGTTCTCAGACGTGGTCTGTTTGTATTGGGTAGAAACTCAAAGGGCAATGATTTCATTCCGTTTAACAAGTAACCCTCGTGTCTTCCCAACACTTTTACGGCTGCATGCTTATTTGTATTAAATGTTTATGTTTGTTTGTCCCTTTCTCATTTCAAAGGTTTTCCACTTTCCTTATAAATAGCAATCACACACAACCCACTTCACTTTCCACACTTTGATTTTTCACTGAACTATACTCTTTCGTTTTTAGTCTCTGAAAAACTCTTTTCTCAAAATCAAACCTAGAACCCTAAAATGGCAAGTGAACTCATTCAATCTGGTGTGATTATTAAAACTGGTAAATCTTATGTCATCAAACCCAGAACGTTGAACATCATCAAAGAAACTCTGGAAGTTCAAGTTGAATCTCCAGTAGATTTTGGATCATTGTTGAAGCATGGTATCGACATTTCAACACATTTTCTTGCTCAAGGAATGATGAGTTATTTCGGTATGTTGAATGGACCAACATATCAAGAACTGGTTAGAGATCTCGGGGTGAGAGCGGAAGTCTTCGAAAAGGATGATGCTACCATAGAAGAAACTGCTGGAATCATGAATAACCCTTCACTTGTTGGTAAAACTAGAAAGCAAATGGGTTTGAAACCTTACAATGGTTTAGAAGTGAGATCAGCAGTGATGGGGATTCCAATCCTCATCAACGAGGAAATTGTTGCCAAGGCATGCAGGGTGACCAACCTTGATAAATTTCAGTGGAATGTTGACAAGAAGAGTGAATGGACGAACATCTGCAACAAACTCTTATTTGATGGAAGACCTTCAAATAAGTTGGTGGATGTAACACCCCGAAATCCCAGCTTTAAAAATTCTTTTATATAATCAGAGTATAACACAATATTCAGGATGTCACATTTCATAAAATCTTTAAACAAAACGAATAATAATTTATTCCTCATCTTTATTCAAAACGTAGCAGCGGAATCATAATTCAAACTCTTTAAAAAGGTTAGTTCTTCGCACCAATGTCATAATTAATTCAAAAACGATACATAAAGGAATAGAAACAAATGATAATCCCCATCCCGTTACGTATCAGAGCTCCTAAGACTCCACAAGGACCTCTCACATCGTCAATCCAACGCTTGGTTACCTGCACTTGCCCACGAGGCGGCAATTCCAACAGAAGGGGTGAGATTCACAAAACAAAACATTAAACATATAATTCAACAATTATATTTAACAACATAACTTCATTATCTTAATATCACAACAACAGTCAAGTAACATCTTAATCATAATCAACGTCATAAATCCACGTCATAATCATAATCAACATCATGTTCAACATCTTAATCAACAATCTTAGTACGACTCGGTAAAGCAACCTCGACTCGACAATGCAACTTAGACTCAACAATGCAACTTAGACTCAACAATGCAACTTAGACATTTTAATCATGCATGTGGTACCATATTGAGTATAAATATACTCCTAGGGCATAAGCCCTCGTCGCTATTGAGCATAAAGATACTCCTAGAGCATAAGCTCTCGTCGCTATTGAGCATAAAGATACTCCTAGGGCATAAGCCCTCGTCGCTATTGAGCAAAAGCTCCTAGGGCATGAGCCCTCGTCTCTGGATGCATATGCATGGACCCAACTTCTTAAACTTAGACCTCTCAAATAAATTCCAATAATTGGATTACAACATTGTAAATCTTATAACAATATATGCAGCTTTTATTTAACAAAACATAGCAACATGGCAGCAACGAATCATCACAAGCATTCACATACATCATCTCTTATAATTCAAAGAAAGCATATACTAATGTATAGGTCACTATAACTAATCAACTAACAGCTCTATAGGTCATCTTAATATTTCAGTACTTAATCTAATCCAGGGGTAATCTCATAATCAATTGTGCGACAAGAGTCGCATTATTCCAAAAAGGTAGTCTGATACGGGACTACTCGCTATGGCGAGTGAACTCCTCGCCTCGCGAACCATCAGGGGTAACTCGCTGTGGCGAGTTGGGTTGCTCGCCTGGCGAGACATCACGGGTTGCTCGCTATGGCGAGTGGTTTGCTCGCCTCGCGAGTCTACTAGGGTTAACTCGCTATGGCGAGTGGGTTGCTCGCCTCGCGAGCTGGTGAAGAGCACTCGCCGTGGCGAGTGATTGCTCGCTGTGACGAGCTGCGACAGAGCAATTACGGGATTACGAGGGTTTTCACCCAAAACCCCAATTTTCATTCTAAACCTTCCAAATTTCGACTACAATGATGTACAAAGGTTATTCTAAGGTCTGTAAACAGTTTTCTACGTCATCGGTACAGTTTCTCATCATCTAATCACCAATTCATCACTTTTTAACCTAATTCTTAGTTCTTAAAATTCTCATGAACAATTCCTAAACATGTTAACTATAATCATGAATCATAAGCTTAATGAATTGCAATGCTAGGCTCACCCTTACCTGGTAATAAAATCCTGAATCAAAGCTGCGTTCTTCTCTCTTGTTCTTGCCTCTTCTAGGTTTCTCCTCTTACTCTCCAAAAACTGAATTGTACGTACTGTACAATTCTAACCTAGTTTTCCTATTTATATCTTAACCTAATTTCTCTTCTCACACCAAAACTTACTCTTTCCCTTTAACTTATTTATTTCTCTTAATCCCTCAAAACTCTAACTAATTCGAAAACAGCCCCACAACTTAATATTTATTTTATTTCCAACCCTTATTCTATTAAATAATAAAATAGACCACCT
Source organism: Medicago arabica (assembly GCA_946800305.1). Taxonomy (NCBI): domain Eukaryota; kingdom Viridiplantae; phylum Streptophyta; class Magnoliopsida; order Fabales; family Fabaceae; genus Medicago; species Medicago arabica. The sequence goes on from OX326967.1 coordinate 17,459,364, forward strand.
AATATAATCACAACAAAACACACAAATCAATTAAATATATTCTAACTCGACAAATCAATTAAATAATTGAGACGGGCGTTACAACTCTCCCCAACTTATAGAATTTTCGTCCTCGAAAATTTACCTCATTCATGTCTGCGTACCAGTCAAAGCGAAAACTCTCCCAGTAGTCTGAGCCTTCTTCGGCTTCTTGCATTGCGAACCAATATGACCTTCTTCATTACAGTTAAAGCACACGACATCGTCATGTTTGCATGCCGTGGTAGCATGTCCCTTCTTACCACAACGGTAACACCGCTTCACATCTCCCGTACAAGCATTACTCTTGTGGCCTTTTTCTCCACAGTTATAGCAGACGATCTCTGCAGGAGCATCTTCCTTCTGAGGTCTCCGCTCATCATTTACCTTCTGTTTACCCTTATCAGCCGGGGCGCTGTACGGCTTATCACGACCTTGTTGACGCTTACCCTTCCGCTCCTTCAGAACCTTATAATGAGCTTTGGTGTCCTCCTCATAAATTCTGCAGCTACTTACCAACTCGGAGAACTGACGGATCTTCTGATACCCAATTGCTCGCTTAACCTCAGCACGCAAGCCATTCTCGAACTTGATACACTTGGAGAATTCAGCAGTCTCAGCGGTGTAGTGCGGGTAAAACTTAGCCAGCTCAACGAACTTAGCAGCATACTCCGTGACTGACATGTCGCCTTGCTTCAGCTCCAGAAACTCAATCTCCTTCTTTCCGCGAACATCCTCTGGAAAGTATCTATTCAGGAATTCCCTTCTGAACACAGCCCAAGTAACTTCACCCTCGTTCTCTAGATTCGGACGAACACTAACCCACCAGTCATCAGCTTCCTCGGCCAAACAATGCGTACCAAAACGAACCATTTGAGGTGCAGTGCACTCCATGACTCGGAAAATCCTTTCAATCTCCTTGAGCCAAGTCTGAGCTCCATCGGGATCATATCTGCCTCTGAAGGTAGGTGGATGGTTCCTCAGAAACGTCTCCAACATTCGAACTCCATTGTTACCACCAGCGTTAGGTTGTTGCCCAACAGCTTGAGCCATTGCTTGCAACGCAGCAGCGAGAGCAGCACCGTTTCTTCCAGCCATCTTATTCCTCTACAAGCAAACATAAGTTAGAATAACATAACTATAGTATTCTAACTCTAAGAGATCGCCACTCGACTCTCTAATTGGCCGGACGGACCGACCTGCTCTGATACCAATTGTAACACCCCGAAATCCCAGCTTTAAAAATTCTTTTATATAATCAGAGTATAACACAATATTCAGGATGTCACATTTCATAAAATCTTTAAACAAAACGAATAATAATTTATTCCTCATCTTTATTCAAAACGTAGCAGCGGAATCATAATTCAAACTCTTTAAAAAGGTTAGTTCTTCGCACCAATGTCATAATTAATTCAAAAACGATACATAAAGGAATAGAAACAAATGATAATCCCCATCCCGTTACGTATCAGAGCTCCTAAGACTCCACAAGGACCTCTCACATCGTCAATCCAACGCTTGGTTACCTGCACTTGCCCACGAGGCGGCAATTCCAACAGAAGGGGTGAGATTCACAAAACAAAACATTAAACATATAATTCAACAATTATATTTAACAACATAACTTCATTATCTTAATATCACAACAACAGTCAAGTAACATCTTAATCATAATCAACGTCATAAATCCACGTCATAATCATAATCAACATCATGTTCAACATCTTAATCAACAATCTTAGTACGACTCGGTAAAGCAACCTCGACTCGACAATGCAACTTAGACTCAACAATGCAACTTAGACTCAACAATGCAACTTAGACATTTTAATCATGCATGTGGTACCATATTGAGTATAAATATACTCCTAGGGCATAAGCCCTCGTCGCTATTGAGCATAAAGATACTCCTAGAGCATAAGCTCTCGTCGCTATTGAGCATAAAGATACTCCTAGGGCATAAGCCCTCGTCGCTATTGAGCAAAAGCTCCTAGGGCATGAGCCCTCGTCTCTGGATGCATATGCATGGACCCAACTTCTTAAACTTAGACCTCTCAAATAAATTCCAATAATTGGATTACAACATTGTAAATCTTATAACAATATATGCAGCTTTTATTTAACAAAACATAGCAACATGGCAGCAACGAATCATCACAAGCATTCACATACATCATCTCTTATAATTCAAAGAAAGCATATACTAATGTATAGGTCACTATAACTAATCAACTAACAGCTCTATAGGTCATCTTAATATTTCAGTACTTAATCTAATCCAGGGGTAATCTCATAATCAATTGTGCGACAAGAGTCGCATTATTCCAAAAAGGTAGTCTGATACGGGACTACTCGCTATGGCGAGTGAACTCCTCGCCTCGCGAACCATCAGGGGTAACTCGCTGTGGCGAGTTGGGTTGCTCGCCTGGCGAGACATCACGGGTTGCTCGCTATGGCGAGTGGTTTGCTCGCCTCGCGAGTCTACTAGGGTTAACTCGCTATGGCGAGTGGGTTGCTCGCCTCGCGAGCTGGTGAAGAGCACTCGCCGTGGCGAGTGATTGCTCGCTGTGGCGAGCTGCGACAGAGCAATTACGGGATTACGAGGGTTTTCACCCAAAACCCCAATTTTCATTCTAAACCTTCCAAATTTCGACTACAATGATGTACAAAGGTTATTCTAAGGTCTGTAAACAGTTTTCTACGTCATCGGTACAGTTTCTCATCATCTAATCACCAATTCATCACTTTTTAACCTAATTCTTAGTTCTTAAAATTCTCATGAACAATTCCTAAACATGTTAACTATAATCATGAATCATAAGCTTAATGAATTGCAATGCTAGGCTCACCCTTACCTGGTAATAAAATCCTGAATCAAAGCTGCGTTCTTCTCTCTTGTTCTTGCCTCTTCTAGGTTTCTCCTCTTACTCTCCAAAAACTGAATTGTACGTACTGTACAATTCTAACCTAGTTTTCCTATTTATATCTTAACCTAATTTCTCTTCTCACACCAAAACTTACTCTTTCCCTTTAACTTATTTATTTCTCTTAATCCCTCAAAACTCTAACTAATTCGAAAACAGCCCCACAACTTAATATTTATTTTATTTCCAACCCTTATTCTATTAAATAATAAAATAGACCACCTAATATAATCACAACAAAACACACAAATCAATTAAATATATTCTAACTCGACAAATCAATTAAATAATTGAGACGGGCGTTACAACTCTCCCCAACTTATAGAATTTTCGTCCTCGAAAATTTACCTCATTCATGTCTGCGTACCAGTCAAAGCGAAAACTCTCCCAGTAGTCTGAGCCTTCTTCGGCTTCTTGCATTGCGAACCAATATGACCTTCTTCATTACAGTTAAAGCACACGACATCGTCATGTTTGCATGCCGTGGTAGCATGTCCCTTCTTACCACAACGGTAACACCGCTTCACATCTCCCGTACAAGCATTACTCTTGTGGCCTTTTTCTCCACAGTTATAGCAGACGATCTCTGCAGGAGCATCTTCCTTCTGAGGTCTCCGCTCATCATTTACCTTCTGTTTACCCTTATCAGCCGGGGCGCTGTACGGCTTATCACGACCTTGTTGACGCTTACCCTTCCGCTCCTTCAGAACCTTATAATGAGCTTTGGTGTCCTCCTCATAAATTCTGCAGCTACTTACCAACTCGGAGAACTGACGGATCTTCTGATACCCAATTGCTCGCTTAACCTCAGCACGCAAGCCATTCTCGAACTTGATACACTTGGAGAATTCAGCAGTCTCAGCGGTGTAGTGCGGGTAAAACTTAGCCAGCTCAACGAACTTAGCAGCATACTCCGTGACTGACATGTCGCCTTGCTTCAGCTCCAGAAACTCAATCTCCTTCTTTCCGCGAACATCCTCTGGAAAGTATCTATTCAGGAATTCCCTTCTGAACACAGCCCAAGTAACTTCACCCTCGTTCTCTAGATTCGGACGAACACTAACCCACCAGTCATCAGCTTCCTCGGCCAAACAATGCGTACCAAAACGAACCATTTGAGGTGCAGTGCACTCCATGACTCGGAAAATCCTTTCAATCTCCTTGAGCCAAGTCTGAGCTCCATCGGGATCATATCTGCCTCTGAAGGTAGGTGGATGGTTCCTCAGAAACGTCTCCAACATTCGAACTCCATTGTTACCACCAGCGTTAGGTTGTTGCCCAACAGCTTGAGCCATTGCTTGCAACGCAGCAGCGAGAGCAGCACCGTTTCTTCCAGCCATCTTATTCCTCTACAAGCAAACATAAGTTAGAATAACATAACTATAGTATTCTAACTCTAAGAGATCGCCACTCGACTCTCTAATTGGCCGGACGGACCGACCTGCTCTGATACCAATTGTAACACCCCGAAATCCCAGCTTTAAAAATTCTTTTATATAATCAGAGTATAACACAATATTCAGGATGTCACATTTCATAAAATCTTTAAACAAAACGAATAATAATTTATTCCTCATCTTTATTCAAAACGTAGCAGCGGAATCATAATTCAAACTCTTTAAAAAGGTTAGTTCTTCGCACCAATGTCATAATTAATTCAAAAACGATACATAAAGGAATAGAAACAAATGATAATCCCCATCCCGTTACGTATCAGATCTCCTAAGACTCCACAAGGACCTCTCACATCGTCAATCCAACGCTTGGTTACCTGCACTTGCCCACGAGGCGGCAATTCCAACAGAAGGGGTGAGATTCACAAAACAAAACATTAAACATATAATTCAACAATTATATTTAACAACATAACTTCATTATCTTAATATCACAACAACAGTCAAGTAACATCTTAATCATAATCAACGTCATAAATCCACGTCATAATCATAATCAACATCATGTTCAACATCTTAATCAACAATCTTAGTACGACTCGGTAAAGCAACCTCGACTCGACAATGCAACTTAGACTCAACAATGCAACTTAGACATTTTAATCATGCATGTGGTACCATATTGAGTATAAATATACTCCTAGGGCATAAGCCCTCGTCGCTATTGAGCATAAAGATACTCCTAGAGCATAAGCTCTCGTCGCTATTGAGCATAAAGATACTCCTAGGGCATAAGCCCTCGTCGCTATTGAGCAAAAGCTCCTAGGGCATGAGCCCTCGTCTCTGGATGCATATGCATGGACCCAACTTCTTAAACTTAGACCTCTCAAATAAATTCCAATAATTGGATTACAACATTGTAAATCTTATAACAATATATGCAGCTTTTATTTAACAAAACATAGCAACATGGCAGCAACGAATCATCACAAGCATTCACATACATCATCTCTTATAATTCAAAGAAAGCATATACTAATGTATAGGTCACTATAACTAATCAACTAACAGCTCTATAGGTCATCTTAATATTTCAGTACTTAATCTAATCCAGGGGTAATCTCATAATCAATTGTGCGACAAGAGTCGCATTATTCCAAAAAGGTAGTCTGATACGGGACTACTCGCTATGGCGAGTGAACTCCTCGCCTCGCGAACCATCAGGGGTAACTCGCTGTGGCGAGTTGGGTTGCTCGCCTGGCGAGACATCACGGGTTGCTCGCTATGGCGAGTGGTTTGCTCGCCTCGCGAGTCTACTAGGGTTAACTCGCTATGGCGAGTGGGTTGCTCGCCTCGCGAGCTGGTGAAGAGCACTCGCCGTGGCGAGTGATTGCTCGCTGTGGCGAGCTGCGACAGAGCAATTACGGGATTACGAGGGTTTTCACCCAAAACCCCAATTTTCATTCTAAACCTTCCAAATTTCGACTACAATGATGTACAAAGGTTATTCTAAGGTCTGTAAACAGTTTTCTACGTCATCGGTACAGTTTCTCATCATCTAATCACCAATTCATCACTTTTTAACCTAATTCTTAGTTCTTAAAATTCTCATGAACAATTCCTAAACATGTTAACTATAATCATGAATCATAAGCTTAATGAATTGCAATGCTAGGCTCACCCTTACCTGGTAATAAAATCCTGAATCAAAGCTGCGTTCTTCTCTCTTGTTCTTGCCTCTTCTAGGTTTCTCCTCTTACTCTCCAAAAACTGAATTGTACGTACTGTACAATTCTAACCTAGTTTTCCTATTTATATCTTAACCTAATTTCTCTTCTCACACCAAAACTTACTCTTTCCCTTTAACTTATTTATTTCTCTTAATCCCTCAAAACTCTAACTAATTCGAAAACAGCCCCACAACTTAATATTTATTTTATTTCCAACCCTTATTCTATTAAATAATAAAATAGACCACCTAATATAATCACAACAAAACACACAAATCAATTAAATATATTCTAACTCGACAAATCAATTAAATAATTGAGACGGGCGTTACAACTCTCCCCAACTTATAGAATTTTCGTCCTCGAAAATTTACCTCATTCATGTCTGCGTACCAGTCAAAGCGAAAACTCTCCCAGTAGTCTGAGCCTTCTTCGGCTTCTTGCATTGCGAACCAATATGACCTTCTTCATTACAGTTAAAGCACACGACATCGTCATGTTTGCATGCCGTGGTAGCATGTCCCTTCTTACCACAACGGTAACACCGCTTCACATCTCCCGTACAAGCATTACTCTTGTGGCCTTTTTCTCCACAGTTATAGCAGACGATCTCTGCAGGAGCATCTTCCTTCTGAGGTCTCCGCTCATCATTTACCTTCTGTTTACCCTTATCAGCCGGGGCGCTGTACGGCTTATCACGACCTTGTTGACGCTTACCCTTCCGCTCCTTCAGAACCTTATAATGAGCTTTGGTGTCCTCCTCATAAATTCTGCAGCTACTTACCAACTCGGAGAACTGACGGATCTTCTGATACCCAATTGCTCGCTTAACCTCAGCACGCAAGCCATTCTCGAACTTGATACACTTGGAGAATTCAGCAGTCTCAGCGGTGTAGTGCGGGTAAAACTTAGCCAGCTCAACGAACTTAGCAGCATACTCCGTGACTGACATGTCGCCTTGCTTCAGCTCCAGAAACTCAATCTCCTTCTTTCCGCGAACATCCTCTGGAAAGTATCTATTCAGGAATTCCCTTCTGAACACAGCCCAAGTAACTTCACCCTCGTTCTCTAGATTCGGACGAACACTAACCCACCAGTCATCAGCTTCCTCGGCCAAACAATGCGTACCAAAACGAACCATTTGAGGTGCAGTGCACTCCATGACTCGGAAAATCCTTTCAATCTCCTTGAGCCAAGTCTGAGCTCCATCGGGATCATATCTGCCTCTGAAGGTAGGTGGATGGTTCCTCAGAAACGTCTCCAACATTCGAACTCCATTGTTACCACCAGCGTTAGGTTGTTGCCCAACAGCTTGAGCCATTGCTTGCAACGCAGCAGCGAGAGCAGCACCGTTTCTTCCAGCCATCTTATTCCTCTACAAGCAAACATAAGTTAGAATAACATAACTATAGTATTCTAACTCTAAGAGATCGCCACTCGACTCTCTAATTGGCCGGACGGACCGACCTGCTCTGATACCAATTGTAACACCCCGAAATCCCAGCTTTAAAAATTCTTTTATATAATCAGAGTATAACACAATATTCAGGATGTCACATTTCATAAAATCTTTAAACAAAACGAATAATAATTTATTCCTCATCTTTATTCAAAACGTAGCAGCGGAATCATAATTCAAACTCTTTAAAAAGGTTAGTTCTTCGCACCAATGTCATAATTAATTCAAAAACGATACATAAAGGAATAGAAACAAATGATAATCCCCATCCCGTTACGTATCAGAGCTCCTAAGACTCCACAAGGACCTCTCACATCGTCAATCCAACGCTTGGTTACCTGCACTTGCCCACGAGGCGGCAATTCCAACAGAAGGGGTGAGATTCACAAAACAAAACATTAAACATATAATTCAACAATTATATTTAACAACATAACTTCATTATCTTAATATCACAACAACAGTCAAGTAACATCTTAATCATAATCAACGTCATAAATCCACGTCATAATCATAATCAACATCATGTTCAACATCTTAATCAACAATCTTAGTACGACTCGGTAAAGCAACCTCGACTCGACAATGCAACTTAGACTCAACAATGCAACTTAGACTCAACAATGCAACTTAGACATTTTAATCATGCATGTGGTACCATATTGAGTATAAATATACTCCTAGGGCATAAGCCCTCGTCGCTATTGAGCATAAAGATACTCCTAGAGCATAAGCTCTCGTCGCTATTGAGCATAAAGATACTCCTAGGGCATAAGCCCTCGTCGCTATTGAGCAAAAGCTCCTAGGGCATGAGCCCTCGTCTCTGGATGCATATGCATGGACCCAACTTCTTAAACTTAGACCTCTCAAATAAATTCCAATAATTGGATTACAACATTGTAAATCTTATAACAATATATGCAGCTTTTATTTAACAAAACATAGCAACATGGCAGCAACGAATCATCACAAGCATTCACATACATCATCTCTTATAATTCAAAGAAAGCATATACTAATGTATAGGTCACTATAACTAATCAACTAACAGCTCTATAGGTCATCTTAATATTTCAGTACTTAATCTAATCCAGGGGTAATCTCATAATCAATTGTGCGACAAGAGTCGCATTATTCCAAAAAGGTAGTCTGATACGGGACTACTCGCTATGGCGAGTGAACTCCTCGCCTCGCGAACCATCAGGGGTAACTCGCTGTGGCGAGTTGGGTTGCTCGCCTGGCGAGACATCACGGGTTGCTCGCTATGGCGAGTGGTTTGCTCGCCTCGCGAGTCTACTAGGGTTAACTCGCTATGGCGAGTGGGTTGCTCGCCTCGCGAGCTGGTGAAGAGCACTCGCCGTGGCGAGTGATTGCTCGCTGTGGCGAGCTGCGACAGAGCAATTACGGGATTACGAGGGTTTTCACCCAAAACCCCAATTTTCATTCTAAACCTTCCAAATTTCGACTACAATGATGTACAAAGGTTATTCTAAGGTCTGTAAACAGTTTTCTACGTCATCGGTACAGTTTCTCATCATCTAATCACCAATTCATCACTTTTTAACCTAATTCTTAGTTCTTAAAATTCTCATGAACAATTCCTAAACATGTTAACTATAATCATGAATCATAAGCTTAATGAATTGCAATGCTAGGCTCACCCTTACCTGGTAATAAAATCCTGAATCAAAGCTGCGTTCTTCTCTCTTGTTCTTGCCTCTTCTAGGTTTCTCCTCTTACTCTCCAAAAACTGAATTGTACGTACTGTACAATTCTAACCTAGTTTTCCTATTTATATCTTAACCTAATTTCTCTTCTCACACCAAAACTTACTCTTTCCCTTTAACTTATTTATTTCTCTTAATCCCTCAAAACTCTAACTAATTCGAAAACAGCCCCACAACTTAATATTTATTTTATTTCCAACCCTTATTCTATTAAATAATAAAATAGACCACCTAATATAATCACAACAAAACACACAAATCAATTAAATATATTCTAACTCGACAAATCAATTAAATAATTGAGACGGGCGTTACAGTGGATATGCATCCAGTCATAGGGTGCTTCTGAAGATCATCCTGGACAGTATGCTTCAGAAAGGTGGAGGGACAGACACTTTCTCTGGATCACAAAGTACTTATGTTCTTCTTGATCCCACATGTGTTGGGCTATCAGGGAAGGCCAAAACAAATCCAGAAGACAAATTCCTTTTGGGAGATTGATTTCTGAGATTCTGTATTAAGGAGGACTCTTGAAGGTCTTAACATAATCTGATGTAGTGTCTGATGCTCAACTTGGAACAGTAACTGTAACACCCCGTTCACCCAACAACGTAATAATAAAGATAATTATATCAGAATATTTCAACAACGGAGTATTACACTACTTTTCAAAATTCCATAAATAGGAATAAACTATTTATTTCAAAACAACATAAATTCTCATAAACTGCAGCGGAATAAATCTTCAAAAATTATAATTCAACGTCAACATAATCTTGGCACAAAGGCCTCAACAGTTATAAAATATTATTTTCAACAATAATAAACTCCCACGACATAGTCTTTTCATAGATAAGATACATAAAAGAATAAGGAAACATTCGCGGCGACCCCCATCCTAATATGTATCAGAGCCCTAGACACAGAGCCATTCATCCTACTAATCTTCATTACCTGCAAGTTACCCATAGGAAAGGCAACGTTTTCAAGCAGAAGGGGTGAGATACACGATCAATAATAAATATATATAATTCATCAAATCAATGAAACAACAACATCTTACAATAGACATTATTCAATTCATATATAATGTGAATATATATACACATATATAATAGCAACATAATTATCTTCAACAACATTAAACAACAGCAACAACAATGTCATTATCAGCAATGAACACCAACGACATGACCGACGAGAACGACTATGACAATGCGTCATCGACAACGACAAATGCATTATGCATGTGGTACCATTTTACGCGCGTTGAATGCTTAGCATTCCAGGGCATAAGCCCCCAACAGTTGGATGGTTAAAGCATCCCAGGGCATGAGCCCCCAACAGGTGAATGATGAACATTCCAGGGCATAAGCCCCCAACGGGTGTGAATGCTAAGCATTCCAGGGCATAACCCCCCAACAGTTATGAGTATGCAAATTGACTTGACTTGTGTATTTCAACATACAACTAGGACAACAGCAACATCAACATCTATCATGCATAATCAACTATGACATACCTTACGACTACAACCGAAAAGGACTCGACCAAATTCTTACAACAAGGTTCACCAATAGGTGCACAATTTCACTTAAATCATTCATTTTCAAGCAATAAGAAGTTTCTATAAGGTTTAGTGCCTATTCAGGGGTTATACAGTTCAACATAAGCATCTTGGAGTACTTGGACGGGCATCCTTATGTATGAACAAAGGTCAAAATGTGGCTGATAAAAGCCCTCTTCGCTTAAGCGAAGGCCTCTTCGCTTAAGCGAGCAGAACGCCGAGAGGTAGGGTGACTTCGCTTACGAGTTCGCTCAGGGCTCGATCAAGCGAACAGTCTCGACTAAGTTCTGGGCAACTACATTGAATGGTCGCTTAAGCGACGGGTAGTTCGCTTAAGCGAACGGTCACCTGGTAAGGGTAAAACCTCGAATTTTCTAACCCTAAATCATCCAAAAACCCATTTTTGATCCCTGATTACCCAAAACGTGTAAGCACAAATGTTTATCGGTTCAGTATACAACATAGACAACAAAACAACACTGAAAACAGGCAATCAACAACACAATTCATCCATTTTAGAAATTACATAAACTTCTAAACCTAGAAACCAAGAACACAACAAATCACCAATTTTCAGAATTATACATGTTATTAGTGAAAGGAATCCCACCCTTACCTTAATTCAGCAACGATTGAAAGCCTACAGCAGTTTGATCCCTTCCTAGCTCTTCTCCTAGCCCTCTTGGTTTTTCTCTTCTTTCTCTCAAAAACTCTCTTTTTCTCTACTGTACGTGAAAATGTTTTTTGTCTGACTCTTTCCTTACTAACTCCCCAAAACATAACCCCTCTTTTCTTTCTCTTAACTCCCACTTATTCCACATAATTATAATTAATCCCCCCTTAATTCCAAATAAATATTATTACTACTTATTTCTATTTCTCATATTTTATTTAAATAATAAAACAACTATATAATAAAATAACACATAAATCATATATTCCACATAAAATTATGTATATATATCAAATAAGTCATGCAAAATCCTATAAACAATATTCAAACATCATTTAAAGTAATAGAATTAAAATGAGGTGTTACAACTCTCCCCAACTTATAGAATTTCGTCCTCGAAATATTACCTCAAGCAAACAACTCAGGAAAAGACTCCTGCATCTTACTCTCCAACTCCCAAGTTAGACTTTCACCAGTTACTCCTCCCCAAACAACCCTCACTAGAGGTATCTCTCTGCCTCTCAACTTCTTCACCTTGCGATCATCAATTCTCAACGGTAAAGTCTCCACCGTAAGGTTGTCTCTAACCTGCACATCATCCCTTGGTATAACATGCGAAGGGTCCGCTACGTACTTCCGCAGCTGCGACACATGAAACACATCATGCAAATTCGAAAGATGTGGTGGCAAACCCATTCTATATGCCACCGTTCCAATCCTCTCAAGTATCTGATACGGACCAATAAACTTTGGAGTTAGCTTCTTAGACTTCAATGCACGACCCACACCGGTCATAGGAGTGGCTCTCAGGAACACATGGTCTCCCTCTTGAAACTCAAGATCCTTTCTACGCTTGTCGTGGTAACTCTTCTGTCGACTCTGCGACGCTTTCATTTGTTCTCTTATCTTTTTGACCTTCTCCGTAGTCTGCTGAACAATCTCTGGTCCCAACACAGCACTTTCACCAGTCTCAAACCAACACAAAGGGGTTCTGCACCTCCGACCATACAAAGCTTCGAATGGTGCCATACCAATACTCGAATGGTAACTGTTGTTGTACGTGAATTCTATTAACGGTAGATGACTATCCCAAGCTCCACCTTGTTCAAGTACACACACTCTCAACAAATCCTCTAACGACTGAATCGTTCTCTCCGACTGACCATCTGTTAGCGGATGATAAGCCAAACTCAATTTCCACCTTGAACCCAAAGCCTCTTGCAAACTCTTCCAAAACCTCGAAGTGAACCTCAGATCTCTATCCGACACAATGCTTGATGGAACACCATGCAACTTCACAATATTATGAATGTAAGTCTCCGCCAACTGAGCTACCGGATAACTAATATTGATCGGAATAAAATGTGTTGACTTCGTCAACCTATCGACAATAACCCAAATGGCATCATGCCCTCTTTGAGTATTTGGTAAACTCGTCACAAAATCCATGGAGATGTTATCCCATTTCCATTCCGGCACAAGTCAAACAAGCATAAACAAATTGCGCAACATCTCGTTTCAATCCAGACCACCAAAACATTTTCTTCAAGTCCTGATACATCTTTGTAGCTCCCGGATGAATACTCAAGCTACTCCTGTGACTTTCTTCTAAAATCAACTTTTTCAACACATCATTATCCGGAATGCAAATTCTCCCTCGGAACCTCAACACACCTTGATCATCAACTTGAAAATCACCATCTGCAGTCTGATCACAAGCAACTACAAACTTGACATCAACTTTCTGCGCCTCTTTGATGCTATTCAAGAATTCACTGTTGATCTTCAACATACCCAACTGCACACTCTGAGGTGCCAGTTCACAAACCAGACTCAAATCTCTAAACTGCTCAAGCAACTCTAATTCCTTCATTATCATAGCAGACATGTGCAACGTCTTTCTACTCAAAGCATCTGCAACCACATTCGCTTTACCTGGGTGATAATTCAAACTAAAATCATAGTCCTTCAACAACTCAAGCCACCTTCTCTGTCTCATATTCAACACTTTTTGATCAAATAAATATTTCAAACTTTTGTGATCACTAAATACTTCGAATCTGGAACCATACAGATAATGCCTCCAAATCTTCAACACGAAAACCACAGCAGTCAACTCTAAATCATAAGTAGGATAATTCCGCTCGTGGATTCTCAACTGTCTCGAAGCATAAGCTACCACCTTACCATCTTGCATAAGTATGAAGGTGAGAAAAACACAAGAAGGGGGGGGGGGGGTTGAATTGTGTTTTCTTTTCGCAACTCTTGAAGACTGAGAATCTAATTCCTTTAAACTCAGAGTCTGAATGAGATCAGAGTCTGATAGGAGATTAGGTTCTGATTACAGCGGAATAATCAAGAGATAAAGAGAGAACAGAGAACACAAGCAATTATACAGGTTCCTTCCACAAACCGGAAGTAGTCCTGTCCCCCTTGTACTTCCAAGGAGAGTTCACTAAAATGTAATATCGAATTACAAGTTGCTCAAACACACAGTATGAGACTTCCTTGCTCAAGCACACAGGCGAGAGACTTCCTTGCTCAAAGACACAACTAAGAGACTTCCTATGCTCAAGGACGCAGCCAAGAGACTTCCTTTGCTCAAGGACGCAGCCAAGAGACTTTTACACAATTACAGAAAATTGAATAGAGTTGAAACACTTGACAACAATCAAAATGTGTTTCAATTACAACAAAGACAGACTCTGTTTTACACAAAAGACAGACTCTGTTTTTCTGTGAAACTTAGAGATTCTAGAATACTCAGTTTGTAAGAATCTAAGTTAATGATGTGCTTTTGTTAAGACTCAGTTGAATACGAAAGCATCGCAATGCAGTTTTTCTAAGTTGTAGAGTCCAACAATTCTTCAAGTCTTCTATCCTTTATATAGGCGTAGGAAAGAGACGTTGAGTCATCCAGCGCATCAGGATGATTTCTGAAGCTTGATCAATGACTGTTGATATGTTGCTTGATTTGGTAATAGTCCTTCAATAGCATCATTTGAATTCCATTCCCTTTGAGGATTAATACCGGTAGACACAGTTGCCAAACTCTACGTGGTAGTGGAGTAGTGGAAACAGAGTTCGTACAACGTACTCTGTACTGGCCTGCAATCTTTGTCTTTGTGCTTCCCACGCTCAAGTTGACTTAGAAGCTAGCCGTTACTCCATTAGAGTTTCTTTGTGCATAGCAATGTAGTAGAGATCACTGTTAGCAGATCATCAAATTTGTGGCTTCAGACTCACTGTAGTACTAAGCTTCTGATAATCTTCAGACTCTCTTGGTTTTTAGATTCTGATGGTCTTCAGACTCTGATACAGTCTTCAGACTCTCTTTGGTACAGTCTTCAGACTCTCTTCAGTACAGTCTTCAGACTCTCTTCGAAACAGAATCACAAGCAACAAGCTTCTATGGATTTATTGCTCTTTAACATTGTTCAAACAGAATGCTTTCTAAGATACAAATCTTAATTGATATCCTGCATACTTAAACAAATATTAGCAATATCCAATTGACAACTTTTTAATACCTTGTTATCATCAAAACTCAAAACGTGGTATTGCTGAACACCTTTGTTCCAACAATCTCCCCCTTTTTGATGATGACAAACATTAGTATTTAAAAGGTCAATTGTTGTTAATCTAATTAACAAGTTGACTTAAAGGGTTCTGAGGTTTGTAAGCTCAGAGTCTGAGGTTTGTAAGCTCTGACTCCCCCTGAGTCTGATAGTTCTTAAGTTGAGGTTTGTAAGCTCATCTTGAGTTCTATCCAGGTTAATTAAATTGTTTTTCAAAAGCAATCAAATTCATACTCAGAATATTTAGTAAATTGATTCTTAGACAGGGCTCAGAGTCTAACTAAGCACCTTTCGCAGATTTCCCTTTAACATATACATGCAATGTAATTAAAGACGGCTTTCTTTCCTCCCTGACATAAATACTTTCCCTTCTCCCCCTTTTGTCATCAACAAAAAAAGTTCAGAACATGGTTCCTCCCCCTTTTTAAATGACTTAAGGTAAGGGTGTATACATGTTTTAAAGAAGAAAGAGATTCAGAGGGAAAACATAGAAGATTCGGAGCATAAAAGAAATAGAATGCTAAGTAGAATAAGAAAAACTTGAATAAATTGTAAGTAAAATCAAGTTCAGAAAAAAAATTACAAGAAAAAAATAAACAAAACGAAATTAAACTAAGGTTGGTTTTGTTTGGCAAGATGATCTATCAGTTTCTGGAGATCCTCTTGCTGTTTCTTTACCATCTCTTCCAGAGACTCAGTTCTTTGCAAATGTGCTTCTCTTTCCAGTCTAGCTTCTTCTTGAATTCTATACAACTTCCTCTTCAAAGACTTGTAAGCCACCGATTCTCTAGGAATATACTGATCCTCATCAAAGAAGGGTGTATCTTTTATCCTCAGAATAGGAGCATTTTCCAGAGCTACAACTTTCTCAGCCCGCTTTACTTCTTCAACATGCTTGGCAGTGATAAGAGCTTGTTCCCTGGCAGCAGCTTTTTGAATTTTGGTGATAAAATCCAAAAACTCAGTCTTCACTGTAGAGAACTTGTCCTCATAGCTCACATTGAGTATTGGTATATGCCTTTTCTCAATGACTTCTTTGAGCTTATTGCATGAAGAAGCATAAAACTCATCAATCTCATTTGAATCAAATAAGTCAGTTTGAGGTTCAGAGGTTGAGGGTAGAGAAGCTCTTAAAGCTAGAAAGGTTTCAAAAGAGAAAAAGGTTATAGGATCACAAAGTGGTTGAGAAACTCTTCTGGTCTTAGCTTTACATGCTGTTACAGTTCCTGATACAATATCAGAGGCTTGTTCTAGATTTTCAGAAGCTGGTTCAACAACAGGTTCTGAAGGTTCAACAGAAGCTAAGGTCAGATTCTCTGTAGGTTCAGGTACAGGGTCTGGTTTGGAAATGGATGAAGTAGTTTTTGTTGTTTTGGATTTTGCAGGGGTTTTTGGTAGTTCTCCCCCTAGATGTTTTTCAAGAGAATCTAGAGTGTCTGGAGAGTCTACACAAATGGTTTCAGTTTGGGGGGGTGGTTGTTTGGATTGAACAGTTGCTTCAGGTTTTTCAGAAGGTTGAATTGCCTGAAGTGGTTTGAGAAATGAAGGTTGAGCAGGATGGTCAGCAGGAAGATTCATAGACACTGTGATTGTGTCTTGAATTACTCTGTCCATAGTTGAATCAACATAATCAACTACTGCCTGGTCAAGTGGGTTATGGGATGATATGGGTTTGATTGGTGAGGGAGATGAATTTTTGAGAGATGGAAGAATTTGGCTCAAGGGTTTGTTGTCAGATTCTGAATCTGATTCTGACTCATGATTCAAAGAAGAAGATGAGTTATATGCCACGTTGCCAGAGGTGCCAATGCCAGCTTCTGGAGAGGCAAAATGATCAAACACAGTAGCTTCTGATAACTCAGCTTCTGCAGGTTCTGAAGTACTCTTCTGTTTAAGAGCAGAAGCAAGTAACTTAGCAGCTTCCTTGACAGTCTCTTCCTTCAACTCTTCAGCAATCAAATCTGCTGCCATAACCTTGCCAGCAGTGTGTTCATCCTCAATCATAGATACAGAAGTACCTATCTTCTGTGCTACATCCTTAGCCACAGGAAACACATCCACCTTTCTCTTCTTGATCTGACTCTCTTCACCTCTAGAGTCAGAATCAATTAAATCAGCAATATCTTGAGCTAACTTGTCATAGTCTCTGTCAGCTTTGCCTACTATTGCTTTCTTCTCAGCTTTCTTAGCCTTCTTCTCATCTTTCTTAGCCTTCTTCCCATCCTTAATTTCACGAAGTGCAGAAGATGCAGAAGGAGAACCAATTGAAACTCCAGGAAGAGCAGAAGATTTGATCTTTTTCTTGAGAGGCTCCTGCTTCTCTTCCTCTTCCTTGAGAACCACTTCCTTGGTCCTTTTTCCTTTGACCTTAAGAGGGCCTCCTCCAGCAGTCTCAGGAATAGTAGAATAGTTGATTATTCTACCAGTCTCCTTGAAGTAATCCACCACAAATTTAGCAAGAACTTCAGGATTATCTTCTTTGGATATGGGAGGGAAGTCCATCATCAAATCAGATTGTACATAGGATTCTCTCATATCATGCTTAGAGGGATTGAATCTCTTGACAATCTTCATGTACTGTAGAGTCTTGCCATTGATGATTCTACCGGTCACAGTTCCTAGATGAATATCTGATACCACACCAGATTCTGATAAGACCTTCAAAAGACCTCCTTGATACAGAATCTCAGATATTAATCTTCCAAAAGGAACTTGCCTCCTGGTTTCTGATTGACTCTTCTTGATGGCCCAACACATGTGGTGCATCACATATCTGGGGAAGTTGATCTTTATTTTGTTGATAAGAAAATAAAGAAGAACTTTGTGATCCACAGATAATGTATCTGTTCCTCCTCCTTTCTGAAGCATACTATCCAGTATAATCTTCAGAAGCACCCTATGCGTAGGATGCATATCCACCAATTTATTTGAGGGTCTCCCTTCAAATAACAACTTGTTGCAGACAACAGCCCATTCACTCTTCTTGTTGACATTCCACTGAAATTTACCAGCGCTCTCCATCTGACAAGCCCTGGCTACCACCTCTTCAGTGATAACTATAGGAATTCCCATCACAGCAGACCTTATTTCAAGACCATTGTACGGTTTTAAACCCATTTGGTCTCTGTTTTTTCCAGCAAGACTAGGGTTGTTTGAGATTGCTACTGTTTCTTCCAAAGTAGCTTCAGCTTTGTCGTAGACTTCTGACCTAACCCAAAAGTCTCTAACAAGCTCCTGATATGTTGGTCCATTCAACATACCAAAGTATCTCATCATTCCTTGTGATAAGAAATGAGGTGCAACGTCAACTCCATGACGACTGATTGAACCAAAATCTACTGGAGATTCAACTTGAATTTCCAGAGTTTCCTTGATGATGTTCATTGTTCTGGGTTTGATAACATAAGAACCTCCGGACTTGATTATGACACCAGATTGGATGAGATCACTTGCCATTAGGGTTTTCTAAGAGTTTGATTTGAGAACAAAAAAAAGGTTTTGCAAAGTATTGAAAAACAAGAAATTTGTTCAGAGAGAAAATCAAAGAGTGAAAAGAAAAGTGAGTTGTGTGTGTTATGCATTTATAGAGAAAATGTTTGAAAACTGTTTGGAAAGAGTAGGGGACAAACAAACACAAACAATAAATACATATAGCATGCAGCCGTAAACGTATTGGGACAAAGCGAAGGTAACTTGTTTAACATAATGAAATCATTGCCCTTTGAGTTCTTACCCAATACAGACAGGCCACGTCTAAGAAACCGTAAAGTAACTGTCACCATAGTGGGGCAGGTGTTACTGAACTTAACAGTCACGCTTCCACTAATACGAGCTTCTGAGAGTCTAAAGATTCTTTACCAGAGTCTGAATATTTTACCAGAAGCTTTCATCAGAATCTCCAAAAGAGAGTCTGATTCCCAGATAGCTTCTGAATATTTTCAGAGTCTGAATTCTGTTTTCAGAGGAGCATATTTCCCAGAGACATAGCACATGTTCAAATTTTTCTTTATGAAATCAAATCTTTCAACAGATAAGGGTTTAGTAAATATATCAGCCCATTGATGATCAGTATCAATGAATTGGATATCTAAAATTCCTTTTTGAACATAGTCTCTTATAAAATGATGTTTAATCTCAATATGCTTTGCTCTTGAATGCAGAATTGGATTTTTAGACAAACATATAGCTGCTGTATTATCACAATAAATTGGGATATGGTTTTCAGTTATTTGATAGTCCTCAAGCTGATGTTTCATCCAGAGTAGCTGTGTACAACAACTAGCAGCTGAGATGTATTCTGCTTCTGCTGTAGACAGAGCAATGGTTGCTTGCCTCTTGCTAGCCCAAGATATCAGATTCTCTCCCAAGAATTGACAATTGCCACTGGTAGATTTTCTTTCAATCCTGTCTCCAGCATAATCAGCATCACAGAATCCAACTAGCTTGTAGTCAGAGGATTTCTTGTAAAGAAGTCCAAGATTAGTAGTTCCTTTCAGATATCTAAAGATTCTCTTAACAGCAGTTAAGTGAGACTCTCTAGGATCTGATTGAAACCTTGCACACAAACATACACTGTACACGATATCTGGTCTGGATGCAGTTAGGTATAACAAAGAACCAATCATACCTCTATACAGCTTCTGGTCAACTTTGGTTCCTTGATCTTCTTTGCTCAGAGTGCAGGTTGGATGCATTGGAGTATTCATTTCTTTGCAGTCCTCAAGATTGAACTTCTTCAGAAGCTCTTTCGTATACTTGGACTGATGAACGTAGACTCCATCTTTGCATTGGTTGATTTGAATTCCAAGAAAGAACTTCAATTCTCCCATCATGCTCATTTCAAATTCATCCTGCATTACTTTTGAAAACTCTTTGCAAAGTGAACTATTTGTAGAACCAAAGATAATATCATCAACATAAATCTGAACTACAAGAATGTCTTTCTTTAGAGTCTTTCTGAATAGAGTAGTGTCAACTTGTCCTCGTTCAAAGTTGTTTTGAGTCAAGAAATTACTCAGTCTTTCATACCAAGCTCTGGGAGCTTGTTTCAAGCCATAGAGTGATTTCTTTAATTTATAAACATGCTCTGGATGCTTTAAATCTTCAAAGCCAGGAGGTTGTTTGACATATACTTCTTCAGAAATGACACCATTAAGAAATGCACTCTTAACGTCCATTTGATACAAAGTTATGTTGTGATTAACTGCATAGGAAAGAAGTAACCTGATTGCTTCCAATCTTGCAACTGGAGCAAAAGTTTCTGTGTAATCAATGCCTTCTTGCTGACTGAAGCCTTGTGCAACAAGTCTGGCCTTGTTTCTGATTACTTCTCCTTGTTCACTAAGCTTATTTCTGAACACCCACTTGGTTCCAATGATGTTCTTGTGATTAGGCTTAGCTACTAGATCCCATACTTCATTCCTTTTGAATTGATTCAGTTCTTCTTGCATTGCTAGAATCCATCCTTCATCTCCAAGAGCTTCTTCAACAGAAGTTGGTTCAATAACAGATAATAATCCTAAAGTAGACTCTTCTTGTCTGAAATGCGATCTTGTTCTCATAGGACTTTCTTTATTGCCAATTATCTGATCTTCTGGATGTGAAGACTTGTATTTGAAGGATTGTTTGGATTGACTAGCTTGCAGAGAACCATCTTGAGCTTCATCAGAAGCTTCTTCATTAGGAACTTCAGGGGTTGTTCCAGCTTCTGAAGTATCTTCAGATTCTGGAATCTGATCAGATTCTGAGTTATCATCAGAATCTTGAGATTTTTCATGACTTTCATCTTGCACTGGAATTTCACTTCCAGGCTCTTTGTCATCAAATCTTACATGCATAGATTCTTCCACACATTGTGTTTCTGAATTATACAGCCTGTATGCCTTAGAGCGTTCAGAGTAACCTAAAAAGATTCCCTTTTGAGCTTTGGCATCAAATTTCTTTAGGTAGACTTTGTTGTTCAGGACATAACAGTACATCCGAACTGATGAAAATAAGATATGTTGGGTTTTCTTCCTTTAAAGAGTTCATAAGCTGTTTTGTTCAACAGAGGTCTAATATAGATTCTGTTCTGAACATAACAAGCTGTGTTTACTGCTTCTGCCCAAAATTGCTTAGCCAGATTTTTCTCATGGATCATGGTTCTAGCCATCTCTTGTAAGGTTCTGTTCTTTCTCTCTACAACTCCATTTTGTTGTGGAGTTCTAGGTGCAAAGAATTCATGAATAATTCCATGTTTTTCACAGAAAACCTCAAACGGTTCATTTTCAAATTCTCCTCCATGATCACTTCTGACTTTCAAGATTTTCATTTCCTTCTCTGATTGAATTTGGATGCAGAATTTACTAAACACAGAATATGAATCATCTTTAGTTTTCAGAAATTTAACCCAACACCATCTGCTGTAGTCATCAGCAATAACTAGTCCATATTTACTTCCATATAAGGATGCAGTGTTAACTGGTCCAAATAAGTCAATATGAAGTAACTCCAAGGGTCTGGAAGTTGAAACAATTTCTTTCGGCTTGAAGGGACTCTTGACAATTTTCCCTTTCTGACATGCTCCGCAAAGAGCATCTGAGTGATAGTCAATGTTTGGTAGGCCTTTGACAAGTTGTAACTTGCTAATTTTAGAGATTAATCTCCAGTTAGCATGTCCCAAACGTCTATGCCACATCCACTTCTTATCACCCATTGACAGAAGGCACATTACCTTCTGATCAGTCAGTTCTGAGAATTTTATCTTGTATACATTGTTTCTTCGTTTTCCCTTGAAGACTATGGACTGATCATCCTTGTTAACCACTGTGCAGTTGTTCTTATTAAACAATACATCATAACCACTGTCACATAATTGACTTATGCTTAGTAAGTTATGTTTAAGTCCATCAACTAACCACACATTACTGATTGAGATCAGAGAGTTACCAATGGTTCCAGTACCAATGATTTTGCCAGTCTGGTTTCCTCCAAATCCCACAGTTCCTCCCTCGTTCATGGTTAGGGTTAGGAACATAGACCTTTCTCCCGTCATGTGACGCGAGCACCCACTGTCTAGGTACCAAGCCTTGTGCTTTCTTAGTCCTTTTAAACATACCTGCAGCATCAATAATATCAGACTTAGGTACCCATATTCTTATGTGTCCTTTTTGGTTAGTCTTAGAACCATTGAACTCTTTTCGCAAGTTATGTCTTGAAATCCTTGGCAATGTTTTCTCCCATACCTTAGGGTTAGAACCGTTTGGTTTAGGTTTCAACTTGCCTTTCACAGTTTCTCTCCTTTGAAACTTAGACTTTGGTTTTTCAGACTCTGGCTTTTTCAGAGTCTGTTTATCAGACTTTGAATGTTTTAGAGTCTGAGACTTTAAAGCTTTGGGTTCAAAGTTTTTCAGACCCTTTAACTTAACATTCTGAAGTTTTGACTTAGTCAGAATCTTAGAAGTAGAAGTTGTAGGTTCTGAATGAGTCTCTGTGTTGACTTCATCAGACTCTTTTACAAAATGATTTTTCAACGCCTCTCTGAAGACCTTTGAAGCATTTTCAGATTCTTCAACCTTGAGAGCCTTTGAAGACCTTCCTTTTGATTTTAAAGCAATGGTTTTGGATTTTCTTGCAGAATCATGTTCATTGAGACTTAACTCATGAACCTTGAGTGAGCTTACAAGATCTTCAACACTTAAAGTGTTTAAATCTTTAGCCTCCTCAATTGCAGTGACCTTTGCTCTCCATCTAGAGGGTAAGCTCCTTAAAATCTTGCTAACATGATCAGAAGCTATGTAACTCTTCTTCAGTATCTGAAGACCAGATACTAGAGTTTGAAATCTTGAGTACATCTGCTCAATACTTTCATCCTCTTTCATCTTAAATAGTTCATATTGATGAACTAATAGAAGAGCTTTAGCTTCCCTGACTTTTTTGCTTCCTTCGTAGTTAGCACAGAGAGAAGCAAACATGGCTCTAGCAGTAGATTTGTCACTCATCTTCATGTATTCCGTTTTAGGAATAGCAGTGACAAGAGCCCCTCTGATGATATGATGTTTCTTATAGATTTTCTTTTGAGCAGCAGTGTGAAGTTTGCGGTCAATGGCAGCACCTTCGTCATCAAGTTGTAAGTCACCAACACCATCTTCAAGTATGTCCCAGAGTTCTTCATCAAGACCCATGACATAACTATAGAAGTTGGTTTTCCACCAAGAAAATTCTTCAGGATCACCATTGAACTTAGGAATTTTTCCATAATCAGCCTTTCTACTGCTGTTATTGGATCCATATTCATACGGTATAGCAGCACCAGAAGTGGCACCAGAAGAAGACGGTTCACTGGAAGACATGTTTTTCTCTGGATCTTTTCTGTTACACGGTTAAGTGCTAAGACAACAAAGCCGGAGCTCTGATACCAACTGAAGGTGAGAAAAACACAAGAAGGGGGGGGGTTGAATTGTGTTTTCTTTTCGCAACTCTTGAAGAGTAAAAATCTAATTCCTTTAAACTCAGAGTCTGAATGAGATCAGAGTCTGATAGGAGATTAGGTTCTGATTGCAGCGGAATAATCAAGAGATAAAGAGAGAACAGAGAACACAAGCAATTATACAGGTTCCTTCCACAAACCGGAAGTAGTCCTGTCCCCCTTGTACTTCCAAGGAGAGTTCACTAAAATGTAATATCAAATTACAAGTTGCTCAAACACACAGTATGAGACTTCCTTGCTCAAGTACACAGGCGAGAGACTTCCTTGCTCAAAGACACAACTAAGAGACTTCTTATGCTCAAGGACGCAGCCAAGAGACTTCCTTTGCTCAAGGACGCAGCCAAGAGACTTTTACACAATTACAGAAAATTGAATAGAGTTGAAACACTTGACAACAATCAAAATGTGTTTCAATTACAACAAAGACAGACTCTGTTTTACACAAAAGACAGACTCTGTTTTTCTGTGAAACTTAGAGATTCTAGAATACTCAGTTTGTAAGAATCTAAGTTAATGATGTGCTTTTGTTAAGATTCAGTTGAATACGAAAGCAACGCAATGCAGTTTTTCTAAGTTGTAGAGTCCAACAATTCTTCAAGTCTTCTATCCTTTATATAGGCGTAGGAAAGAGACGTTGAGTCATCCAGCGCATCAGGATGATTTCTGAAGCTTGATCAATGACTGTTGATCTGTTGCTTGATTTGGTAATAGTCCTTCAATAGCATCATTTGAATTCCATTCCCTTTGAGGATTAATACCGGTAGACACAGTTGCCAAACTCTACGTGGTAGTGGAGTAGTGGAAACAGAGTTCGTACAACGTACTCTGTACTGGCCTGCAATCTTTGTCTTTGTGCTTCCCACGCTCAAGTTGACTTAGAAGCTAGCCGTTACTCCATTAGAGTTTCTTTGTGCATAGCAATGCAGTAGAGATCACTGTTAGCAGATCATCAAATTTGTGGCTTCAGACTCACTGTAGTACTAAGCTTCTGATAATCTTCAGACTCTCTTGGTTTTCAGATTCTGATGGTCTTCAGACTCTGATACAGTCTTCAGACTCTCTTTGGTACAGTCTTCAGACTCTCTTCAGTACAGTCTTTAGACTCTCTTCGAAACAGAATCACAAGCAACAAGCTTCTATGGATTTATTGCTCTTTAACATTGTTCAAACAGAATGCTTTCTAAGATACAAATCTTAATTGATATCCTGCATACTTAAACAAATATTAGCAATATCCAATTGACAACTTTTTAATACCTTGTTATCATCAAAACTCAAAACGTGGTATTGCTGAACACCTTTGTTCCAACAAAGTACACCACCTAAGCCCAACTTGGATGCATCACAATAGACAACAAAAGGTTCTTCCGGCTTTGGTAAAATCAAAATCGGAGTTGTCGTCAACCTTTGCTTCAACTCATTGAAACTATTCTCACACTGAATATCCCACACAAATGCTTTACCCTTACAGGTCAACTGAGTCAAAGGAAGTTCCAACATCGAAAATCCTTCAATAAATCTACGGTAATAACCAGCCAAACCAAGAAAACTTCTAATCTCTGTAACCGACTTAGAAGTCTCCCATTGTGACACCGCTTCAACTTTCGATGGGTCAACAGCAATACCGCTACCAGAAATAATATGGCCAAGAAAACTTACTTCACTTAACCAGAATTCACATTTCGACAACTTGGCATATAACTTCTTTTCTTTCAACACCTGCAAAACAATCTTCAAGTGTTCTGCATGCTCCTCTTCAGTCTTAGAATAAATTAGAATATCATCAATAAACACTACAACAAATTTAACCAAGAAATCATGGAAAATTCTGTTCATATACTCCATGAACACATCCGGTGCATTAGTAACACCGAAAGGCATCACTTTATATTCATAGTGACCATATCGCGTCCTAAACGCCGTCTTCTGCATATCTTCATCCTTCACCTTAATCTGATGGTAACCCGATCTCAAATCAATTTTACTAAACACACGAGCACCCACTAACTGATCCATCAAGTCATCAATTCTCGGAAGTGGATACCTATTCTTTATCGTCACTTTATTCAGCTGACGGTAATCTATACACAACCTCATGCTACCATCCTTCTTCTTAACCAATAATACCGGCGCTCCCCAAGGTGAAACACTTGGTCTTACAAACTTCTTATCAAGTAGATCCTCCAACTGCTTCTTCAACTCTGCCAACTCAGCTGCTGACATTCGGTATGGAGCCATCGATACCGGCTTCGTACCTGGAATAAGATCGATTGAAAATTCTACCTCCCTTTCTGGCGGCACATCAGGAATCTCATCAGGGAAAACCTCTGGAAATTCATTTACAACGGGCAGCCTATCAATTACCGCTTGATTCTCCACGGACAAATATGCCAACAAGGAAAACATCAAGTTTCCATCACATCCTAACTGCTTCAGCTGCTTAGTAGATAAAAATTCTGCTCCACTCTCTTCTTCAGCAGAGGAAAAGTATATTGTCTTTCTAAAACAATTAATATAGACATGGTTGTATTCCAACCAGTTCATACCGAGGATTACATCCATACCAGTTAACGGCAGACATACAAGATCGACTTCAAAATCTCTATTAAACATAGACAGCGGACAACTTAAGCAAACAAGAGAAGTAACTACTGAGCCCTTAGCTGGAGTTTCAACAACCATCTCCCTATTCATACTAGACATAACAAGACCCAACTTATTTGCACAATCAACAGCAATGAAACAATGTGTAGCTCCAGTATCAATAATAGCAATTAACGGAATACTATTAAAGAAACAAGTACCTCTGATAAGTCGATCTTCATTAACCGTCTGAGTACCGGTCAATGCAAACACCTTCCCACTTGCCTGAGTCTTCTTAGGCTTCTTGCACTAAGAACTAAGATGACCTTCTTCATCACAATTGAAGCAAACAATATCACCACGCTTGCACTCAGCCACTGTGTGACCCTTCCTTCCACAACAGAAACACGACAAGACTCCAAGTAGGTTTTGAAAGACTTTTAAGAAAATTTAGCATAACTGTTTCTAAATCAACCCAAAACTTTTGGTTTGTTTCCCAACTTCGAATCCTAAGTATTATGAGTTCAATTAGAATGTTTAAGAGTATTTAATCTATGTCTTGATGAATCAAACTTAGTTTTCTTTTGATAATGAATTGGTGAATCATATTGATATGTTGTTGTTGATTTATGGTTGAATCTATGATTATATAATGATTATATGAAAGTTGTCTATGTGATGTTTATATGGAAGTTATATGATGTTTATATGAAGGTTGTTTATATGATGCTTACATGAAAGATGTTATTGTTGTTGTATTTGAAGTTGTGTCTTTGTATAAATGATTGTTAAACGTTGGGGGCTTGATGCCTGTCAAGTCGAGTTAAAAAATTACTTGTTGTTGTTGCATTTCTGAGTCTTATCATTGCATAAGCATTTGTTTAAGTTGAAGGCTTGATGCCTTGTTAAGTTGAAGGCTTGATACCTTGTTAAAGTTGAGGGCTTGATGCCCTGTTTAGTTAAATTATGACATTATGTTGAGAGTGTCGCGTCATTTTTCGGAGATCAAGGCTATTTGATTAGCGTTTGACTCACTATTTTATTTCACGACTGAACATTTAATTTTTTGAAAGATAGTGGAAAAAGTTCAAATACCACTTTAAAAAGATTTAGGGTTCGGGGGTTGGTTACATAAAGGGAAGGTATTAGCACCCTTTATGTTCGTAGTACTCTACGAGAACCTCTTGGTTTTATTTAATTTTTGTGCTATAAACTTACTTAATATGAAAAAGAGGGAATTAAAAATGATTAAGAAAAGAGACCTAATTATCTACATTTTTTATTGATTTGAGAGGACAAGGTCCTTTGCCTACGTACCCGTGAGGGATCAAAACCTCGTAGTTCATGGTAGAAATTGTGTTTGATTGGTTGAGTGTTTTTTGATGGTTTTTGAAAAATGTTTTAAAATGAAAGACAGCCGAAGTGGCAAATGAGTATTTGTTTGTGTTTTTTAATAGTAAAGAAAGTGATCTTAAAATAAAGTTAAATTGATTGGAATTTGATAAAGAAAATAAAAGAAGAATCACTTGATTTAAGATCAAGGTTTGTTTTAAAAATGTTTTTTTTTGTGTTTTGTTATTTGCATGTTTTTGTTGTTTTTGAATGATAGTTAAAACTGAAAACTAAACTAACGGCGCATAAAAATAAAAGCGCAGGTACCACGTGGTGGCGTTGGACCACCACGAGGACCTCTAACCTAAACTAGAAGCGGGAAAATAAAGCATACACCCACACACGCACACATGCACCTACAACTATTACATTAAACCTATTAATACATTCTAAGGTCTGCGGAAAATAGATAAATAAATTACATGAACACCTATTTACATTCTAAAATCTTTGCTGTAAAATAAATACGCAATAAATAAGTGGATGATAAATATGCAGTCTAAATCTAATTTTTTTTAAAAGGGAAAAGAAAAAAGTACTACCTTTCTGTTTGGCTTGCTGTCTGTGAGAAAAAAAACCTTCTGTTTGGTTTGCTGCCTGTGAGAAGAACCTTCTGTTTGGTTTGCTGTCTGTGAGAAAAAACTTATGTTTGGTATGCTGTCTGTGCGAAGAAACTTCTGTTTGGTTTGCTGTCTGTGTGAAGAAACTTCTGTTTGGTTTGCTGTTTGTGCGAAAATTGGTGTTTGGTTTGCTGTTTGTGCGAAAATTGGTGTTTGGTTGGCTGTTTTATGAAAAAATTGGTACTTGTGATGTTGATGCGGGTTATGAACGAGAGTGAGCCTCTGAGAATGGTTTCTTTGCAGGTTGTGAATTAATTTTTGCCCCCTAATGTGTGTTTTGCAGGTTGTATTTATAGTGAAGGATTAGACCTAGGGTTTGTTGAAAACTGCCGAAAATTGTGGCTTTGGATTGGGATGATTTGGATTGGGATGAAAGGGAGTTTGTTACAAGACCTTTTTCTGGATTTGGATGAAAAGAAATTTGTTACAAGACCTTTTTCTGGATTTGGATGAGCCGTGAACAGCTGTAATTCTTGGACTTATCGGACATTAAAAATAGAAAAAGAATAGATAAAATAATTGGACCTATCATCTATGAATAAAAATAAATAAAAGATAAATGTGTTTAAACTAAAATTAAATTAAAAAGTGAAATAGAAAATAAAAGATGGAAATGAATTAAAAATTAAAATTAAAAAGACTAAAAAAAAAAAGTGAGAAGAGGTATGACAGATGACACGTGTCGGTGGGATCTTGGGTCAAAAATTGGGGTATGACAGAGAGATTGACGCTCTGTTTGTACCACATACATTTTGTTGAGTTGTTGTTGTTACGTTGCTAAGTTGTTGTCGTTACGTTGTTATGTTTTTGTTGTTACGTTGTTAAGTTGTTGTTGCCACATTGCTAAATTGTTCTTGCTACATTGTTAAGTTGTTGTTGCTACGGTGTTAAAATTTCATTGAATAATAATTTAAAGCACCACAAGATAATTCCCCCTTTTTAACCAACTGAGCCAACGGATAGACTCCAAAATACATCACAGAGAGCTAGGAAATGACATAGAGGATAAAAACAACTGCGAAGTTCCCCAACTCCTGAGGTGGACTACTCCTCGAAATCTGGATGAGTGCCAGCAAAGAAATCCATATGCTCTTTCTTGTTAATATTTCGTTTGAGAAGCTTGTTCTTCACTTGGATGTCAATATTCTGTGCGACAATTGTTCGACTTTGTTTGAGGAGTTTATGCTTGCGTTGTTCTATTTCTCCACTCATCGTTTCCATCTCGCGCATAGCTTCATCGTATCTTCTTTTCCAAGTGACACTTTCAAGGGTTGACTCAGTCAATCGCTCCTGATACTCCTCCTTAGTCTTGATGGGTATGGGTAGAGATGATGATGGGGTAGTCGAGGATAAGTACCTCGGTAGGGTGTAAGGCATCCCAAAGCTCGTGGCTCTATCAATAATCCATTGAGTATAAGATCCATGCACAAAGTCTCCCTTCTTCCCCAACTGGATTCTATTAAGTTTAAGGATGCCACTCCAAGATTGCACAAACTTATCTCCCTTGTTCGAGTAATCTTTGTCGTTGTAGTAGAATTCTCCTGTTAAAGAGAGGTTATCCGGTTGGGTTCTCATTGGGTATCCAAATTGTCGTCGGTTGGGTTCTCATTGGGTATCCAAATTGTCGTCGGGCAAGGATAAGGTTGTAACTTATTCCTCCATACATACCGAGAAGAGGCACGTTGGGGTATTCACCGCAACTGGCAATGATGGTTCCGTTGTCATAAGCTGCATGGTACCAGACTATATCAGATGGGGTCAGAGACATGATTTTTTGGGACCATGAATGACCTTCGAGATTGGCTTGAAAGGAATGGGTTTGAGGTAGATGTGAGGTAAACCATTTGTAGAGTAAAGGTGCACAACAGAGGATAGCTCCACGGCCTGCTCAGGTCCGATCATGGATGGAATGGTATGTGTTGGCTAACAGGGTAGGGACGAGATTTTTGGTGAGAAAGATTTGAATGGCACGGATGTCCACGAAGTTATCAATACTTGGGAAAAGTACAAGGCCATATATGAGTAGGGCTAGAATGGAGTAAAAGGCCTCGTTACTGGCTACATCTGCGAGAAAGGAGGCTTGTTGATAAAAGGAACTTTGTTGTAAGGCCTTGGAGACCTCCTTTAACAATGAGGTTTGATTTTATGACGGAGGCTCCAAGGTGGAGGGCGTTTGCAATGGTTGAGAGTTTAGGGACGGGTTCAAGGCCGCTGAATGGTATTTTGTCAAGCACTGGTAGACCAACTAAATAAGAGTACTCTTCGAGGGTGGGGACAAGTTGATAATCAGGGAACGTGAAGCAGTGGTAAAGAGGATCATAGAATTGGACTAAAGTTTCCAAGACTCCTTTCGCGACATCCGTTTTAAGGATACCAAGCAATCTCCCATGGCGAGTATGAAAATCTTCTGGACTAGATACCTTCTTCCCTAGCTCCCTTAATTTCAGCAAATCCGGTCTCTGGAAAGTGTATTTCTTAGTGTTTCTTCTTGCAATCTCCATCTATGATGTTTTACAAAAAGTTTATATAAGTCCTTCGATTGTTTGATGGAAAAAAAAGGTTTATGAATGAATGCATGTATGCATGATTATGCTAAAGAACAGAGAAAACATGATGAGGTTAAGTCCAACATGTTGGAGTCAAGGGTGAGCGCGCCATTTGGTAGGGACTATGGTTTTATTTGTACCTGTATCACGGGTTCTACCAAGTTCTCAAGGTCTACAACCCCCTTCCGAAGATTATTGCACAGCGGAATTTACTTCCGGTCCAAAAAAAATGTTCGTACGAGAGTCTCGCTCGAGTGCCGCACTACGCCCTAAAAGGCTAAGATGGGTTAAAGGTAACTAAAAGTTCTCAACTTCGACGGTCACTCGAAAATAGTATGCTAAACACGAATACTCATGTCAACATAGTATACTTCCAAGATTCCTCCATTGAGTGGGGTTATCACATGTACCACAACCAAAAATCACTCTTGGTAAGGAACTATGATTATACCACCGTCCTATCTTATGTTTCCCTCAAGTTCGGGTGGGGGACTTATCTCACCACACACGTTAAGAAAGAAGAAGGAAGAACATATATACACGCATTTCCATCTTTTATTTTTTGTTTTTAAGCAAGTTATAGCACAAAGAATTAAATAAAGTCAAGTTAGGCTCAACCCTCTTAGGGGAGTCCCCAGTGAAGTCGCCATTTCTGTCGCGTCATTTTTCGGAGATCAAGGCTATTTGATTAGCGTTTGACTCACTATTTTATTTCACGACTGAACATTTAATTTTTCAAAAGAAAGTGGAAAAAAAGTTCAAATACCACTTTAAAAAAAGATTTAGGGTTCGAGGGTTGGTTACATAAAGGGAAGGTATTAGCACCCTTTATGTTCGTAGTACTCTACGAGAACCTCTTGGTTTTATTTAATTTTTGTGCTATAAACTTGCTTGCTTTTTGAAAAAAAATGGATTTAAAGTGATTAAAAGAAAAAGAAAAAGAGAGGCCTATTATCTACATTTTTATTGATTTGAGAGGACGAGTGTCCTTTGCCTACGTACCCGTGAGGGATCAAAACCTCGTAGTTCGGGGTAGAAATTTTGTTTGATTGATTTTGTGTTTTTTATTAGTTTTTGAAAAAGGTATTAAAATGAAAAAGCCAAGTGGCCAATAAGAATTTGTTTGTGTTTTTTTATATTAAAAGAAAATAAATCAAAGTAGAATTAAGTTGATTGAAATTTGATTAAGCAAATAAAATAAAAATGGGATCACTCGATTAAAAATCAAGGTTTATTAAGAAAATATTTTTGTGAATTTTTGGTTATTTGCAATGTTTTTGTTCTTTTTGAATATATGAAAGCGGAAAAATAAATAAAATGTAGAGTGATAAAGTTAAACTAACAAATAAATAAAAAATGCAAAAACAAAAGAAATAACTCTATATGGTACGAAGACCACTTGAAACCGAAGGGACAGAAAGGAGTAGAAAAAGAAGAAAAACTCGTCAACACAAGTCGAAAGAGAGAGAAGAGAGGAAAAAATACAGGAAGCATCAACTGTCAATTTTCGGGGTCTCGAATGCACTATATGAGCTCTCTATTTATAGAAAAAATTCATAACTAATAAGTGAGAAACTTTGGGTACAAGTAATCAGGTCTAGCACAAAAATATCTCAATTGAGCACTAAAGTATTATATTGAGTACAAAAATATATTATTCAGTACATATATATATGTTTATTCAGCACATAAATATATATTATTGAGTATCAAAATATTATTTCAGATCAAACACTAAAGTATATCAGATTGAGCACCAAAATATTATATTGAGTACACAAATATATTATTCAGTACATAAATATGTTTATTCAGCACATAAATATATATTATTGAGTATCAAAATAATATTTCAGATCAAACACTAAATATATCAGATTGCCTACCAGAATATTTCAGATTGTGTTCTAAAATATTCTAAATTGCATTCTAAAATATTTTAGCAAGACTTGGGGACAAAGAAAGCACTTTTAAAAAAAGATCAAATTAAATATTAAATTTATCATTTCCAAATAATATTTTTCTAGCGCTACTTCGTTCACACAAATACATACCCCCATTAACTAAATGTGCACCCCCACTATATAATCTTAGGTCAAAAATTGGGGTATGACATGAATCTATTCAGACTCTGATCCTGGAAAACAGATTCTTACTCTTCAAGAGTTACGAAAAAGAAAACACAATTCAACCCCCCTTCTTGTGTTTTTCTCACCTTCAGAGGTCTATTGTCAAGTTTTGAATTAAATGTTGAATATTTTCCGCTGCGACATTATTTGAATTATTAAAAGCAGGTGTTTAATTAAATAGTGGACTTTAACCCTATTTATAATGAAATGATTTTTTTGAAGTACGAAATGTGACATCCTGTTTAAGGTGCACTATGATGTATTTTGCATTTATTTATATGTTGGGAAAACAGGGTGTTACATCTTGTATCTATTAAGGAAGAAAACTAAATCCTCTTCAGCCTTTGGGTATGCCACTTTCGTATTTTCAGCAAACTGGCCTTCAGTGACCTCTGCATGATTATACTGATGGTTTTCAGTAACCATCTCTGTATGGTGACTCCCATTCTGGCACCCATGCTTTAGTGGCAGTTTTCGTGTTGAAGTCTTCAACAATGTCCACCATGTTTATGTCCACTACTTCAGCATACATCGAATCCACCTTCTTTGAGGATTCAACATCATCATGCGCTGGTTGTTTGTCTTTGCTCAAAACTTCAATCTTCCCTCATCGAGGGGCTTCTGCACAGAGTCCCTGAAACGAGTACAACGAGACAAATTATGGCCTAAGAAACCATGAAATTTACAAAAGCCCCTCTTTTTTCTTTGTTCCAAAGGTGGTAACCTCATAATTTTAGGCACTAAAATTATGCCATTTTTGACCAGGAGATCAAAAATTTCATCACATTTGGAAACATCAAAATTATATGTTTTAGGAGGGTATTTGTCATTCTTAGATTCTTCTGAATTTTTTCCGCTCGAAGGCCTCAATAGCTTACAAGTATAAGGTGACCCATCTTTTAATTCTGCCACATTAATTTCATTGTCTTCGATAATATCTTATCCCCAATCGAAATCTAGATCACTATCAAAAGTATCAATCGAAACCTGTCGGACCCTATCTTCCAGTTGCGCCATGTCCTTAAGATACTGAGTATCCAATTTCTTTCGGACAGAATAGTCAAGACCAACAGCAGCCATTTCGACTAATTCATGTTCTGGCACGGTGGTAAAACATATGGCTTTAAGGAGACGGAATCTATTCATATAGTCATCTATTGCCTCGTGCGTTCTACGTCGAACACTGGCCAATTCTTTCAAACTAGATTTGGATTGGCCCATATAAAACTGCTCATGAAAAGCCTTCTCTAATTGATTCCAACTGAAAATGGAGTGTGAAGGCAATGTTATAAACCATGTAAAGGCATTCTTTGTTAAAGAACTCAGGAAATATTTCATTTTCAAATTCTCATTATTGGTTATATCACCAGCCTCCGTTAAATATCGAGTGATGTGCTCTACTATTGACTCATTGGTTTCCCCTATAAACTTAATAAATTTGGGGACCTTCCAATTTCTTGGTAAGTCGGTCATTAATACATACTCAGACAAGGATGATACAAAGTTTGGCCTATGTAAACCCATGTTAAAACCGTTTTGGGCCAACAAAGCTTCGACCATATCTGCTATGTTATTTTACCCTTCATAATTATTTCGACGGGCTTGCATAACCACTTGGTCCGCATCTTGGTGCCTATTCGCCATTATTAGGATCCTTTTTGGTTCCTCTAGGGCTTGTTGTTGCGCCCTTGGTGGTTGTACCTGATTCCCAAGCCCTTGGTTAACTGGTTCTTCCACAAGGTTTTTCACCACACCTACATTTGGGTTTTGGGGTGTTGGTGCAATCTGCGCCGGAGGGGCGCCAAAGAAATTGGCAATACTCTCCATCTGAGTGGACAACGCTTGGTAACTATTATTAGTATCTCGAATTAATGGGTTAAAGATTGTGCCCATCTGTTGGGTAACCATATTTACCATTTCATGGTTGCTTTCTTCCATTTGCTACCTTAGGGCATTTAGAGAGGCATTAGTTAGTGATTGCTGGGCAATTCGACTAGGAACGCTTGTCCCAGGATCACCAAATGATGTTGGCAAGGGCACATTCAAATTTTCTGAGAACGTGGACGTGTTTGTGTGTAAACCTTGCATTAGGGTAATAGGCATTCCATATGGCATGGTCCTATAGCCTGTCCCTGCAGGGTACCAAAACACTTGGGTCGATGGAATGGATTGCGAGACCGGCGCGGTCGTCATAGCCGCTGCATGCATAGGTGAAGACACATGTGCAGGAATTGTCGACCCTGATGGTGTTATCACCACGTCCGTAACATTAGGTGTATTTGTTTGTGCATTATTTTGAGAGTTTGGTGGAATAGTTCCTGCTTCCTTTGCGTTGGCATTTTGCGATGCTGCCGTAGTTTGATTCGAAGGACGCACCATTTCAGGAAGTTGTTTTTTACTTCTCAAACGCATACACAATACATACCATATAATTTTGCATCGGAATCAACAGATTTCTAAAGATAAACTTAAACTAAACACAAAACAATCCCATTGGGCGTGCCAATTTGTTTACACTGAAATTTCGTAAACAACCGCTAGTTTAAAATTAGTTACTTGCAAGACCAACCAATAAATCTTAAGGACATATTTGTGTTTCAGTTTCTATATATTTCTAGACTTTGTGATTGTTCTTCAAGAACATAAGAAAAAACTTAACAAAATAAAACTTATCGAATTTAACCCAGTTAAATCCGTTGAAGTCACTTTCAAACGAAATAAGA
Source organism: Medicago arabica (assembly GCA_946800305.1). NCBI lineage: Eukaryota > Viridiplantae > Streptophyta > Magnoliopsida > Fabales > Fabaceae > Medicago > Medicago arabica. Next base: position 17,494,897 of record OX326967.1, read on the forward strand.
GAAATTGCTTGAATAAAATGAATGAATTGAAAAGAAACTTAAGAAAATAAACTTAAATTGCATTGATTGAATGTAAATTGGTACATAGATTCATACATTGCAACTTATGACTCGTTTCTCTCTTCCATGCGGATAATTTGAGTGTAAGTTTTTGTATGATTGGATTGTGACCCGTTGCTCTTATAAAAAACTACTACTTATACTAATAGAAGTAACTACCTATTTTGAATTCAAAACTATAACTGCTATAAACGAACAGTCCTTATCCATCCGATCCAAATTGTCTCCTTCTGCTCGGCCTTATCCAAAACAAACTGCCTTTCGACGGATAACGGTCTTTCGATGTACAAGCTACTTTTCGATGAAGGAATAACTTAAATCGAACCACAAGTATGGGTGGACCATCTAAGTAACTCCACTTTTGATAGTAACTAATGATCTGTCTTTTATCTCATTTATGACAAAGTCAAACTTACTTTGATTGCCTATAATATAGCCAGGATAAAATACAGGCTAACACCACCATCTTTGTCAAATCTTCATGATGTGTTTCATGTGTCTCAGTTGCGGAAGTATGTGTATGACACGTCTCATGTGATTCAAGTTGATGATTTGGAAGTAAGAGATAATTTGACCGTTAAGACTAGGCCAGTTAGGATTGAGGATCGCGAGGTGAAGCGTTTGTGAGGAAAAGAGATCACTTTGGTGCAAGTGATTTGGGTTGGACCAACTGGTGAGAGTACTACTTAGGAATCAGAGAGTAGGTTAAAGGTTTCGTATCCGGAGTTGTTTCCTTCAGGTAATTTTCGAGGGCGAAAATTCTTTTTATGGGGGGAGAGTTGTAACAACCCGATTTTTCGTTAGATTTATTTTAATTGATTTTAATTTTGTTTATTTACGCTCATATGTGATTAAATGCATGTTTGTATGTTTTCGTAGAATTTAGTGTTAGAAGGGTATTTTGGTCATTTTGGACTTACGGGTATTTTGGTCATTTGGCAAGGAAGGGTAATTTAGTAATTCCACGGTAAGAGTTATTTTAGTGTTTCGAGTGAGAATCATTAATTAAGCTAAGTTACCACGTTTGTTGAGATAATTAATTAGAACCGTTGTTTAGTTGTTATATTTTACTACAAGTGAATTAGAAGTCTTGAGTTAATAAATTAGAAACTTTGGTGAATTAGGCCCATTATGAGAATAGGCTTTATGAACCCATGAGGAGAGAAAATTAGGGTTATTCCATTCATTTCAAAGTTTTAGAAAGAGAAGCTAGAGAGAGAAATTCAAGAGGAGCTAAAGAGAGGGTTTTGAGGAGAAGAGACTTTGGGGGCAAGAAAAGGGTTAGAGGCTCAAGGATTGGAGCTAAAGTGAGGCAATAGCTTAGGATTGTGAAGAATTAAGGTAGGGGGGTTAGATTTCAATGATAATATCTTAGCTTATTTTCTTCTCTAATTATATGCATAAGTGCTTATTTGAATAAGTGATTTTCATGAACTTAATTGTTGAATTTCTTGTTCATATGATCTAGATATGTTTGGCTATATGAATTAGTTGTTGATTAAGTTGTTAACATGAAAATTGAATGATCTAGTGATGTGATTTTGGTTACTTTGTGAATTATGCCCAAATTGATGAATAGCGATATGTTGTTGTTGATTTATGGTTGAATCTATAATTAAATGTTGATGTTATTGTTGTGAGATGTTGTTGTTGTTGATTGAAGCTATGGGTATCCATAACCATAGAGTTTTGATGTGAATTTGTGTTGTTCTTGAGTTTTTATGAAAAATGGACCAAATGGTGATTTTGAGATAGATTGATGTTTGATGCAAGTCTTATATGGATTTGAATGATCTTTTATGTTTATAAACGTTTAGAAAAACTTTGGAAACAAATTTGGGCAAGGGGGAATCAAAATTGGGGTTTTTGGGTAAAAAATGGAGTTTTTCCCAAGAGCAGAAATTATGCAACCTGTCACAACTCGCCATGGCGAGTGACTCCTGTGTCAACTCACCATGGCGAGTGATTTAGTGGCCATGGCGAGTTGCATAGTGCAACAACTCATATTTTTTCGCTTTTGAGGTTTTGGGTCGATCTGAACCATTCCGAACTGATTCCTTGATGTATTTAAATGTAATTGAACTTTTTAAACCTCTGTAAATATCAAGTGAATAAGAATTGGACTTAGTTTGGTGATTGCATCTCAAGCTTTTGAAAATGTCAAAACATCGATTTTTCCGAAACTTGTTTCTCTTAAGGAAAAAGGGGTGGGATTAGGTTGTATGCTAAGTACATGATTTCTGAAAAATGGTTGTGAATGAATTCAATGAAGTTTAACTCATTTTGCTTTGAAAATGGGATTCTTTTTAAAAAAAACGATAAGAGATATGAACTTTGTGATTTTTATGATTTTGTCGTAATTGGCCGGTGAAACGTGCATGTATGCTCAACTGCACACATATGTGGTCTAAGAGTATACATAGTTAAGGCATTAATGTTGTTTACCTTGAAAAGGTGTATATTGGTCATTTTGTTTAACCATAGACGAACTTTGTCGAATTTAATCTTTGAGACTGAATATCTCGGAAACCTTTTGTATATAGTTTAGTATAATTATATAAATATACATGAATGATTGCTAGGTGTTGAATATGATAGTTATCATAGTATGATGTATTTTCTCTTTTATTTGATTGTGAGAAATTGTGTGAAGTTGATAAATTGTTGAATTGTTGTTGATGTTGAAATGGTGTGTATATATATATAAACACACACACACACACACACACACACACACACACACACACACACACACACACACACACTTGATTGAATGCAATTTTTGGAAGATGTATATACATATAGTTGTTGATTACAGCTGTTGAATATAGTCGTTGATTTGTTGAAAACATATGCATGGTTGATTGAGTCATATCTTCATTCATCATATGTCGAGTCGGATGTTGATATCCATATAGTCGTTGACTTTGATGTGTTTGTTACATCATAAGGTGACGACCTTGAGAAGATTGGTACCACATGCATATAGAAGTTGGGTCTAGGCGCATAGCATGAATTAGCATGAGTCCTAGTTGCTTATGTGTTGATGATGGTTGTTGGTGATAAGTATGTCTGATGCACTGCATACTTGTGATAATTGGAATTATTGTATTGATGGATGATGTTGTAGTTGAATGCTCTTGTTCATTTGAGGTTTAAATCAACGATGTTCATTTCAATTGTTTATTATTATTGATTATTCTTAATGTGAAGCTAACCCCCCAATGGTTTTGACCGCCTACCTGTTTGTATGAATGGGTAGACAGAGTACATGAGTAGTTTGCTTGCTTGGTGAGTTGGTTGAGGATAGCAGATGCTTCCTCTATTTTTCTGCCGAGTGTAACACCCCGTTTTCCCAAATTCAAAATTTCAAAAATAAATCAGAGTATCACGCAAAACGGAATGCTACATTTCTAAAATCCTCAAAAGGGAATAAATAAACATTTATTCTAGTCAAAACTGTTCTAACATCGCAGCGGATAAAATCTAATGTTAACAAATCGTTTTGGCACGCAGGCCTCATAAATAAGTCTCGACATAAATTAACTGAAATCTTAAATTATAATCAATACGTAAGGATAGAAAGTAAACATAAAAGGTTCCCATCCCGTTACGTATCAGAGCACCTAAAGCACACGGTGAGGATAGCCACTCACAACGGCAACAACAACAAAAGCTCAATCACCTGCACTTGCCCACAAGGCGGCAATTCCAGCAGAAGGGGTGAGATTCTCATAACAATAGCATTAAACATATAATCCAATAATTACAATTAACAGCATAACTTCATCATCATATATCATAATAACAATCAGGTAGCATCTTAAACAACATCATAAATCAACTTAATAGTTTGACTTGACAATGCGACATCGACTCAACTTATGCAACTTAGACATCTTAATCATGCATGTGGTACCATATTGAGTATAAATATACTCCTAGGGCATAAGCCCTCGTCGCTATTGAGCATAAAAATACTCCTAGAGCATAAGCTCTCGTCGCTGTTTGAGCAAAAGCTCCTAGGGCATGAGCCCTCGTCTCTGGATGAATATGCATGGACTCGATTCTTAGGCCTTAGACATCTCAAAATAAATTCCAATAATTTGGATTACAACATCATAAATCTTATAACAGCACATGCAGCTTTTAATTAATAAAACATGGCAGCATGGCAGCAATCAACATCTCAAACAATAGCAAGATAGTAAACGTTCACATACATCGTCACTTATGATTCAGAAAAGCATATACAAATGTATAGGTCACAATAACAAATCAATTATCAGCTAACAGCTCTACATTTCTTCTTAATATCTCAGCACTCAATTCCCAAACCAGGGGTCATCTCATAACTAATCGTGCAACAAAAGTCGCACTATTCTAAAAGGTAGTCTAATACAGGACTACTCGCTATGGCGAGTGGGATCTCTCGCCTCGCGAACCATTACAGGGGTTACTCGCTACGGCGAGCTGGGTTGCTCGCCTCGCGAGCATCAGGGGTACTACTCGCTATTGCGAGTTGGGTTATTCGCCTGGCGAGCTCCTGGGTGTTGCTCGCTACGGCGAGTTGGGTTTTCGCCTCGCGAACACTTCTGGGGGTTGCTCGCTATGGCGAGCTGTTCTATTCGCCTCGCGAGCGGATGAGTACTCGCCGTGGCGAGCTGGCTGCTCGCTGTGGCGAGCGGCGACAGAACAGTTACGGGATTACGAGGGTTTTCACCTCAAACCCCAAATTCCATCCTAATTCTTCATATTTTTGACTATAATGGTGTCTAAGAGTTATTCTAATGTATGTAAACAGTTTACTACGTCAACGGTATAGTTTTTCATCATCCAATCATCAATTTACCACTTATGACCTAATTCTCATATTCCTAATTCCCATGAAATAAACCTAGAATTTGCTAACTCTAATCATGAATTACATGTTCTAATGATATTGTAATGAAAGGCTCACCCTTACCTTAAGAAATTCGAGCAGCAGCCTCTCCGGTTCTTCTCTTCCGTTTTCTCCCTTTTTCTCCCAAAGCTCTGAATTGTACGTTCTGTACAATTCTAACCTAACTCCCCCCTTTTAAACCTCTTCTTGTTTGTTTTATTTTATCTTATTTCCCCCACAACTATATCTAATTATAAAACAAACCCACAACTTATTATTTGTTTTATTTTCTAATCTTATTTTATTAAACAATAAAATAAGTCACAACACATAAGTCACATAAATCACATAATATCTCGAATATCACTTAATTCACACAAAATCATATAAATATGTTTTATACTATACAGAATAATTTAAATAATTAAAACGGGCGTTACAACTCTCCCCAACTTATAAGATTTTCGTCCTCGAAAATTTACCTTAAGCAAACAACTCGGGATAAGACTCCAGCATCTTACTCTCTAGCTCCCAAGTCAAGCTTTCACCAGTCGCTCCGTCCCAAACGACTTTCACAAGAGGTATCTCCTTGCCTCTCAACCTCTTCACTTCACGACCTTCGATCCTCACTGGTAAGGTCTCAACCGTCAGGTTATCTCTAACTTGCACATCATCCCTTTGAATCACATGGGATGGATCTGGAACATACTTCCGAAGTTGCGACACGTGAAACACATCATGCAAATTTGACAGATGCGGCGGTAAACCTACGCGATACGCCACTGTCCCAATTCTCTCTGATATCTGATACGGACCAATAAACTTCGGGGTTAACTTCTTCGACTTCAATGCACGACCCACACCGGTCATGGGAGTAACTCTTAGGAATACATGATCTCCCTCTTGGAACTCAAGGTCCTTCCTACGCTTATCATGATAACTCTTCTGCCGACTCTGCGACGCTTTCATCTTCTCTTGGATCATTTTTACCTTCTCAGTAGTTTGTTGAACAATTTCTGGTTCTAAAACCACATTCTCACCTGACTCAAACCAACACAACGGTGTTCTACATCTCCGACCATATAAAGCTTCGAAAGGTGCCATTCCGATACTAGAATGATAACTGTTATTGTACGTGAACTCTATCAACGGGAGATGACTATCCCAAATTCCTCCTTGCTCAAGTACACAAACTCTCAACAGATCTTCCAACGACTGAATCGTTCTTTCCGACTGACCATCTGTCTGCGGATGATATGCCGAACTCAACTTCAACTTAGAACCTAAAGCCTCTTGCAAACTCTTCCAGAATCTAGAAGTAAACCTCGGGTCTCTGACTGATACGATGCTCGAAGGAACACCATGAAACTTCACTATTTCACGAATATAAATCTCTGCCAACTGAGCTATAGGAAAACTGATGTTAATCGGAATAAAATGAGCCGACTTCGTCAGTCTATCAACAATTACCCAAATGGCGTCATTTCCTCTAGGCGTATTTGGCAAACTCGTCACAAAATCCATGGATATACTATCCCATTTCCACTCTGGCACATCTAAAGGTATCATCATCCCAGTCGGCTTCTGATGTTCCACTTTCGACTTCTGACAAACCAAACACGAATACACAAAATGTGCCACATCACGTTTCAATCCGGACCACCAAAACAACTTCTTCAAATCGTGATACATCTTCGTAGCTCCCAGGTGAATACTCAAGCTACTTCTATGACTCTCTTCAAGAATCATTTTCTTCATCTCATCATCATCTGGAATGCAAATTCTACCTCGGAACCTCAACACACCTTGATCATCGACCTTAAAGTCACCGTCTTCGGTCTGATTGCTAGCAACTAACAAGTCCACAAACTTAAAATCCAATTTCTGCGCCTCTCTAATACTTTTCAAGAATTCATTATCAATCTTCAGAATTCCCAACTTCACACTTTGAGGTGACCATTCACATACTAAACTCAAATCTCTAAACTATTCTAGCAACTCAAACTCTTTAGCCATCAAAGCGGACATATGCAAAGTCTTCCTACTTAGGGCATCTGCAACAACGTTAGCTTTACCCGGATGATAATTCAAACCAAAGTCATAATCTTTCAACAACTCAAGCCACCTTCGCTGTCTCATATTCAATTCCTTCTGATCAAATAAATACTTCAAGCTCTTGTGGTCACTGAACACTTCAAACCTCGAACCGTACAGATAATGTCTCCAAATCTTAAGCACAAATACCACTGCAGCTAATTCAAGATCGTGAGTAGGGTAATTTCGTTCATGGATTCTCAACTGTCTTGATGCATAAGCAACCACCTTACCATCTTGCATAAGCACACCACCTAAACCCAACTTGGACGCATCACAATACACAACAAATCATCTTTCACTTTAATCTGGTGATATCCCGACCTCAAATCAATCTTGCTAAACACTCGTGCACCCACTAACTGATCCATTAAATCGTCAATTCTCGGAAGTGGATACCTATTCTGTATAGTTACCTTGTTCAGCTGTCGGTAATCAATACATAACCTCATACTACCGTCTTTCTTCTTCACTAGTAATACTGGCGCTCCCCAAGGAGAAACACTTGGTCTAACAAACTTCTTGTCAAGTAAATCTTCTAACTGTTTCTTCAACTCAGCCAACTCGGAAGCTGACATGCGATAAGGTGTCATAGACACAGGCTTCGTTCCCGGAATAAGGTCGATTGAAAACTCAACTTCTCTTTCTGGAGGCACATCAGGAATTTCATCGGGAAAGACTTCTGGAAAATCGCTTACCACTTTCTGCTTATCAATCAACGTTTGGTTCTCAATAGATAAAGATGCCATCAAAGAAAACATCAACATTCCTTCACGTTCTAACTGCTTCAACTGTTTGGTAGATAAAAACTATGCTCCACTTTCTTCTTCGTCAGATGAGAAATACACCGACTTGCGAAAACAATTAATATGTACATGATTGTACTCTAACCAATTCATACCCAGAATCACATCCATACCACTCAAGGGTAGACAAACCAAATCAATTTCAAAATCACGATCATACATAGACAAAGGACATCTTAAACACACAAGAGAAGTGGTCACCGAACCCTTAGCTGGAGTTTCGACAACCATTTCTCCCATTCATATTAGACATAGTAAGACCCAACTTAGCAGCACAATCAATGGCAATAAAACAATGTGTGGCACCAGTGTCAATAATAGCAATTAAAGGAGTACTATCAAAATAACAAGTACCTCTGATCAAACGATCCTCATTCTCTGTCTGTGTGCCAGTCAAAGCAAACACTCTACCAGTAGTCTGAGCCTTCTTAGGCTTCTTGCATTGTGAACCAATATGACCCTCTTCGTTACAATTAAAGCACACAACATTATCATACTTGCATGCCGAAGTAGCATGTCCCTTCTTACCACAGCGGTAACACCGCTTCACGTCTCCAGTACAAGCATTACTCTTGTGGCCTTTCTCACCACAATTATAGCAGACAATCTCAGCAGGAGCATCCTTCTTCTGAGGTCTCCTCTCATCATTAACTCTTTGCTTGCCCTTATCAGCAGGGGCACCATAAGGCTTCGGGCGACTCTGCTGTCCTTTACTCTTTCTTTCATTCACTACCTTGTAGTGAGCTTTAGTGTCCTCCTCATAAATCCTGCAGCTGCTCACCAGCTCGGAAAAGTTACGGATCTTCTGGTAACCAATTGCCCTCTTGATATCAGCACGCAAGCCATTCTCGAACTTGATGCACTTAGAAAACTCCGCCGTCTCAGCAGTATAGTGTGGATAAAACTTAGCCAATTCCACAAACTTGGCAGCATACTCAGTCACCGACATGTTCCCTTGTTTCAGCTCAAGGAACTCAATCTCCTTCTTCCCGCGAACATCTTCCGGAAAGTAACGGTTCAAGAACTCCCTCCTGAACACAGCCCAAGTAACAGCAGCACCTCCATTCTCTAAGACCGGTTGGACACTCACCCACCAGTCGTCAGCTTCTTCTGCCAGCATGTGCGTCCCAAAGCGCACCATCTGAACGTCCGTACACTGCATCACTCTGAAAATCCTTTCGACCTCCTTGAGCCATGTCTGAGCTCCATCGGGGTCGTATCTTCCCTTGAACGTAGGTGGATGATTCCTCAAAAAGGTCTCCAACATCCTCACACCATCATTTCCACCAGCATTCTGTTGTTGGCCCACAGCTTGAGCCATCGCTTGTAATGCAGCAGCAAGAGCAGCATCATTTCTTCCAGCCATCTTAGTTCACTACATAACGAGAACGGGTTAGAGAAATTCAAACAGAATTAAACTAACACTCGACACTAACGACTCGATCTACTTGGCCGGACGGACCGACCTGCTCTGATACCAATTGTAACACCCCGTTTTCCCAAATTCAAAATTTCAAAAATAAATCAGAGTATCACGCAAAACGGAATGCTACATTTCTAAAATCCTCAAAAGGGAATAAATAAACATTTATTCTAGTCAAAACTGTTCTAACATCGCAGCGGATAAAATCTAATGTTAACAAATCGTTTTGGCACGCAGGCCTCATAAATAAGTCTCGACATAAATTAACTGAAATCTTAAATTATAATCAATACGTAAGGAATAGAAAGTAAACATAAAAGGTTCCCATCCCGTTACGTATCAGAGCACCTAAAGGACACGGTGAGGATAGCCACTCACAACGGCAACAACAACAAAAGCTCAATCACCTGCACTTGCCCACAAGGCGGCAATTCCAGCAGAAGGGGTGAGATTCTCATAACAATAGCATTAAACATATAATCCAATAATTACAATTAACAGCATAACTTCATCATCATATATCATAATAACAATCAGGTAGCATCTTAAACAACATCATAAATCAACTTAATAGTTTGACTTGACAATGCGACATCGACTCAACTTATGCAACTTAGACATCTTAATCATGCATATGGTACCATATTGAGTATAAATATACTCCTAGGGCATAAGCCCTCGTCGCTATTGAGCATAAAAATACTCCTAGAGCATAAGCTCTCGTCGCTGTTTGAGCAAAAGCTCCTAGGGCATGAGCCCTCGTCTATGGATGAATATGCATGGACTCGATTCTTAGGCCTTAGACATCTCAAAATAAATTCCAATAATTTGGATTACAACATCATAAATCTTATAACAGCACATGCAGCTTTTAATTAATAAAACATGGCAGCATGGCAGCAATCAACATCTCAAACAATAGCAAGATCGTAAACGTTCACATACATCGTCACTTATGATTCAGAAAAGCATATACAAATGTATAGGTCACAATAACAAATCAATTATCAGCTAACAGCTCTACATTTCTTCTTAATATCTCAGCACTCAATTCCCAAACCAGGGGTCATCTCATAACTAATCGTGCGACAAGAGTCGCACTATTCTAAAAGGTAGTCTAATACAGGACTACTCGCTATGGCGAGTGGGATCTCTCGCCTCGCGAACCATTACAGGGGTTACTCGCTACGGCGAGCTGGGTTGCTCGCCTCGCGAGCATCAGGGGTACTACTCGCTATTGCGAGTTGGGTTATTCGCCTGGCGAGCTCCTGGGTGTTGCTCGCTACGGCGAGTTGGGTTTTCGTCTCGCGAACACTTCTGGGGGTTGCTCGCTATGGCGAGCTGTTCTATTCGCCTCGCGAGCGGATGAGTACTCGCCGTGGCGAGCTGGCTGCTCGCCGTGGCGAGCTGGCTGCTCGCTGTGGCGAGCGGCGACAGAACAGTTACGGGATTACGAGGGTTTTCACCTCAAACCCCAAATTCCATCCTAATTCTTCATATTTTTGACTATAATGGTGTCTAAGAGTTATTCTAATGTCTGTAAACAGTTTACTACGTCAACGGTATAGTTTTTCATCATCCAATCATCAATTTACCACTTATGACCTAATTCTCATATTCCTAATTCCCATGAAATAAACCTAGAATTTGCTAACTCTAATCATGAATTACATGTTCTAATGATATTGTAATGAAAGGCTCACCCTTACCTTAAGAAATTCGAGCAGCAGCCTCTCCGGTTCTTCTCTTCCGTTTTCTCCCTTTTTCTCCCAAAGCTCTGAATTGTACGTTCTGTACAATTCTAACCTAACTCCCCCCTTTTAAACCTCTTCTTGTTTGTTTTATTTTATCTTATTTCCCCCACAACTATATCTAATTATAAAACAAACCCACAACTTATTATTTGTTTTATTTTCTAATCTTATTTTATTAAACAATAAAATAAGTCACAACACATAAGTCACATAAATCACATAATATCTCGAATATCACTTAATTCACACAAAATCATATAAATATGCTTTATACTATACAGAATAATTTAAATAATTAAAACGGGCGTTACACCGAGTCTAGATTAGGCTCTGATTAGGACGTCGTCATCTTACTTATTTGATATGATTTATGTTGTTGAGTATTTGCCCATATGTCGGGATTTGGAGATTTATATGTTGACATGTTCAAATATGTGATGTATGGTTTATATCTGTTGCGACTGTTGAGAACTTATATATATGAATGCATGTTGTTTTGAAATTTGTTGAAGACGTAGCGTCTATTTCTTGAATATTTATTATATTTGTGCGTTTTATCGCTTTAATAGAAATAGGGTGTTACAATACATCTCAAAATTTTATTACTGCTATCTTGGTTTGAAATTTTTTTACCAAGGTTTTGCAACTTGTTTACAATATAAGTAAATCTCATTTGCATGGAAGAGATGGTTTCACCATCTTCCATGCGAAAAAGCTCATATTGTTGCACAAGGGTATTAATTTTTTATTGCTTTACGTCATTGGTTCCTTCGTGAAGGGTTTCCAATGCATCCCACATATCTTTAGAGGTCTTACAATGAGAGACGGAATGATACTCATTTACCCCAAGAGAGGAGTTCAGGATATTTTGTGCCTTCAAATCGTATTGTACCTCCTTTTTGTGATCATCGCTCCAATCAGCCTTTGGCTTATCTTGTGCTACACCGTCGGCAACAACTTGCGATTGAAACCGCCCGTTGACCACGGCGTCCCACACGTCCATATCCACCGATTGGATGTGAACGCTTATGCATTCTTTCCAATAGTCATAATTTTCTTCGTCGAATGGATCGACTTGGGCTCCTTATTAGCCATATGGATCAACTCTTCCTGTAGTTAGCCGTAAGAAGAGACCAAGTTCTATGATACCACTTGTTGTTCTATATGGATAATTAGTTAATAAGCTAGAGGGGGGTGAATAGCTTTTTGAAAAGTTTTTCTAGAGTTTTAATGAAAACCCAGTTTAACAAAATTAACTATTGAAATCGTGCGTGAACAATCACAACAATGTACAAAAAGATAAATCTATGTGCAATAAGATTTAATCTAGAATTGAGAGATTCACGATACAAATCATATAACCAATCAAATCTTAATAAACCTTGATCAATATACAAAACTTTTAGACAATATCAAACCAAACCTATATGAACAAAATTACTAAGCTATCAATTGAAAACACAACACATGTGAAATTGAAGAATTGAATAGATTTTGCAATCAATTGATCTAAAAAAATTATTTGAAACCTAATTCAATGAATTAGATTACCTTTTTCATGAAAAACAACTTAGATCAACACTAGCAATTATTCTAACAATTATTCAATTAATCACATACAATAGTAAAAAGTAAAGAGGATAAGAAAGAGAGATAACACCGATAATTTTATATTAGTTCGCTCTTTCTCGTCCTCGCTAGAGCTACGTCTTATTTTCTTGATGAAGTACACCTTCACCAAGGTCATCCGCATTGAATTTGGTGCTCCTTGAATCTTCGAATCCTTGAATACCCGTGCACCCCTTCGAACTCTTCACTCGAGCCTTCGATGCTACGTCCGGTAAGTGAATCCTCTTCGACTTCAAGAACGGTTATAAGACCCCCAAGCACTTTGGAGGTGCAATGAGATTATTCAATTCACTTTGAAGCCTTGATTAAGCCCAATCAATCTTCTTGAGAGAACCAACTTACAATCCCTACTAGCATCCTAGCAAATCAATGTGACTCAAAGAACAAAGTGATTCTAAGAAAAAGTGGTTAATCTTGAAGAATGTATGAACAATGAGTTTTTGAGACCTAGAGATAGTAGTTGCAAATGATTCAATGAAATGGGAGTTATGAGGAGGAGACTATATATAGAGGAAGGTGATAAAGCTAAATTTTCGCACAAAAGTAACTGAGTGAATCGATTCAGTTAATGTGTGAATTGATTCAAACCATATAAGACAAAACAGGAAAAGAGAAAAGTGTGATGAAGAATGATACGTGTCAAGTAAATTTTGAAACGACTCAAATGACCCAGAAAAAAGGTTGATACGATTCATATCTAGCATGAATGGATTCAGGCTAAGTCAGAGAGTTTGATGAATCGATTCATGCAAATATGATATGATTCACAGCTGAATCGATTCAAGATTCTTGTGATACGATTCATATGAGTCAGAGAGTTTGATAAATCGATTCATACAAATATGATACAGTTCATTTGATGTAAGAGAGAAATATTCATTTTTCAAGAGCATGTGAATAGATTCAACAAGAGATAAACTCAACTTTATGAGACACATGATGCATGATTACTTTGTTCATGAATGCTTTACTAGATAGGGTGTTATTATACATTTTAAGAGCATATACACTAATCAACATGATAAAGGAAGAAATACATTATGACAATCTATTATCCTCCTCCAAATCCTACTTAAGTTATGAGCTTGACAACATAGGAAGCTAAGAAATCATTTGATGAAAGTTTAATGGAGGACATTTGAGAAAGTCTAATGTAGATTATCTTTTGATAAAAGAAAAGACTTCATTAAATCATTATTTGTTGACTTAAGTTATATTACAATTACAACTAGATTACTACAACTTCAAATCATTTAGATATTGGTTAATCCTTAATTAATAGGAATCTCTCACCTCAGAAAGAAACAGATACATAGAAAGAATAAAATATAACTATAGGGAAACCATATATTTAAGTTATTATTTTTTGGGTCATCCTTAACTACATAATTTTCATTGCAAGTTATTATATAATTTTCTTTTTTACTATCCTTAACCAAGAAAACATATTGCTTTTTCATATTTTGGATAATTTTTTATTAGAAACTATTGATTTCAATTATATTTCCCTCTCATGCTATTGCTACATAATCTTATTTTATTTTGGTCCTATGGTTTTGTGTTTGAAGATTTGGACAATCTTGTAGTCAAAGAAGGCTTCATCTTTACTGTATTTTCATCACTAACTCCCATTTTCTTTGCATAACGACCTGCTTCAAAGAACCTCTTAACTGCTTCATCCATGTAATATTTTCCTTGCTTAACACTCATGTTTTTCCCTATAGTATTTGGATAACTAGTGAAGATATTGTCTCCTTTTAGCACTGCTGCAAGTTGGATCAACTCCTGCTGAAATTCACTTAGCTTTGCATCTTCCTTTGCCTCTCCCTTTCTTAACTTTATTGGGGTTGGAAGCTGTTCTGCTCCAAAGAACCGATATCAAGAATCAGCGAAGAGCAAAACATGCTTGACACCGACACTTGTGATTACATTAAATTATGTCACTTACTCAAAAGTTTATCGGTGTCAGTGTTGTGTCAAGTGTCTGTGTATGCGTCCATGCTTCATAGAGCAAAAGTGATTAACTAACCTGGGCAATCAGTTCTTGGCTCAGTCCTTGTTTGTACAATACCTTCAAAGGTTCCAGCCCATTCATCTCTCTTGGTAAGAAATTTAGGTAAATTGAAGATCTTTTTAACCGTTGCTGCAATGGATGAGTGTTCATATTCTGATGTAGGAGTTGGTGACCCGTTTGGCCCATGAACAACTGCATTAATAACAAATCAGCAAAACCGTTTCAATAATTTCAAACTAATGGTTTTTCCTCCAATTCTTCTTGGAGAATCTCTAAAATTACATCAAATTAAAACTTAAAACAGGTATCATTTTAATGTTGGAATATTTTATTATTCAATTATATACTATTATATTAGTTATTTATCAATTGTGAACCTTGATTTATTGGTGATTATATAAGTAACAAGGCTATTAGATTTTTATTTGGATAATTATTTATTTAAATAATGAGAAACTCTAGTATATATCACACTTAAGAGGCTTTGGTCCCAATACATCTTACACGGTAAACTCTCTCTTGTTCTAATCTAAAGGGAAGTTTGAGACATATGGGTTGAGGAATAACCAAATCAACTGCCGCTAATCTTTGTTATGGGTTTGAGATCATGGGCGGAGCCACGTACAACGCAGGGGATTCAACTGAACCCCCTCAATTCTATATACTCTACCCATTTTTTCTATACTATTCATACGTTGAATCCCCTGAAATTTTATACTTGCACCTCCTATGAACCAATTAGCTCTCCATAATAAAACAACATGCACTATCTCCTCTCTCCAAATCCCATTATCTCCAAATTTAATGCACGTCCACTCTTCTCTAGAAGAATTTAAAGCCACTGTGAATTAAGTAAATCGTTCAACTAAAATGGATATGGTGGAAATAGAACAGCCGCTTAAGAAAGTAATTCGATAAAAAACTTACCACACCATATTAAACAAGTAACTGGGGAAGTTTTGTTCATAGTTATACATACTCTCTTCGGTCACATTTAAAAGGAAAAAAAATAACTTTTTAGGTTCATTAAATATCTAATGTATCTAGTCTATATGAAGATCAAATACATTAGATATTCAATAAACCTAAAAAGTTGTGTTTTGCTTATAAATGTAAAGGGAGGGAGTATTTAGTAGTGAAAAACATATACTCCCTCACACCCTTAATATAAAAAAAAAAATCATCAAAATAGTCGGTCATACACTATTTTTAGAATCACTCTTGATTAAATTTTTAGTCTATTTTTGAAAAAAAAATTATAAATAGGACCGGAAAAGTTTGAACCCCCTGACCCAGGTTCCTGGCAACGCCACTGTTTGAGATCACCTCCTCTCCTTGTTTATATATTGTTGTTGAGAGGGTTAGATCAAAGCTTCATTACCTAATTTCTAACATCTAACAACAAATATTATTTCAATTCACTCAGCAAAATTATTCCACGATACCAAAAACATCATGTCCCTATTCACCATCCACACGTTTCAGCTTCAAAATCCTGTGTGAGATTAACCATAGATAACCCACTTAGTTGATATAAATGATTAAAGGAGGTAACAAGTAATGGTTCAAAGTTCAAATCCTTGTAAGCGAGAAAATATTAACATAAGTCAATATATTCATAATTCACCTCAATTATTGCAACCACAATTAGAAGACGTAACACATTCAGCAACCGATTTGCTTGTACTTTATGCTGATATACCTAAGAAAACTGGTTAGATATCAATGGTCGGTTGACGAGATGTCAAAGCTATTATAATTTTACATATACGGTACCGGGATTCGACTGGTTAGATATCAATGGTCGGTTTCTTTTTTTTATAGATAGACGAGATGACAAAACTATCATAAACTCACATATACAAAATGGAGGTACTAGGGTTCGAACCCCGGTTATGTAGTCCGACCTAATAATTTCGATAATTTTACCTCTTGAGCTAAGACTTTTTTCCACGGTGTGTACTTTGACAACCGGAGATTAACCCAAAAGCATGTGGTCCCACTCCCACCATTATATACCTTATATAGATTTGTCCATTTTTAAAGTAGTGTGAAAATTTGATGGGTATGTCACACTACTTTATAATAGAGTGAAAACTAGATTTGAGTAGGCCCCATGTGTGAAGCCAAAAGAAGTGAAATCCAATTTGGGTGAGGTGAGATGAGATGAGAATTAGTTGGGTTCGCAATTACGTAGACGTGGGGAATTGTCAAGATTTTTTTTTCTTTGTTAACAAATGTCTCATTGATAGTCATTGAAAAAAATTCCATAAACTTAAAAATCCATAAATCCATTATTCTTCATAACTATAATCATATTTTTTTCCACTCATCAACAAAATCAGCCATAACCAAAACTAAAAAACAATCATAACTAAATTCCAACTTGGTACCCCAAACAAAAGAAACTGAAAAAAAAAAAAATCAAAGAAGGATTGAAAAAATATGAAATCTTTTATGTTGTTGGAGTGTTAGGTTGATTGATGAGAGACAAAATGAAGAAGATAAAGCTAAGATAAAATTCAGTGTGTTTTGATGAAGTTATGAATTTTGTGATGATTTTTAGAGGTTTTCGAAGGATTTTATGGATTTTTGGTTTTTTAATAAAAAAGTAATATATGTTGATATTTTATAACATAAAAGATTAAATCGAAAAGAAAGTGTTTTCTAAAATTAAATTAAGAAATACATTATGTAATTTTGCCCATGTTTGTACTAATAATTTGAATTAGACTTACTTTGTGATGAATTAATTTAAGATTGAATGCAAAGAGAAAGACTTACCGGTGCCCTTTTCAATCCAAGGTGAGATAGCAATGGTTGGAACCCTCACTCCCAACCTATTAAAAGTGAAGTTAAATGGTTCTGGCCCTACAATCCCATCAGGGCTTGGCACCCCACGCACAGGCGTAGCAACATGATCGTAAAACCCTCCATGTTCATCATACGTAATCAAGAACAAGGTTTCGTTCCATTGTGGGCTCGCCCTCAGCGTCTCATACACCTCCTTGACGAACATTTGTCCTTGATACACATCATGCGACGGGTGATCATCATTGGCAGGGAACAACTTAGTGTCGGTGTACCGCTGCTCCACCACAACATAATTTGGTAACTTCCCTTCCTTGGCATGATGCTTAAATGTCAAGTCGTATAGGTGAAATTTAGGCACGTACTTTAGCTTCCTTAAGTTCCTATAGAACAATGTTGCTGGGATATTTTGGTAATATATTCCAAAGTCGAATCCATTATCATGTAGATTGTCGAAAATAGTTTGTTGTGGGTATCCCTTTGCGAGCAGGGATGCCACGTTACTAGTGGCGCCGCCAGATGTTGCCGAGTGCACGTAGAGTCGATTAGGTTGGGTGGAAGCTGGCACGGAGGCAAACCACCTACGAACATATAAAAGTTACGATAATTAAGGACCAATAATTTTTTCCTTCATGATAATGCATCAATGATAACCTTTCATGTCACAATAGATGGTGTTGTTTTTCGGATTCGGGTCATGTGAATATCGGTGTTTATGAGATGATAGGATAAACAACATTAATATTAATATTTTATTGAGTTGATAATGTGATATATATATATATATATATATATATATATATATATATATATATATATATATTATATGAGTGAGTGGTAGAGGATTGAAGCTCCCTAGAAATGCCGACCTAGTCGGGATGTTCTTGATGTTTTTCTCACTCTATTCAGTAAGAAATATATATAATTTGTCACAAATTTGTTTCTAAAGTGACATGATTTCTCATATGGAGGAAGTGTTTTTCCTTTTTTAGCTTCCTAATTTGTATACTATTACTAATGACTATACACTCCAATTAGTTTTGTCTCACAACTTATCAATATTTTGTTACCAATTTAATGCCTCGTAACTTTTTTCACGAATGCCTCATAACTATTGTTTAGTCTTTTGTGTGGAAAAAATGAAAATGAAAAGTTAGAGACACATAGTTAATAATAATATTGTATAGGAGTGGTAAAAATTAAAATTAAAAAATTGAGGGTGAATAAAATAATATTATGAGCATTATTTTATCAAAACAATATCATGTGTATTATTGTTAACAAATTTATCATAATTTTTACAAAGAGTATATGTATGACAAACAACACATGATTAAATAGAAGGTATATTTTGAAGTTAACTAGCCAATTTGAAGTTTTTCAAGCAACCACTAACTGAATTATTATTATTTTTAAATTTAAACAACTAATTGTATTATTATACGTCTGAAAAACTTGAATTATTATTATTTTAGTAGCAACACTAATCCAACCTGCGATATCGAACCTGAGAGTACATTCTTAGGTCTCAAGCTAGTACCACCGGACCAACCCAAATGGATTTATTTGTAATTTTTATTGATTTTGTATATTTGGATTTTCCTACAAAATAATTCCTCCTCCATAAAATATTTCTGACCAACTTTTTAGTACCACTCATCTTTTCTGGTGAACTCAGTAGTACCACTAATCTAATCTAAATAAAATTGTTGATAATTGTTCCATAAAATCGCAATTAACGAATTTAAAAATAATATTTAATATTAAAATATTATTGAAACTTTTGAAGAATTGAATGGACGACTTCTAAAGTCATTTTTTTAGGGATAAAGTCATATTTTTATATTTAATTTATTTTTTTACATTAATATATTTAATTTCTTAACTTATACTCTTAACAATTGTCTTTGAATAATTGGGATAAGTGGCTCACTTGATTGAGCTAAAGAATTAAAAGTTCAAATTTTGAATTTTGGTAAAAAAATAAAAAGAAAATATTGATAGAACAACAATTAATATATTAACATTTTTAATTTAAAAATTGTTTCAAGAAATCAGCACATAAAAACATAAAACACATATCTTTTTGTACATTTTTTTTAAGAAAGTATCTTTTTATACATAAAATCTATGTATTGTTTCTTATTTTAAATCTTTATATAAAGTACCTCCAAACAAAAAAAAATATGTGTGTGGCTGTCTGAACGTGGCAACAGTATCTTTTTTGGTAGTCACGAGACCAGCAGTAGTATAATTAGATTCAAATAAAAATATCTTTGTCCCATAAGTTCCAACAGTAAAAATGTCGAAATTATTAAGTCGGACGTCATGATTGGGGTTCAAACTCTCGTGTGAGTTAACCAATAGCAAGTTTTTTTTCACTTTATACAAAAGAAATAGCAACTTTTTTCATTTAATCAACAGGTTAAAATTAAAACGCTACCACTAAATAAAATGATTTAAAACTTCCTTAAAGAATAAAATGATTTTTAATTTGTTGGTCAAGTAGTTTAGGGTGTCTGGGTTCGAATTCTGACCTTGCATATAACAATAGATGTCGCTAATAAAATGATTTAAACTTTCTTATTAATTTATTGGTCAAGTAGTTTAAGACGTCGGGTTCAAAAATACATGTCGTTACCAACTTAGCTACGATAAAAAATAATGATTTAAAAACTAAAGAATATGAATAGTTTTGTCGTACCTATCAAAAACAGCAAACTCAGAAACAAGTGTCTTATAAACAGCAACATGGTCTGGTTCAAATCCATTCATCACTTCCTGAGACATTTTTGTAGTATTATCCATAGAATAAGCTTGTTGAGCAAAACCATTCATTGGAGCCGGGTCGAGTGACGTGTCATTCGACCCGAATATTTGTTCCCTTATTGCTTGAAACGAGTGACCCGGATCAGGATCCACATACTTGGCTTCATTCTTGAAGAATATCCGTTTTGAATTCGGGTTGGATACTGATAATTGAGCTGATTCTAACCCGGTTACGCCGTTTATGTTTGGGTTTAGTTTCTTCATCCAACCAAGCATGTGGTCGAATGAACGGTTTTCCATTACTAAAATGACGATGGTTTTTATTGGATTTTCAATTGCATGGGAATTGAGAATGGAAAAAGTGAAAATGGTGAAGAAGAAGAAGAATAAGAGTTTAGAAGTAGAGTGAGTTTTTTGGGTACCCATTTTGAGAAGAATTTGACAATGTTGATGGAAGAAAAGGTGAGGTTTTATCTTGGTTTTGGGACGGTGGAGTTGTGTTATTGTGATGAGAAAATGAGAGAGAGAGTTAAGGAAGAAATAAATATAGATAGATAGAAGAGAGAGAATGTGATTAGCTGACGTACGTTATTAAGAACACTTATTTGAACTCTTTAGATGACATGGCAAGCATTCCTAACTTAAAGTGTACTCTAACCGTTTCACATTACATGTACATTTTTAAAATAATTTTGTTTCATTTTACTTGTCACATTTTAGTTTCAATACAATATAGTATTAATTACTGATTTATCAATAATACCCTTGTTTATTTGTAGAGAGAGAAATAATAGAATAAAATAGTAAATGAATGAGGGTATTATAGAAAAAAACACAAAATTTAATCAAAAATAAGAAAATTTATTTGATTTCTTGGTATGTGTAATTTCCTCAAAAATAATAAGTATTTTGAAACGGATGGAGTAATATGTAAACAACAAAAAGAGTTTATGGTAACTTAAAAAGCTAAATTAATTCAATGGTCTCGCAACTAATTTATAGTTTTTATTTTGATCTTATAAATCTTAAAATCATCAATTTGGTCCCTCAATGTTTGTTCCGTTATTCAAAAAAGTCTTTGACTATTGACTTTAACCTCAAATGTCTATGGTGAAGCAACCTTAAGAGTGGTCCACCATAGATCCTATTAATTATTTTAATTTAAACCATTTGACTTTTTTAAAGACAACGGTTAGATTTTGGAGGTTCATTGTATCTAATATGAATCATCACCAACTAATTTATTTTTCCCTTTTTTCATCTTCTTCGTTTCTCTTCTTCATAATATTCATCATCAACTTCATCACCACTCATAAACAACCTAGCAAAATATTCTAGAAACAAAAAACAAACATGAACAACATTGTTATTTCATCACCAAAATTCATCAAATAGTTTTAATTTTATTTTTTCTTTTTCCATCAAAAGTTCATCAACAACGACAATAAATCCAAAAAGAGTAAACACACACCACACATGTTTTTGTGTTATACCAATTGTTATCTCTATCTCTGAAACAATAACAAAAGCCACACTCTCCTTCTCCTCTCGCAAATACCACCACCGCCTCCAACCTTCTTGCGCCAATTGGTCCTATTAATTTCATGAAAGAAATAACTTTTATGTGGACCCTTTTCTTCTTCCGCCGTAAAACATCGCGCCAGAGTACGCATGTCGTCTACATCTTTCTCAAGGCTGATTTCAGTTAAAACTTTCTCTTTATTTAAATGTTTGGGCGGTGGAAGTTGAACCAATATATCTGCAAATATATAAACCAATCCAAGCCTTTAAATAAAAAAAGAAAATGTAAATAAATGTATCAAATGAAAAAGTGACTCACTGTGTACATTGGGGTCAGCGTTCAATTCATGAACATGCTTGATTACTTTAGCTTCGAAAATTTGTTCAAGAAGGTCAATGCGAAGTTTTTGATTCCCAAGTCAGTGCAAGCTTTTCTCTTCGTTCTCACATAGCTTTCTGAATCTTCGCAGTATGAGTATTCTAGCGATGATGGAGGGAGTGGAAGCCACGAAGGAAGAGAGGGAATCGAAAATCAAATCAGTGAGTGAGAGAGATCTAAGAGATGGAAAAAGGATGATTACAGGTTAAAATGAGCTTTGAATTGTAAAAAGAAAGAAGAAGAGGAAGAGGGAATCACTGAGTGAAAGAGATCTGAGAGATGGGTAATGCGGTCTGTGTATGAAGAATATGATGAAAATGAAGAAGAAAAAGAGGGAAAAAGATGAAGAAATTTAAGAAAAAAATTAGATGTTCGTGATGCATAAAAGTGAATGAATCATGGAAAAAAGATAGAAGAAGAGTGTAGGAATTCTAGGAAAAAAAAATTGGTACTTTTTGTGTTGTATTGTATTTCTTTGGATCTGTATTTTGGAAAGAAAAAAAATCTGGAAATGTTGATATAGATCTGAGGAAGAAGAAGAGAGAAGATGATGAAAAGTGAAAAAAATTATGTGTTGACGATTCACTATTAAATATAATGGACATTCAATCAAATGGTTAAAATCAAATTAATTTTTCTAATGTAATGGAGGGGACCAAATTGACTAGCGGAACAAAAGTTGAGGGACCAAATTGATAATTTTAAGACTTATGTGATCAAAATGAAAATTAGAAATTAGTTGGAAGACTATTGGATTAATTTAGCCTAACTTAAATGCAATTAGATCAATTTCTCATATGAAGTGTTTTTTTTCTTCTTACATATGAGGTCAGAGAGAGGGAGAGTATGTTGTAGCATTAGATATTTTAGCAAATTTATTTTATCCATTTAAGTTTTTCAAAGTTCAAGATGTTTTTCATCATTAAGGGACTTCAAATTAAAAAATGTAAATAGTAACAAGTGTTTTTAGACATTTTAACAAAGTTTAAAAATAAAAGAAAAATGTTAATGTCTGGAAATATTCTTTGACATGTTTAAAACTCACCACAAAAAACTACATTGTCCCAAATTATACGACGTTCTGATCATTTCACATGTGTTAAGAAAATAATTAATTTTGTATCTTGTCATATCTCAATTTTCGACCTAAGGTCTTACCGTCACATGTCTTCTGACCCAAAAAAAAAATTTTTTAGTGAAAATTTGGGCATAGAGGTATTTTAAAATACTTCATTTTTGTTCTTATTCGGGTCGTATTCTCACTTTATTTTTACTTATTAGTCCTTTTATTCTTATTTTTAGTTTTTTTTTAATTTTAATTTATTTCCATCTTTTGGTTTTAATTTTTATTTTATTTTTGAAAATTCCTTCGACCTTAAAAGAGAAGAAAACAGCAACAGAAAAAGGGGGACCAATTTTGAACACATCAACCTTAACACACAAATTCATCAAAATCTTTACACAGATCACATGCAAAACCAATCTCAGTTCCAAACACAACCCAAAAGGTGGGGCTTTTTTTAGATCTAGTTTTTTTTTGTGTTTTAGGTTAGTAAAAACAAACAAAAAAAAAAAAGAGATAAGAAATCGAAAGGGAAAAGAAAAGAGAGAAGGAAAGAAAGAGTAGAATCCAGTCTGACGCGGTGCATGCTTTAGCATGCACCCTTGCTCCCTCTGCCCTTCAATTTGTGATCAAACAGCTGACAGTGATTGCTTCCTGATTTGATCAAAGTCGTTGATCAAATCAACGGCCTCTTTTGATTCGCCTGTCTCTTTTATTTCTTTTTATTTTCTTCCTGCATTGCATTCTTATATTATTGTTTATCATGTCGTCCACATATTTATTTTCCGTCGTTTATTTTATTCGTATTGATCTAGAATGTAATTAGGTCCAATGTAAATCATAAATGAGAAAAAGTATGGGTCCGTGTGTCCTTTTATTTCTTTACCGTTATATATATATATATATATATATATATATATATATATATATATATATTGAAAAAAATGCAAAAAATTAGGTTAGAGATTTTGTGGTGATCCAACATCACTACAAAATTCACGCGTTTTTATTTTTATTGTCACGTTAGTTTTATTCTCATGTTTTAATTAATTTGAAAATAATCAAAAATTCATAAAAAAATCATTTTCATAATAAACCTTGATTGTCAATCAAGTGACGTTCCATTTTCATTTTTTTTCTTAATCAAATTTCAATTCATTTAACAATACTTCAAGTCATTTTCTTTTAACATAAAAAACACAAACAAATTCTATTTTTGCCACTTTGGCTTTTACATTTTAAAACCTTTTTCAAAATTAATAAAAAAACACATAACCAATTAAACGTCAATTTCTACCCCGAATTACAAGGTTTTGATCCCTCACGGGTACGTAGGCCACATACAATGTCCTTCCAAGCAAATGACCATGTCTTTCCAAATCAATAAAAAACGTAGATAATAGGGGTCTTTCTTTTCTTTATTCACCATTCATTTTCTTTTAAAGCAAGCAAGTTGTAGCACAATAAAATGAATAAAACCAAGAGGTTCTCGTAGAGTACTACGAACATAAAGTGTGCTAATACCTTCCCTTAATGTAATCAACCCCCGAACCCAAAATCTTTCAAAAATGGTTTATTTAAACTTTTTCCCATTCTCTTTAAAAGTTAAAAGTTCAAGTCGTGAAATAAATTAGTGAGTCAAAAGCTAACCAAATAGCTATTGATCTCCGAAAAATGACGCGACATATCCAAAAAAAATATTATGAGTTGTTTTACAAAATTGTCCTAAATAAATGGTATGAGAAGGATAAATTAAAAAACTGAAAGAAGGGAGAATAATAAATAGTTTAAAATAATTTACGACAATCTTTTTTCCAAAGGGACATATAATTTAGAGTGAATCATCAAATTCGTCCCTGAATTTGCACGAATCGGTCAAATCCGTCCCCCAATTTAACGGAATATCAAAATAATCACTGAATTTGTAAAATATCAATCAATTTAGTCCCTCCGTCCAATTTGAGTGTTAACGGTGTTGACGTGGCCGTTAACCTCTCACATGTCAGATGCCACATAAACAGGGACTAATTTGGCTGATAGTAACCAAAATTTTCAAGGACGAAATTGATTGATTTGCAAAAAATGTTCTTTCCTCCCCCAGCGACTCTTTCTTTCTTCTCCAAATATATAAAATTGGAACCCTAATTTACAATCATTAATCTACCTCCAAAATCTCCAAAATTTCTTCCAATAATTAGTGGTAACGTTCTTCCCCATTTCAAAAAACTTCAAACCCTAATTATTTTTATTGAATCCGAAAACCAGAATCCCCAAAATTTTTTGATGGAATTGGTGCTGGTCATGGAAGAAAGACAAGATTGATGGAGAAACTTCAGTCAATGGTTAAGGCTAAGGAAAGTGGAAATGATGAGGTTTGGAGGGCAAAGTTGATGGACAAAGTTGATTGTATAGATAGGAAGTGTGCTTAGGCTGATTAAGTTTTTGATAGTCATAATTTGCTTGTTTGAGTTTTTTTACATGCTACGGTGTTGTTCTAGGTGTGTGTAAAGTTGTAATGAAAAGAGGTTGAAGATGAATGAAATGTAGCCTTATTGTAATGATTTTACCATCATATTAATACTTGAATTATTTGTCTAACTATCAAATTGATCTCTGCATTACATTAAAAAACCATCAAATAAGTCCTTGAATTATATAAACAAAAATCAATTTGATCCTTGAAGTAGCCTCTGCAATGTCCCACAAACATAACTCATAAACATCCAGTTTTTCCCTAACACAGAATTCACCAGGAACATATTGCAGCCTTTGATACTCATTTTGCTCTAAACCACCACCGTGATGCAGGATTATCGTAATATTGTCTTCCATCCTACAGATTTTGGCAGACAATCTCTCGCTAAGTAATGAAGGAAATTACTTAGTAATGAAGGAAACCCTTTTCAGATACTGTTTTAATCAATCAGTGATTTCCTTCATTACTAAGTTAATTTTCATTACTTAGCGTAATATTGTTGGAATAATCCGTAGCATAAAAGACAATATTACGCTAATCCTGCATCACAGTGGTGGTTTAGAACGAGATGAGTATCGAAGGCTGCAATATTTTCGTGGTGAATCCTGTGTTTGGAAAAAAAAAAAAAAAAAGGATGCTGATTAGTTATGTTTGTGGGACAATGCAGAGGCTACTTCAAGGATCAAATTAATTTCTGTTTATATAAAAAATAACAAATTATGAACATTAAAAAAGATGACTTAAGTTGAAAACATCACTTTTTGAGAATAAATTTCTAAATTTGTTTATGTCTTTAGCAAATGTCCTAAGCAATTTCCTTTTTAAAAAATGCATGGTATCTTGTTGGCATGGCCATAAAAAGGTACATTTATGTGAGATTTTGATTACGTAGGAAACAATAAACGAGTTTTAAAAGTACACTTATGTGAAATTTTGATTACGTAGGAAACAATAGATGAGTTTTTTGGATTTTGTGAACTGCATGTAGTAATCAACCATGAACCTTCTATATATAAATACATTATGCATTGTTTTACAGGCTCAGTTAAGTTCACGAGAACGTAATTTTTCTTTCTTTATGAATCATCCCATTTTTCTTTCACTTTCAGGGATTCCGTTTTTGTTAAATCTTTAATCAAGAATGAATCATCCCGTTTTCACAAACTTTTTTCTATGATATTTAGAAAAATTTACACACACTTTCGGTCAATATTTATTGGTTTTAAATAGATCAACTATTTACATTCTCTTTTACTAGCGGAAAGACGGGCATTGCCCGTTTATCCGTTTTTTTTATTGCGTTAACACATGTGATTATTTTATTATGTATGTTTGTATAATTTTGATTAATATTTTTAAATTTTTAAATATTAATGAAAATTATTGATATATTGATTTATAAACAATATATTGTCAAGACATATAACAAAATTATTTATAAACTCAACATATTTTAGTTTGAATCATAATCACTTATAAACCAGCAAAGTCAAATAATCCATAATTTTAGTTTGAATCATAATCACCTATAAACCAGTAAATTTTGAATTATGATGCAGAGGGCTGAGAGAGGTTGAGAAAAACTAAACAATGCGGGAACGAATTATGAACTATGAGAACCCTACTTATTATTAATATTTTTAATATAGTGCTAACAAATCTTTTTCTAAAATATTTTGAGTCCTGATTTTTTTTTTTAGAGGATTTAAAGTCCAATCTTTAACATTATTTTTTGCTCATGTTTGTTACTAATATTTTTTAGAGGATTTAAAGTCCAATCTTTAACAATATTTTTTGCTCACATTTGTTACTAATCTTTTTTAGAGGATTTAAAGTTCATTCTTTAGCATTATTTTTTGCTCACGTTTGTTAGTAATTTTTTTTTTAGAGGTTTTAAAGTTCAATCTTTATCATTATTTTTTGCTCACGTTTCTCACATTTGTTTTAATATTTAAATTAAATTTATTCATATCTATTTGTTACATGTGTTATTTGTATTTAAAATTAGGGGTATTTTTAGAAAGAAAAGTCAAACCCAAAAGTGCTGAAAGGGGTAGTTTTCTTTATATATAGTATAGAAAAAAAACTAGCAACAAACCCGTACTAAGCACAAGCCCGTGCTCCGCACGGATTAATTCGAAGTGGGGGTACTTTGACTTCCCTTAAGATTTTTTTAAATAACACAACCACCACTTCTAATTTTCAAACACATCAATCTCCCATCATTTTATCCATTTCAATAACTTTGTAAATATACAATTTAATTTCAGATATTTTGGTTTGTTTGTATCTGTTTTCTCTTTTCACAATTAAGTTAAATGAAATTTTTTTCTTGATTTGTTTGTATTTGTTTTCTATTTTCAAAATTAAGTTAAATGAGGTTTTTTTTCTAAAAGACTAAGAAACCTCCAGAAAGGCTTTAAAGCCCTTCAGAAAGGCCTCACGCCTCTGTCATACCCCAATTTTTGACCCAAGATCCCAGCGACACGCGTCATTTGACCCTGATAAGTCGTTGACTGTTCAGTGAAAAATTCGGCAGAGAGGTATTTTAAAATACCTCATTTTTGGTTCCGAGTCGGGCTCATTTCTCTCCTTTTATTGGTCCTTTTAATTTTAATTCATCTCCATCTTTTATTTTCACTTTTCTCATTAATTAATTTAATTTTAATTTATATATATTTATTATTTGTTTATTTTTAGATGACAGGTTAATAGTTTTATTTTACCATTTGTCTATTTTTCTTAATGTCCATAAAAATCCAAAAAAACAGTCAATATCCGATAACAGTCTGTCAAATCCAATCTAATTCAAAAAACAGAAACGCGCTTTCATCCCAATCCAAAATGCAGATTTTCAGCTTCTTAAACAAACCCTAATCCTTCATTATAAAACACAACATGCCAGACACAGTAAGGGGGGCGAAAAAAATCACCAGAACACAAATTTTCAAGTTCATCAAAACCTGCAGACATCAACTCGCAAAACGTCATACACACACCAGAACCAAATCGGCCGAACAAACATCAACCCAGGAACAACAAACAAAGAACAAAGAATTAACAGAGAAGAAAGGGAGTAGAAGAGACCACAAAAACACATCACAGAACCACCACCACTCAAATCCGAACCAGATCCGCAAAGAATCAACAAAAAATGTATAATTTTTTTCTAAACTTTAGATCTAGGGCTTTAGGAGTTTTGTTTGGGAATTTTGAGACCAGAAACAGGTAGAAGAGAACAAAAGGAGAAGAAAGCACAAAAAAAATAATAAAAACAGTGGCTCTAGCGGCGGCGCCGCCACCTACGGTGGTCGGCCACCGCGCCGGAGCCACCACCGGCCGTTAACCTCCTCGCCGGAGAAGAAGACAAAATTAGAAAGAGAAGAGAGCTTCTCTCACTAGAGAGAAACGCAAGGGGGAAATGAGTAAAAACGGGTCTTACAACCCTTATATATTCCCTCGAACCGGTTCGGTTCTCCTGGCTTGAACCGAACCGGTCCTAGCCGGTCCCCTGCAAGCCCAACACGTTTTTGCACCCATAAAGCCCATTAACAGCTTTCTTTCACTTCTGCACACCCCATCTTCATGATTGCACCTTTGTTCTATTTTCCTTTTTATTTCTAACATGCAGGTTATTCCGTGTAGCATCTTATTTCTCTATTCACATGCGTTTTTTAGTTTAGTTTCATCATTTTGCATTTCATTGGTTTACTTTTTTTAATTATTTATTTTTATAGAAAGAACGTAGAATGTAAATAGGCTTTAATGTAATTTATTTATTTTTTCCCGCAGACCCTAGAATGTATTATTAGGTTTTTGTAATAACTTAGGTTCATGTGTGTGTGTGTGGGTGTATGCCTTGTCGTTTGTGCTTCGTAGTTTAGGTCAAAGGTCCTCATGTGGTCCAACGCCACTGTGAGTTCCCCGCGCTTTTATTTCTTTCCTGCTCCGTTAAGTTTACTCTGATTCCAATTATTTGAAAACCACAAAAAAATACATATAACAAAAATCACAAAAAAATATTTTTAAACAAACCTTGATCTTAAATCAAGTGATCCTTTTTTTATTTTATTTTCTTAATCAAATGTCAATCAATTTAACTTTATTTTGAGATCACCTTCGTTACTATTAAAAAACACAAACAAATACTCATTTGCCACTTCGGCTTTCTTTCATTTTAAAACATTTTCAAAGATATCATTAAAAAACACTCAACCAATCAAACACAATTTCTACCCCGAACTACGAGGTTTTGATCCCTCACGGGTACGTAGGCAAAGGACACTCGTCCTCTCAAATCAATAAAAATGTAGATAATTAGATTTTTTTTCTTAATCATTTTAAATTTCTTTTTCAAAAAAAGCAAGTAAGTTATAGCACAGAAATTAAATAAAATCAAGAGGTTCTCGTAGAGTACTACGAACATAAAGGATGCTAATACCTTCCCTTTATGTAACCAACCCCCGAACCCTTAATCTTTAAAATGTGGTATTTGAACCCTTTTCCACTTTCTTTTAAAAAATTAAATGTTCAGTCGTGAAATAAAATAGTGAGTCAAAAGCTAATCAAATAGCCTTGATCTCCGAAAAATGACGCGACAGAAATGGCGACTTCACTGGGGATCCCCCTAAGAGGGTTGAGCCTAACTTGGCTTTATTTACATTTTGTGGTATAACTTGCTTAAAAACAAAAATGAAAATACGTGTATATATGTTCTTCCTTCTTCTCTCTCCTTTCTTAACGTGTGTGGTGAGATAAGTCCCCCACCCGGACTTGAGGGAAACATAAGATAGGACGGTGGTATAATCATAGTGCCTTACCAAGAGTGATTTTTGGTTGTGGTACATGTGATAACCCCACTCAATGACTCCCACAACTACGAATAGTGACAAACTCACACGTCCTATGAATGCCGGTGCAGTCAAGAAATACTCTGTCGAAAATAAAAGCTCGATAGGTCGCAAACCTGAAAAAGGGACTTAGGCAAAAATGAGCGTCTCGGTGGACCGAAAACCCGAAAGGGCGGTCCAGGCAAAAATTAGAGACATTAACAAAAATGATTATCCTAATAGATTGAAAACCCGAAAGGGCGGTCCAGGCAAAAAATAGAGACATTAACAAAAATGATTATGCACCTGCAAATCAAAGACTCGGAACAGGGGCATTCAAAGTTGTTAGGGAGAATAGTGGTTATCGTGTTCAATGTACCCTTCACATTACATTTACCATTTTCCAAAATATTTCAAAGATCCGTGGAGCCACGTGATAGGTCCACAAGTGCACGGAAATATCGGTTTTAGTATAAAAGATGTCGAATCCACAGAGACCAATGTCAAGTACCGTTATCTATCGTCACGTTGTTTATCTAAGGTGATGCTAATTAGTTTGGTTGCAAAATTAGGAAAAGTACTTGTTTTTAATTACTTCAAATGACGAGAGCCCGGAATATATTTTGTGTCGACCGTTGATGCTAGCTAAATCGTATTTTATTATTGTAACAGGAAAATATTTTCGTGCGTTAAAAGGATTAAATTAAAGGGGTCGTCAGCTTTCGCGTGTACGACACCGAGTTTTGACCTTGTAATCTATTCGACCGCTTTCACGCGCACACCTTACAACTTCAAAACTCTCTTTGAAAAGAATAATCAATTTACGTTTGAAAAGTTATTTTTAGTAGAAATTTTAATTTAAAGGTACCGTCGGCTTTCGCTCGTCCGTTACCGTATTTTAAACTCACAAACGCCAGCTTTTGAGTGTACGGCCACAAGTTTAAAATAGCATTTTTGAAAATTAGAAATTTCTAAATTAATTAAAGAAAACGCTTTCGCTAAATTTTAAAATCAATTCCTAAAAATTCTACAGGCAGATACAAGTTTCACTCTTTCGATGTGAAACCGGTACCGCGTTATTTCAGCTTTCGCTGTAAATGTTCATCATTAAAAATCAGAATTTTCAGGCTTAAAAATAATTCATGATACAATTACTAATCATACAATTTAACAGAGCATCATTGGTACGACATTCATCACATTCCGGACTCTATAAAAATCTACTCAGACATAATTAAATTATACATAAAACCTAACATTGATAAATTCATGTAAAAACAAAACAATTAAAAGAGATAGAACCTGTATATGGATGGAATCTTTATAGGAAAAGAACAGCCACGTAAATGCAACACAATTGCCCCTTAATGCACAAACAGTAGCGGAAGCATGGAATATGAATGGAAAGGAACAGCTAGCGCAGCAAAAACCAAGATGGAGTGGACAGCAACAATGGAACAGCAAGTAACAATTCACAATTTATAATAGATATGGGCAGTTTGGAATTAAGAAAATCACGTAGCAGCCACAATAATAATCGATTGAATTTGGATAATAATATGATAAAGTGAAGAAAGGTATAATAATAAGAAACTGGAATTTGGGATTCGATTACAGTAATGGAAATTGCAGTTGAAATTTGAGTAACTATTCTTAAAAGAAACTAAAAACCGTAAACAATAATAAGCAATAAGCTGGTTCAAAATTACTTAGTTTCTCTCTAAAAAGCTTGGTGTCCTGGACTGATTCTTGAAGGTTTATTTTATAGCCAAAGGTTCATCAAGGAGTGCTTCTGATCATGTCCAAGGTAGTGGAGAAAATGCAGGAAGTGGGCAAACTGCTTCTGAAACATGGGGAAAGAATTGGTCTGGCTTTTACTTCCCACTAACTTCAGACTTTTAAAACTTTTATTTTCCCTTTTTACCCTTTCTTTCCTTTTTTCGCCGAATTTCATCATTTTGATGCGCGAAGACCTTTAACAGATAAATACCTGAAATAGACACACAATACCATCGTAACATGGCAAAAATTTATAAAATCAAAATCAAAAAAATGTGTAAGTCGAGTCAAAATAATAGTGCATTTTACGTGTTATCAAATTCCCCTACAATTGAACCATTGCTTGTCCTCAAGCAAGAGACAAGGGACAACAGCTACATAATTCAGAAAAATATAATCAACTAAAAACCATTTGCATTTTTATTTTTCAAGGCTTTGTTCTCAAGGTGCATTTATCACAACCTAAACACTTTTCAAGGATCACATCAACCCAACAACAATTTCAAGTGTGTGTGTGTGAAGTCCAGCCTTTTTAGTGCGCCTGTGTAAGAGGTATTATGAGGAAAACAGGTTCTAACTTCAACAGTAAATAAACCGAGAAAAGTTTCTTTTTCATTTCATATAAGAGAGATGGGAATCATTTTGATCATTTGACATTTATACATTTTGGGGAACTGCAGAATTTTTATTGATGTTCAGAGACACCATCTTCACGTGGGAAGCAAGTGAGGCCTACTGCCGACCCCCCAGAGTCAATGATGTCTCCTATATATGTATTTGTTCTGACCCCTTTATGACCAACCATTACCGGTTGTTTTTGTCATTTATTTGATGTCTTGGTGACCAACCATTACCGATTTTTTTTCTCACCTTATTTGACCTTTTTGTTCCCCACACTAACTTATACTACTTTTACTTTGAAACTTTTGAGGGTTAATTTACCACTAAAGTTAGAACGTGTTCCTTAAAATACCTACCTACACACTTGCTCAAAGACTGCAACTTTGTGAATCTCTTAGAGAGAAGGGTTCACAATGAAACTGATATGAGTTTAGTGAGACTTAAAAAGGAAAAAGTGTTTATATGCACAAAATCATCATCAAACTCAACCTTTAAATAAGAGAAACAACAACAAACATTTTTTTTATTTTGGGAATTTTTAGTTGGTTCAAGAAACGGGAGAATTAAATAACAAAGCAAAAACACAAGCATAAATGACTCGACATCACATGCATTGACTCGATAAAACTACATTATTAATAAAAATGAAAATCCTAAACTATTAAGGTGGGAAATTCCTCCCCCACACTTAAAACCTACATTGACCTCAATGTAAATAAACAAAAATATGAGAAAAAGAAAGATATTACCGAGCAAGATCAATCGTCGATAGAATCAACTGGGGCATGTACATACGCCTGATCATGAAGTGGTTTGTACCTGCGGAAATGTTAGCATGAAAATATGGGGGAGGGGTGGATTATGGTGTTGATCATCTTCGATTGCATCTTTTTATTCACTAATTTGACTAAACTAAACTAAACTTAAACTCGTGGGTTGCCTCCCACGCAGCGCTTCATTTAACGTCAGTAGCTCGACGCCTTACTCAGCTTTCAGGGTTTTGTCAAGGCGTAAAGAACGCCTTTCTCAACATCTTCCCCAGAGGTATAATGTTTTAACTTCTGGCCATTCACAGTAAATGGGCCGGTGGATTCACTCCACACTTCGACTGCGCCAGACGGCATTACTTTTATCACTTGAAACGGCCCGGACCAACGAGAGCGGAGCTTTCCAGGGAATAATTTCAACCTGGAGTTAAAAAGTAATACAACCTCCCCCTCTATAAATTCTCTCCTGATTATACGCCTATCATGCCATTTTTTTGTTCTTTCTTTGTAAATCTTGGCATTCTCATAGGCGTCTAATCTTAGCTCTTCCAATTCATTCAACTCTAATACCCTTTTTCCCCCGGCGACTTTGTAATCCATGTTAAGGGCTTTAATAGCCCAATATGCTTTATGCTCAAGTTCCACCGGAAGATGGCAAGACTTCCCATAAACTAATTTGAAAGGGGTGGTCCCAATAGGCGTCTTGTAGGCGGTTCTATAAGCCCAGAGTGCATCATCAAGCTTGGCAGCCCAGTCTTTCCTAGAAGTTGAGACAGTTTTCTCAAGGATGGACTTAATTTCTCGGTTAGAGACTTCCACTTGGCTGCTTGTTTGTGGATGATATGGGGTTGCGACTCTGTGCTTCACTCCATACTTATGTAGCAAATTTTCAAATTGCCTCGAAATGAAGTGAGATCCACCATCACTTATGACCAGCCTTGGGACTCCGAATCTAGGGAAGATTATTTTCTTAAACATTTTAATCACAACTCGTGTATCATTGGTAGGAGAGGCGATGGCCTCTATCCATTTTGACACATAGTCCACTGCGACGAGTATGTATTGGTTTCCCATGGAGGACGGGAAGGGTCCCATGAAGTCAATTCCCCACACGTCGAAGGTTTCGACCTCTAGAATGTTCTTGAGCGGCATTTCATTTCTTTTGGAAATGTTCCCCGTGCGCTGGCACTGGTCACACTTCGCAACAAACGTATGAACATCCTTAAAAATGTTGGGC
The DNA here is from genome assembly GCA_946800305.1 of Medicago arabica. Taxonomy (NCBI): domain Eukaryota; kingdom Viridiplantae; phylum Streptophyta; class Magnoliopsida; order Fabales; family Fabaceae; genus Medicago; species Medicago arabica. The sequence continues at coordinate 17,529,811 of OX326967.1, forward strand.
CAGTAGAGCCCTGCTTGGAGGATCTTATAAGTAGTCTTGGACGTGCTTGCATGCCCACCGTAGGGTGACGCATGACAGTGGGTAAGGACACTCTCCACTTCTTCCTCAGGGATGCATCGACGGAAGATACCGTCAGCGCCTCTTTTGAATAAGAGGGGCTCATCCCAATAGTAATGTTTCAGATTATGAAAGAACCTTTTCTTCCGCTGATAGTCCATGTCAGGAGGTAAAACTCCAGCAGCGAGGTAGTTGACAAAGTCAGCATACCAGGGTGTCATAGTCTTTACGGACGCTATCAGCCTATCATCAGGGAAGGAGTCATCCAAAGGTAACTCCTCTCGCTTGATGTCACTCAACCTAGACAAATGGTCTGCTACCACATTCTCTGTTCCTTTTTTATCACGGATCTCAAGATCAAACTCTTGTAGTAGCAGAATCCATCGAATCAACCTAGGCTTTGCGTCTTTCTTGCTCAACACATACCTTATGGCAGCATGGTCAGTGTAGACTATAATTTTTGAACCTACCTAGTAAGATCGAAATTTGTCAATAGCATAGACAATGGCTAGAATCTCTTTCTCAGTAGTAGCATAATTTATTTGAGCTTCATCCAGGGTTCTGCTGGCGTAATAGATCGCATGCATCTTTTTATCCTTCCGTTGTCCTAAGACAGCTCCAACTGCATAGTCACTTGCATCGCACATAATCTCAAAGGGAAGACTCCAATCTGGAGGTTGCATTATAGGTGCAGAGATTAGTGCTTGCTTGAGCTTGTGGAAGGACTCAAGGCATTGTTCATCAAAGATGAACTCTGCGTCCTTCATGAGCAAGCCTGTCAGAGGCTTAGTTATCTTAGAGAAGTCCTTAATGAAACGCCGGTAAAAACCAGCATGACCTAGAAAACTTCGGACTTCTTTCACTGTGGTGGGAGGTGTTAGCCTCTCAATCACTTCAATTTTTGCTCTGTCAACCTCTATCCCTCATTCTGACACTACGTGTCCGAGGACTATGCCTTCCTTTACCATGAAATGGCATTTTTCCCAGTTCAGCACTAGGTTGACTTTAACACATCTTTCTAAAATTTTGTCCAGATTACTCAGACAACCCTCAAAGCTTGGCCCGCATACTGAGAAGTCATCCATGAAGACCTCCATAACGTCCTCTAGGAAATCTCCAAAGATTGCCATCATGCATCTCTGAAAGGTGGCGGGAGCATTGCATAGCCCAAAAGGCATTCGTCGATAGGCAAATGTTCCATAAGGGCATGTGAAGGTCGTCTTTTCTTGGTCACTCGGGTGGATAGGGATCTGAAAGAATCCCGAGTAACCATCAAGATAGCAAAAATAGGAATGCTTAGCTAGGCGTTCAAGCATTTGGTCTATGAATGGGAGAGGAAAGTGGTCTTTCCTTGTGGCCTTGTTTAGTTTCCTGTAGTCTATACACATACGCCATCCAGTGGTTGTACGTGTGGCCACAGACTCTCCCTTTTCATTCTTTACCACTGTCATCCCTCCTTTCTTTGGTACTACATGAACTGGACTCACCCACTTGCTGTCCGAGATGGGGTATATCACCCCTGCATCTAGAAGCTTCAGTACTTCTTTTTTAACAACCTCACTCATGTTCGGGTTCAGCCTTCTTTGATGTTCTCTAGAGGGTTTGTAGTCCTCTTCGAGTAGAATTTTATGCATACAAATTGAAGGCTAATACCTTTGAGGTCATCGATCGAGTACCCTATTGCTTCTAGGTATTTTCTTAGCACAACAAGCAGTTTCTCAGTTTCCATCTCTCCTAAATCGGCACTCACAATGACTGGTTGGTTAGGTCCTAGGAATTCATACCTAAGGTTTTTAGGTAGCTCTTTCATTTCGACTTTCGGCTGCTCTTGAGTTGGAGCGGGAAGAATAACGAGACATTCATTTTGATAAACCGGATTTACATCCAATTCCTCTTGACGGGGACTTGCCTCATCTCCCTCTGTTTCAGGCAAGGACACGTCCATTCTCTCAGTGGGAGGTGGTCCTGACGCATGCTCCTTAATGCATTCATCAATTATATCAACTAAGCAAGCTGTGTCATTAATGGATGGGTTTTTCATGAATTTAGACAAGATGAACTCGATCTTTTCATCCCCGACCTCGAAGGTAAGCTTTCCTTTCTTTACATCTATGATGGCACCAGCCGTAGCTAGGAAGGGTCTGCCTAAGATGATTGGGATATACGAGTCTTCAGTGATGTCCATTACCACAAAATCGGTGGGAATGTACAACTGGCCGATTCTTAACGGTACATCCTCCAGTATTCCTACTATGTACTTAATAGATCGATCAGCCAGCTGTAGAGACATCTTGGTCGGTTTTAGCTCCCCTAGGTTGAGTCTCTCACATATGGAAAGAGGCATAATACTCACACTAGCGCCTAAATCACAGAGCGCTTTATCGATGACGTAGTTGCCAATAACACAAGGAATTGAAAAACTCCCTGGATCTTTCAATTTGGGTGGCATCTTATTCTGGATGATAGCGCTACACTCTTCAGTGAGTGCTACGGTATCATCGTCATCGATTTTTTCTCTTATTTGTCAAAATTTCTTTTAAAAACTTGGCATAAGAGGGCATTTGAGTAATTGCCTCTGTGAAAGGGATATTTACGTGGAGCTTCTTCAAGAGCTCCATGAATTTCTTAAACTGACCCTCACTCTTTAACTTAGCAAGTCTATGAGGAAATGGGATTGGAGGTTTGTAAGGGGGTGGAGGTATATAGGGTTTCTCTTTTTCTTCCTCCACCACCTCCTTTCTCTTTTGGATTTGATCACTCTCAGTAGGCACAAACTCTTCCTCATCACCTTTCTTCTCACTTGGGCTCTCTAACTCTTTTCCACTGCGCAAAGTAACAGCGTTCAATTCCCCTTTTGGGTTTGGTTGAGGTTTCGCAGGGAAGGTTCCCGAAGGCGCAGCTGCTCGTTGTTGGGCCACTTGAGCAATTTGTGTTTCCAACATTTTGTTATGGGTGGCCAATGTGTCAACTTCAGACGCAAGCTGCTTAATCATTTCATTTGTATGAATGTTTTGATTCATGAACTCTTTGTTTTGCTGAGTCTGAGCCAAGACGAAGTTTTCCATCATAAGTTCCAGGTTTGACTTTTTAGGAACCACAGGAGTGACAGGGGCTCCTCTTTGGCCTTGAAAACCAGGGGGTGTTGCAGGTGCAGGACTTGGCGCAAAGGTAGGATTGTTATTCTTGTAGGAAAAATTAGGGTGGTTTCTCAATCCAGGGTTGTACGTGTTAGAGTACGGGTTACCTTGCGCATAGTTTGCCTGATCGGTTTCAGCTAGCAATTGACACTCAGCAGCGATGTGTCCAAGGACTCCACAAATTTCACAATTTGGAGTCACAGCAGCAGCAATAGCTGGTGGGGCGAGGGACATGTTGTCAAGCTTATGGTACAACGCATCCACTCTAGCATTCACGTGGTCAAGGTTGCTAACTTCGTATATTCCTGCTTTGGGTTGTGTTTTCTCCACTTGAGCGCGTTCGCTCCCCCACTGGTAATGGTTTTGCGCCATGTCTTCGATAAGGGCATAGGCGTCATTAAACGGTTTGTTCATGAGAGCACCTCCTGCAGCGGCATCAAGGGTCATTCTTGTGTTGTACAATAGACCATTGTAGAAGGTATGAATTATGAGCCACTTTTCTAGTCCGTGGTGTGGGCAAGCTCATTAATTCCTTGTATCTCTCCCATGCTTCGAAAAGCGACTCACCGTCTGTCTGCCTAAAGCAGGTGATTTGGTTCCTGAGTTGTGCCGTTTTGCTCGGTGGAAAATATCTAGCAAGGAACGCTTTCTTGAGTTCATTCCATGTCGATATGGAATTAGACGGTAGGGATTGTAGCCACGATCTGGCTCGGTCCCTAAGGGAGAAAGGGAATAAACGCAGGCGAATGGCTTCGGGATCGACGCCATTGCACTTAAGTGTATTAGCGAACTGCACAAAGACAGAAAGGTGCAAGTTCGGATCCTCCGTCGGGTTTCCGGAGAATTGGTTCTGCTGTACGATTTGCAGCAGAGAAGGTTTGAGTTCGAAATTGTTCGCCGCAATCGCGGGACGAACAATGCTTGTATGAGGCTCCTCATCAGAGGGCACAACGAATTCCTTAAGTGGCCGATTATCGTTAGCGTCGCCCATTTCTGTCTGCGTTTCAGACTCTAAAGGTGTTTCAAGTTGTAGTCGGCGTCTTACTCGGAAGTAGCGCTCAATTTCGTCTATGGGTCTAACAAGATTATCGGCACTGCGGATTCTTCGCATACAATTTTTTTTTTGTTTTAAATAAAAAACAAATAAAATGCCTTAGTCTATACGGTGTGACAACGGAGTTACGATATTGTCAAAATTGGTCCCCGGCAACGGCGCCAAAAACTTGATAGGTCCGCAAGTGCACGGAAATATCGGTTTTAGTATAAAAGATGTCGAATCCACAGAGAACAATGTCAAGTACCGTTATCTATCGTCACGTTGTTTATCTAAGGTGATGCTAATTAGTTTGGTTGCAAAATTAGGAAAAGTACTTGTTTTTAATTACTTCAAATGACGAGAGCCCGGAATATAATTTGTGTCGACCGTTGATGCTAGCTAATTCGTATTTTATTATTGTAACAGGAAAATATTTTCGCGTGTTAAAAGGATTAAATTAAAGGGGTCGTCAGCTTTCGCGTGTACGACACTGAGTTTTGACCTTGTAATCTATTCGACCGCTTTCACGCGCACACCTTACAACTTCAAAACTCTCTTTGAAAAGAATAATCAATTTACGTTTGAAAAGTTATTTTTAGTAGAAATTTTAATTTAAAGGTACCGTCGGCTTTCGCTCGTCCGTTACCGTATTTTAAACTCACAAACGCCAGCTTTCGCGTGTACGGCCACAAGTTTAAAATAGCATTTTTGAAAATTAGAAATTTCTAAATTAATTAAAGAAAACGCTTTCGCTAAATTTTAAAATCAATTCCTAAAAATTCTACAGGCAGATACAAGTTTCACTCTTTCGATGTGAAACCGGTACCGCGTTATTTCAGCTTTCGCTGTAAATGTTCATCATTAAAAATCAGAATTTTCAGGCTTAAAAATAATTCATGATACAATTACTAATCATACAATTTAACAGAGCATCATTGGTACGACATTCATCACATTCCGGACTCTATAAAAATCTACTCAGACATAATTAAATTATACATAAAACCTAACATTGATAAATTCATGTAAAAACAAAACAATTAAAAGAGATAGAACCTGTATATGGATGGAATCTTTATAGGAAAAGAACAGCCACGTAAATGCAACACAATTGCCCCTTAATGCACAAACAGTAGCGGAAGCATGGAATATGAATGGAAAGGAACAGCTAGCGCAGCAAAAACCAAGATGGAGTGGACAGCAACAATGGAACAGCAAGTAACAATTCACAATTTATAATAGATATGGGCAGTTTGGAATTAAGAAAATCACGTAGCAGCCACAATAATAATCGATTGAATTTGGATAATAATATGATAAAGTGAAGAAAGGTATAATAATAAGAAACTGGAATTTGGGATTCGATTACAGTAATGGAAATTGCAGTTGAAATTTGAGTAACTATTCTTAAAAGAAACTAAAAACCGTAAACAATAATAAGCAATAAGCTGGTTCAAAATTACTTAGTTTCTCTCTAAAAAGCTTGGTGTCCTGGACTGATTCTTGAAGGTTTATTTTATAGCCAAAGGTTCATCAAGGAGTGCTTCTGATCATGTCCAAGGTAGTGGAGAAAATGCAGGAAGTGGGCAAACTGCTTCTGAAACATGGGGAAAGAATTGGTCTGGCTTTTACTTCCCACTAACTTCAGACTTTTAAAACTTTTATTTTCCCTTTTTACCCTTTCTTTCCTTTTTTCGCCGAATTTCATCATTTTGATGCGCGAAGACCTTTAACAGATAAATACCTGAAATAGACACACAATACCATCGTAACATGGCAAAAATTTATAAAATCAAAATCAAAAAAATGTGTAAGTCGAGTCAAAATAATAGTGCATTTTACGTGTTATCAAATTCCCCTACAATTGAACCATTGCTTGTCCTCAAGCAAGAGACAAGGGACAACAGCTACATAATTCAGAAAAATATAATCAACTAAAAACCATTTGCATTTTTATTTTTCAAGGCTTTGTTCTCAAGGTGCATTTATCACAACCTAAACACTTTTCAAGGATCACATCAACCCAACAACAATTTCAAGTGTGTGTGTGTGAAGTCCAGCCTTTTTAGTGCGCCTGTGTAAGAGGTATTATGAGGAAAACAGGTTCTAACTTCAACAGTAAATAAACCGAGAAAAGTTTCTTTTTCATTTCATATAAGAGAGATGGGAATCATTTTGATCATTTGACATTTATACATTTTGGGGAACTGCAGAATTTTTATTGATGTTCAGAGACACCATCTTCACGTGGGAAGCAAGTGAGGCCTACTGCCGACCCCCCAGAGTCAATGATGTCTCCTATATATGTATTTGTTCTGACCCCTTTATGACCAACCATTACCGGTTGTTTTTGTCATTTATTTGATGTCTTGGTGACCAACCATTACCGGTTTTTTTTTTCCACCTTATTTGACCTTTTTGTTCCCCACACTAACTTATACTACTTTTACTTTGAAACTTTTGAGGGTTAATTTACCACTAAAGTTAGAACGTGTTCCTTAAAATACCTACCTACACACTTGCTCAAAGACTGCAACTTTGTGAATCTCTTAGAGAGAAGGGTTCACAATGAAACTGATATGAGTTTAGTGAGACTTAAAAAGGAAAAAGTGTTTATATGCACAAAATCATCATCAAACTCAACCTTTAAATAAGAGAAACAACAACAAACATTTTTTTTATTTTGGGAATTTTTAGTTGGTTCAAGAAACGGGAGAATTAAATAACAAAGCAAAAACACAAGCATAAATGACTCGACATCACATGCATTGACTCGATAAAACTACATTATTAATAAAAATGAAAATCCTAAACTATTAAGGTGGGAAATTCCTCCCCCACACTTAAAACCTACATTGACCTCAATGTAAATAAACAAAAATATGAGAAAAAGAAAGATATTACCGAGCAAGATCAATCGTCGATAGAATCAACTGGGGCATGTACATACGCCTGATCATGAAGTGGTTTGTACCTGCGGAAATGTTAGCATGAAAATATGGGGGAGGGGTGGATTATGGTGTTGATCATCTTCGATTGCATCTTTTTATTCACTAATTTGACTAAACTAAACTAAACTTAAACTCGTGGGTTGCCTCCCACGCAGCGCTTCCTTTAACGTCGGTAGCTCGACGCCTTACTCAGCTTTCAGGGTTTTGTCAAGGCGTAAAGAACGCCTTTCTCAACATCTTCCCCAGAGGTATAATGTTTTAACCTCTGGCCATTCACAGTAAATGGGCCGGTGGATTCACTCCACACTTCGACTGCGCCAGACGGCATTACTTTTATCACTTGAAACGGCCCGGACCAACGAGAGCGGAGCTTTCCAGGGAATAATTTCAACCTGGAGTTAAAAAGTAATACAACCTCCCCCTCTATAAATTCTCTCCTGATTATACGCCTATCATGCCATTTTTTTGTTCTTTCTTTGTAAATCTTGGCATTCTCAGAGGCATCTAATCTTAGCTCTTCCAATTCATTCAACTCTAATACCCTTTTTCCCCCGGCGACTTTGTAATCCATGTTAAGGGCTTTAATAGCCCAATATGCTTTATGCTCAAGTTCCACCGGAAGATGGCAAGACTTCCCATAAACTAATTTGAAAGGGGTGGTCCCAATAGGCGTCTTGTAGGCGGTTCTATAAGCCCATAGTGCATCATCAAGCTTGGCGGCCCAGTCTTTCCTAGAAGTTGAGACAGTTTTCTCAAGGATGGACTTAATTTCTCGGTTAGAGACTTCCACTTGGCCGCTTGTTTGTGGATGATATGGGGTTGCGACTCTGTGCTTCACTCCATACTTATGTAGCAAATTTTCAAATTGCCTCGAAATGAAGTGAGATCCACCATCACTTATGACCAGCCTTGGGACTCCGAATCTAGGGAAGATTATTTTCTTAAACATTTTAATCACAACTCGTGTATCATTGGTAGGAGAGGCGATGGCCTCTATCCATTTTGACACATAGTCCACTGCGACGAGTATGTATTGGTTTCCCATGGAGGACGGGAAGGGTCCCATGAAGTCAATTCCCCACACGTCGAAGGTTTCGACCTCTAGAATGTTCTTGAGCGGCATTTCATTTCTTTTGGAAATGTTCCCCGTGCGCTGGCACTGGTCACACTTCGCAACAAACGCATGAACATCCTTAAAAATGTTGGGCCAGTAGAGCCCTGCTTGGAGGATCTTATAAGTAGTCTTGGACGTGCTTGCATGCCCACCGTAGGGTGACGCATGACAGTGGGTAAGGACACTCTCCACTTCTTCCTCAGGGATGCATCGACGGAAGATACCGTCAGCGCCTCTTTTGAATAAGAGGGGCTCATCCCAATAGTAATGTTTCAGATTATGAAAGAACCTTTTCTTCCGCTGATAGTCCATGTCAGGAGGTAAAACTCCAGCAGCGAGGTAGTTGACAAAGTCAGCATACCAGGGTGTCATAGTCTTTACGGACGCTATCAGCCTATCATCAGGGAAGGAGTCATCCAAAGGTAACTCATCTCGCTTGATGTCACTCAACCTAGACAAATGGTCTGCTACCACATTCTCTGTTCCTTTTTTATCACGGATCTCAAGATCAAACTCTTGTAGTAGCAGAATCCATCGAATCAACCTAGGCTTTGCGTCTTTCTTGCTCAACAGATACCTTATGGCAGCATGGTCAGTGTAGACTATAATTTTCGAACCTACCAAGTAAGATCGAAATTTGTCAATAGCATAGACAATGGCTAGAAGCTCTTTCTCAGTAGTAGCATAATTTATTTGAGCTTCATCCAGGGTTCTGCTGGCGTAATAGATCGCATGCATCTTTTTATCCTTCCGTTGTCCTAAGACAGCTCCAACTGCATAGTCACTTGCATCGCACATAATCTCAAAGGGAAGACTCCAATCTGGAAGTTGCATTATAGGTGCAGAGATTAGTGCTTGCTTGAGCTTGTGGAAGGACTCAAGGCATTGTTCATCAAAGATGAACTCTGCGTCCGTCATGAGCAAGCCTGTCAGAGGCTTAGTTATCTTAGAGAAGTCCTTAATGAAACGCCGGTAAAAACCAGCATGACCTAGAAAACTTCGGACTTCTTTCACTGTGGTGGGAGGTGTTAGCCTCTCAATCACTTCAATTTTTGCTCTGTCAACCTCTATCCCTCGTTCTGACACTACGTGTCCGAGGACTATGCCTTCCTTTACCATGAAATGGCATTTTTCCCAGTTCAACACTAGGTTGACTTTAACACATCTTTCTAAAATTTTGTCCAGATTACTCAGACAACCCTCAAAGCTTGGCCCGCATACAATGAAGTCATCCATGAAGACCTCCATAACGTCCTCTAGGAAATCTCCAAAGATTGCCATCATGCATCTCTGAAAGGTGGCGGGAGCATTGCATAGCCCAAAAGGCATTCGTCGATAGGCAAATGTTCCATAAGGGCATGTGAAGGTCGTCTTTTCTTGGTCACTCGGGTGGATAGGGATCTGAAAGAATCCCGAGTAACCATCAAGATAGCAAAAATAGGAATGCTTAGCTAGGCGTTCAAGCATTTGGTCTATGAATGGGAGAGGGAAGTGGTCTTTCCTTGTGGCCTTGTTTAGTTTCCTGTAGTCTATACACATACGCCATCCAGTGGTTGTACGTGTGGCCACAGACTCTCCCTTTTCATTCTTTACCACTGTCATCCCTCCTTTCTTTGGTACTACATGAACTGGACTCACCCACTTGCTGTCCGAGATGGGGTATATCACCCCTGCATCTAGAAGCTTCAGTACTTCTTTTTTAACAACCTCACTCATGTTCGGGTTCAGCCTTCTTTGATGTTCTCTAGAGGGTTTGTAGTCATCTTCGAGTAGAATTTTATGCATACAAATTGAAGGGCTAATACCTTTGAGGTCATCGATCGAGTACCCTATTGCTTCTGGGTATTTTCTTAGCACAACAAGCAGTTTCTCAGTTTCCATCTCTCCTAAATCGGCACTCACAATGACTGGTTGGTTAGGTCCTAGGAATTCATACCTAAGGTTTTTAGGTAGCTCTTTCATTTCGACTTTCGGCTGCTCTTGAGTTGGAGCGGGAAGAATAACGAGACATTCATTTTGATAAACCGGATTTACATCCAATTCCTCTTGACGGGGACTTGCCTCATCTCCCTCTGTTTCAGGCAAGGACACGTCCATTCTCTCAGTGGGAGGTGGTCCTGACGCATGCTCCTTAATGCATTCATCAATTATATCAACTAAGCAAGCTGTGTCATTAATGGATGGGTTTTTCATGAATTTAGACAAGATGAACTCGATCTTTTTATCCCCGACCTCGAAGGTAAGCTTTCCTTTCTTTACATCTATGATGGCACCAGCCGTAGCTAGGAAGGGTCTGCCTAAGATGATTGGGATATACGAGTCTTCAGTGATGTCCATTACCACAAAATCGGTGGGAATGTACAACTGGCCGATTCTTAACGGTACATCCTCCAGTATTCCTACTATGTACTTAATAGATCGATCAGCCAGCTGTAGAGACATCTTGGTCGGTTTTAGCTCCCCTAGGTTGAGTCTCTCACATATGGAAAGAGGCATAATACTCACACTAGCGCCCAAATCACAGAGCGCTTTATCGATGACGTAGTTGCCAATAACACAAGGAATTGAAAAACTCCCTGGATCTTTCAATTTGGGTGGCATCTTATTCTGGATGATAGCGCTACACTCTTCAGTGAGTGCTACGGTATCATCGTCATCGATTTTTCTCTTATTTGTCAAAATTTCTTTTAAAAACTTGGCATAAGAGGGCATTTGAGTAATTGCCTCTGTGAAAGGGATATTTACGTGGAGCTTCTTCAAGAGCTCCATGAATTTCTTAAACTGACCGTCACTCTTTGACTTAGCAAGTCTATGAGGAAATGGGATTGGAGGTTTGTAAGGGGGTGGAGGTATATAGGGTTTCTCTTTTTCTTCCTCCACCACCTCCTTTCTCTTTTGGATTTGATCACTCTCAGTAGGCACAAACTCCTCCTCATCACCTTTCTTCTCACTTGGGCTCTCTAACTCTTTTCCACTGCGCAAAGTAACAGCGTTCAATTCCCCTTTTGGGTTTGGTTGAGGTTGCGCAGGGAAGGTTCCCGAAGGCGCAGCTGCTCGTTGTTGGGCCACTTGAGCAATTTGTGTTTCCAACATTTTGTTATGGGTGGCCAATGTGTCAACTTTAGACGCAAGATGCTTAATCATTTCATTTGTATGAATGTTTTGATTCATGAACTCTTTGTTTTGCTGAGTCTGAGCCAAGACGAAGTTTTCCATCATAAGTTCCAGGTTTGACTTTTTAGGAACCGCAGGAGTGACAGGGGCTCCTCTTTGGCCTTGAAAACCAGGGGGTGTTGCAGGTGCAGGACTTGGCGCAAAGGTAGGATTGTTATTCTTGTAGGAAAAATTAGGGTGGTTTCTCAATCCAGGGTTGTACGTGTTAGAGTACGGGTTACCTTGCGCATAGTTTGCCTGATCGGTTTCAGCTAGCAATTGACACTCAGCAGCGATGTGTCCAAAGACTCCACAAATTTCACAATTTGGAGTCACAGCAGCAGCAATAGCTGGTGGGGCGAGGGACATGTTGTCAAGCTTATGGTACAACGCATCCACTCTAGCATTCACGTGGTCAAGGTTGCTAACTTCATATATTCCTGCTTTGGGTTGTGTTTTCTCCACTTGAGCGCGTTCGCTCCCCCACTGGTAATGGTTTTGCGCCATGTCTTCGATAAGGGCATAGGCGTCATTAAACGGTTTGTTCATGAGAGCACCTCCTGCAGCGGCATCAAGGGTCATTCTTGTGTTGTACAATAGACCATTGTAGAAGGTATGAATTATGAGCCACTTTTCTAGTCCGTGGTGTGGGCAAGCTCTCATTAATTCCTTGTATCTCTCCCATGCTTCGAAAAGCGACTCACCGTCTGTCTGCCTAAAGCAGGTGATTTGGTTCCTGAGTTGTGCCGTTTTGCTCGGCGGAAAATATCTAGCAAGGAACGCTTTCTTGAGTTCATTCCATGTCGATATGGAATTAGACGGTAGGGATTGTAGCCACGATCTGGCTCGGTCCCTAAGGGAGAAAGGGAATAAACGCAGGCGAATGGCTTCGGGATCGACGCCATTGCACTTAAGTGTATTAGCGAACTGCACAAAGACAGAAAGGTGCAAGTTCGGATCCTCCGTCGGGTTTCCGGAGAATTGGTTCTGCTGTACGATTTGCAGCAGAGAAGGTTTGAGTTCGAAATTGTTCGCCGCAATCGCGGGACGAACAATGCTCGTATGAGGCTCCTCATCAGAGGGCACAACGAATTCCTTAAGTGGCCGATTATCGTTAGCGTCGCCCATTTCTGTCTGCGTTTCAGACTCTAAAGGTGTTTCAAGTTGTAGTCGGCGTCTTACTCGGAAGTAGCGCTCAATTTCGTCTATGGGTCTAACAAGATTATCGGCACTGCGGATTCTTCGCATACAATTTTTTTTTTGTTTTAAATAAAAAACAAATAAAATGCCTTAGTCTATACGGTGTGACAACGGAGTTACGATATTGTCAAAATTGGTCCCCGGCAACGGCGCCAAAAACTTGATAGGTCCGCAAGTGCACGGAAATATCGGTTTTAGTATAAAAGATGTCGAATCCACAGAGACCAATGTCAAGTACCGTTATCTATCGTCACGTTGTTTATCTAAGGTGATGCTAATTAGTTTGGTTGCAAAATTAGGAAAAGTACTTGTTTTTAATTACTTCAAATGACGAGAGCCCGGAATATAATTTGTGTCGACCGTTGATGCTAGCTAATTCGTATTTTATTATTGTAACAGGAAAATATTTTCGCGCGTTAAAAGGATTAAATTAAAGGGGTCGTCAGCTTTCGCGTGTACGACACTGAGTTTTGACCTTGTAATCTATTCGACCGCTTTCACGCGCACACCTTACAACTTCAAAACTCTCTTTGAAAAGAATAATCAATTTACGTTTGAAAAGTTATTTTTAGTAGAAATTTTAATTTAAAGGTACCGTCGGCTTTCGCTCGTCCGTTACCGTATTTTAAACTCACAAACGCCAGCTTTCGCGTGTACGGCCACAAGTTTAAAATAACATTTTTGAAAATTAGAAATTTCTAAATTAATTAAAGAAAACGCTTTCGCTAAATTTTAAAATCAATTCCTAAAAATTCTACAGGCAGATACAAGTTTCACTCTTTCGATGTGAAACCGGTACCGCGTTATTTCAGCTTTCGCTGTAAATGTTCATCATTAAAAATCAGAATTTTCAGGCTTAAAAATAATTCATGATACAATTACTAATCATACAATTTAACAGAGCATCATTGGTACGACATTCATCACATTCCGGACTCTATAAAAATCTACTCAGACATAATTAAATTATACATAAAACCTAACATTGATAAATTCATGTAAAAACAAAACAATTAAAAGAGATAGAACCTGTATATGGATGGAATCTTTATAGGAAAAGAACAGCCACGTAAATGCAACACAATTGCCCCTTAATGCACAAACAGTAGTGGAAGCATGGAATATGAATGGAAAGGAACAGCTAGCGCAGCAAAAACCAAGATGGAGTGGACAGTAACAATGGAACAACAAGTAACAATTCACAATTTATAATAGATATGGGCAGTTTGGAATTAAGAAAATCACGTAGCAGCCACAATAATAATCGATTGAATTTGGATAATAATATGATAAAGTGAAGAAAGGTATAATAATAAGAAACTGGAATTTGGGATTCGATTACAGTAATGGAAATTGCAGTTGAAATTTGAGTAACTATTCTTAAAAGAAACTAAAAACCGTAACCAATAATAAGCAATATGCTGGTTCAGAATTACTTAGTTTCTCTCTAAAAAGCTTGGTGTCCTGGACTGATTCTTGAAGGTTTATTTTATAGCCAAAGGTTCATCAAGGAGTGCTTCTGATCATGTCCAAGGTAGTGGAGAAAATGCAGGAAGTGGGCAAACTGCTTCTGAAACATGGGGAAAGAATTGGTCTGGCTTTTACTTCCCACTAACTTCAGACTTTTAAACCTTTTATTTTCCCTTTTTACCCTTTCTTTCCTTTTTCGCCGAATTTCATCATTTTGACGCGCGGAGACCTTTAACAGATAAATACCTGAAATAGACACACAATACCATCGTAACATGGCAAAAATTTATAAAATCAAAATCAAAAAAATGTGTAAGTCGATTCAAAATAATAGTGCATTTTACGTGTTATCACCACGCCATTGGCAGGCCACCACTCAAATATATAAGTTTGAGCATGTACCCATTTATTTGGAACTCTCATTTATTCAATTTACAAAATTTCTTCTATTTTTATGGCAATACTTGAAGCAAAAATTTTCAAAATACAAAACTTCTTTTACATCTTTTGAAAAAATGTGAACAACAAACACACTTTCTTTGAGCTCGTGAGTAGGTGAAGCATGCATCAGCAGCCGCCTTGAGAACGGTTACACTCCGGAAGGGAATTATGGCTAAGCACTATGGAAAGGACCTCTGCTTTGAGCAAGATGCAGTCACAATCCGAAAATACAAAAAAACAAAAAAATGAAAGCTCGCTAAGTCGAAAACCTGAAAAGGCGACTTAGGCAATAGAGAGCGTCCCGGTGGACTGAAAACCCGAAAGGGCGGTCCAGGCAAAAGTTAGGGATTTAAAAAAAAAACAAAAAGCCAAAATACAAAAAGGAGCGTGACTGCTGGGGCATACCAATGGATTGACACTCTATGCAAATGGCGACTTCTTCCATATTTTTGGTTAACAATGGACTTTCTCCCTATGAAGCATCAATGGCTACCTTGTACTGGCCTTTACCCCATCAACGGCTCGATTTGTTCACAATAATATCATTTTCAAGGAAATTTGCCGAGTGTTTGTACTGCGATGTCAGTCATACAAGTTATATTCATATATTCATACATCAATACTCTCGCATATTCATACACGACATATACACCGCATCATTTATACACGGTTTCATCAGTCACCTAGAATCTTGCTTGGTCGTATCCCTTCAGTTCGATCCTCACTCCTCATTGTGCCAAGCGAATAGGTTGCAACCACCTTTTGTTATCCTTTGTGCCAAGTGAATAACTTGCAAACACCTTTTTATCTTCTTGTGTCAAGCGGAGAGCTGACAACCACCTTTCAAGTACCTTTTATTACCTTTTGAGTCAGGTTAATGCCCTGCAAATACCTGTTCAGTCAGGTTAATACCCTGCAATTACCTTTTCAGTCAAGTTAATACCCTGCAATCACCTTTTGAGCCAGGTTAATACCCTGCAATTACCTTTTCAGTCAGGTTCATACCCTGCAATTAGCTTTTCAGTCAGGTTAATACCCTGCAAGTACCTTTTTAGTCAGGTTAATACCCTGCAATTACCTTTTCAGTCAGGTTAATACCCTGCAATCACCTTTTGAGCCAGGTTAATACCCTGCAATTACCTTTTCAGTCAGGTTAATCCCCTGCAATCACCTTTTCAGTCAGGTTAATACCTTGCAATCACCTTTTCAGTCAGGTTAATAACCTGCAATTACCCTTTCAGTCAGGTTAATAGCTTGCATATACCTTTTGAGTCAGGTTAATACCCTGCATTTACCTTTTGAGTCAGGTTAATAACCTGCAGTTACCTTTTCAGTCAGGTTAATAGCCTGCAAATACCTTTTCTGCTAGGTTCATAGCCTGCAAAACATTTCAGTCAGGTTAATACCCTGCCATTACCTTTTAAGTCAGGTTAATACCCTGCAATTACCTTTTGAGTCAGGTTAATAACCTTCAATTACCTTTTCAGTCAGGTTAATAACCTGCAAATACATTTGAGTCAGGTTAATACCCTGCAAATACATTTCAGTCAGGCTTATACCCTGCAATTACCTTTTCATGTCAGATTAATACCCTGCAATTACCTTTTCAGTTAGGTTAATAACCTGCAATTACCCTGCAATTACCTTTTCATCAAAAATGTCATCCTCAGTGTGTCTGGTCAAGAGATGTCACCCGTCAGTTTCAAGCCGACAGTCCTAAACAACGGACCAACTACATTTTTATCTGCTTTCAAGCCGACAGTCCTAAACAACGGACCGCTCACATTTTTATCTTCTTTCAAGCCGACAGTCCTAAACAACGGACCGCTTAAGCTTACATTTTTTTTTCTTGTTTCAAGCTGCTAGTCCTAAACAACGGACAATATGTACCTACCTGTCATTCCCTCGAGTGTCATCCCCAATGTGTCTGGCCCATAGATGTCATCAAAAGTTTCGTCTTCATTAAACCACCGTTCCAAATTAATACAATAATAGACAATCATTTCCCCAGTGAAACTACATTCCTCCAACAGAGTCAGATCCCTTTCTCAACAAATTTGGGCATCCCGTCGTTGTTTCTCGTCCCAGTCAAGTCATCCACGCCGTTTTGCATTCATAATTGCATCACATGCATTCATAGCATCGTAGGATCAAAAATGTCCCAGTCGAATCATCCATGCCGTTTTGCATTCATAATCGCGTCACATACATTCACAGTATCTTAGGATCAAAAATAGGTGTACTTTATATTTAAGTCTCTTCGGTCCGTTCAAATCAAAGATTACATCTTCAAATCTCCAGACGAAGAAACTTAAATAGGGGCATCTGTCATACCCCACTTTTTGACCCAAGATCCCACCGACACGCGTCATTTGACCCTGATAAGTCGTTGACTGTTCAGTGAAAAATTCGGCAGAGAGGTATTTTAAAATACCTCATTTTTGGTTCCGAGTCGGGCCCATTTCTCTCATTTTATTGGTCCTTTTAATTTTAATTTATCTCCATCTTTTATTTTCACTTTTCTTATTAATTAATTTAATTTTAATTTATATATATTTATTATTTGTTTATTTTTAGATGACAGGTTAATAGTTTTATTTTACCATTTGTCTATTTTTCTTAATGTCCATAAAAATCCAAAAAAACAGTCAATATCCGATAACAGTCTGTCAAATTCAATCCAATTCAAAAAACAGAAACGAGCTTTCATCCCAATCCAAAATGCAGATTTTCAGCTTCTTAAACAAACCCTAATCCTTCATTATAAAACACAACATGCCAGACACAGTAAGGGGGGCGAAAAAATCACCAGAACACAAATTTTCAAGTTCATCAAAACCTGCAGACATCAACTCGCAAAACGTCATACACACACCAGAACCAAATCGGCCGAACAAATATCAACCCAGGAACAACAAACAAAGAACAAAGAATTAACAAAGAAGAAAGGGAGTAGAAGAGACCACAAAAACACATCACAGAACCACCATCACTCAAATACGAACCAGATCCGCAAAGAATAAACAAAAAAGGTATAATTTTTTCTAAACTTTAGATCTAGGGCTTTAGGAGTTTTGTTTGGGAATTTTGAGGTCAGAAACGGGTAGAAGAGAACAAAAGGAGAAGAAAGCACAAAATAATAATAAAAAAAGTGGCTCTAGCGGCGGCGCCGCCACCTACGGTGGTCGGCCACCGCGCCGGAGCCACCACCGGCCGTTAACCTCCTCGCCGGAGAATAAGACATAATTAGAGAGAGAAGAGAGTTTCTCTCACTAGAGAGAAGGAAGAGAGAGAAACGCAAGGGGGAAATGAGTAAAAACGGGTCTTACAACCCTTATATATTCCCTCGAACCGGTTCGGTTCTCCTGGCTTGAACCGAACCGGTCCTAGCCGGTCCCCTGCAAGCCCAACATGGTTTTGCACCCATAAAGCCCATTAACAGCTTTCTTTCACTTCTGCACACCCCATCTTCATGATTGCACCTCTGTTCTATTTTCCTTTTTATTTCTAACATGCAGGTTATTCCGTGTAGCATCTTATTTCTCTATTCACATGCGTTTTTTAGTTTAGTTTCATCATTTTGCATGTCATTGGTTTACTTTTTTTAATTATTTATTTTTATAGCAAGAACGTAGAATGTAAATAGGCTTTAATGTAATTTTAGGTTTTTGTAATAACTTAGGTGCATGTGTGTGTGTGTGGGTGTATGCCTTGTCGTTTATGCTTCGTAGTTTAGGTCAAAGGTCCTCATGTAGTCCAACACCACTGTGAGTTCCCCGCGCTTTTATTTCTTTCCTGCTCCGTTAAGTTTACTCTGATTCCAATTATTTGAAAACCACAAAAAAATACATATAACAAAAATCACAAAAAAATATTTTTAAACAAACCTTGATCTTAAATCAAGTGATCCTTTTTTTTATTTTATTTTCTTAATCAAATGTCAATCAATTTAACTTTATTTTGAGATCACCTTCGTTACTATTAAAAAACACAAACAAATACTCATTTGCCACTTCAGCTTTCTTTCATTTTAAAACATTTTCAAAGAAATCATTAAAAAACACTCAACCAATCAAACGCAATTTCTACCCCGAACTACGAGGTTTTGATCCCCCACGGGTAGATGGGCAAAGGACACTCGTCCTCTCAAATCAATAAAAATGTAAATAATTAGACTTTTTTTCTTAATCATTTTAAATTTCTTTTTCAAAAAAAGCAAGTAAGTTATAGCACAGAAATTAAATAAAATCAAGAGGTTCTCGTAGAGTACTACGAACATAAAGGATGCTAATAAAAATAGTGAGTCAAAAGCTAATCAAATAGCCTTGATCTCCGAAAAATGACGCGACAACCCCATGTAACGCCCTATTTCTATTAAAGCGATAAAACACACGAATGTAATAATTATTCAAGAAATAGACGCTACGTCTTTAATCAATTTCCAAAAACAATATGCATGCATATATAAGATTCTCAACAGTCGCAGCGGATATAAATCATACATCAAATAATCCAACGTTTACATATATATAAGTTTCAAAGTCCCGACATATGGGCAATAATCAACAACATAAGTCAAGCAATAAATATAAAGACAACGTCCTAATCTGAGCCTAAATCTAGACTCGACAGAAAGGCAAAGGAAGCATCCGCTATCCTCGAAGCAACATACCAAGCAAGCAATTACCTTGATTCTAAAGGCATGCAGTACCATCACCAACAACAAGGGTCGTCGCCCCATGATGCCAACTACACATCATATGTAAGAGTACATCTCCTCCTACATTAACACCTACGTAGAGGTCCTCCCCTTACATCACATATGAGACTATGATGCATGGACAAACAAGCAAAGACTCGACAATGCAAAACACCTCAACAACAACAATGTAAAAGTTGACCTCCATTTACATTGAACAACTTCAACAACAATTGCATTATCAAGAATTTACATCCATACAATCAACTATTCACTATTCAAATAGAATTCATCACCTCATCATTATTCAATATAATTGTTATCTCAACTATCAACAAACATCATCACAACTCCATATAGTTTCTCACAATTAAAGTAAAGGAGAAATTCATCAATTCATGATAATCATCATATTCAACATCTAACAATTGTTCACGTATCCTCAAATACAAAGTCATTTACAAAAGGTTTCCGAGATAATCGGTCTTAAGGATTAAATTTGACAAAGTCTGTCTATGAGTAAACAAAACAACCAACATATACTTTTCAAAGTAAAACAACCTCAATGCCTCAACTATGTATGCTCTTAAATCACATATGTGTGCAGTCGAGCATACATGCATGTCTCACCGGCCAATCACGACAAGATCATCGAAATCACAAAGCTTGTTTCTCTCATCATTTTCAAAAGAATCTCATTTTCAAAGCAAGATAAGTTAAACCCCATTGAATTCGTTCACAACTATTTTCAGAAAATCATGTACTTAGTATACAACATAATCTTACCCCTTTTTCTTAAGAGAAACAAGTTTCGGAGCAATCGATGTTTTCGACATTTTCAAAGCTTTAGATACAATAACCAAACCAAATCCGATCTCTCATTCGCTTGATGTTTACAGAGGTTTAAAAGCTCAATTACATTTAACTACATCAAAGGAATCAGTTCGGAATGGTTCGGATCGCCCTAAAACCCTAATAACGACGAAATAGGGGTGATTGCACTGTGCAACTCGCCACGGAGAGTAACTTCACTCGCCCTGGCGAGTTAGTCACAGTGAGTGACCCTCTACTCGCCTCCAACTCACCATGCACTCGCCATGGCGAGTTGCAGAAATTCTGCACACTGGAAATACTCCATTTTCTCCCAAAAACTCCCAATTTTAGTTCCCCATTGCCCAAATTGGTTTCCAATGTTTGTATAAACATTTCTAGACACAAAAAGATATTCAAAACCCATTTGAAACATGAATCACAACATCATTTCAACAAAATAGTTGTAACGCCCCACTTTATTATTTATTTATTTTATTGAGTTTAGTGTCTTTTTGTAGATTTTATTTGAATATTTGCTATGTGATGATTTTTAGTATTTATTAGTAGGTTGTTATGATATAAATAGTGAAGTAATCTAATTAGATTAGATTTAATGAGACATAAGGGTAGGTTGGTAAATGTAGAGCTTGTTAGGTTAAAAATAGGAGAGGTTAGGAATAAGGGGGATTTGTTAGGTTAAAAAAATTAAGTGAGAAACAAACTCTTGGTGGTTATAAATAGAGGAGAACATTAGAGAATTAGGGTTAGAACAAGAAAACAGTTTTGAGAGAAAACAGAGAGCACGTAGAAGCAGTTTTTGGGAGATAAAGAGGAGAAGTTTGTAGAGTTCTGTAAATCAACCAATCTAAGGTAAGGGTGGGACTAACCTTCTTTAATCATAAGTATATAATTCTTAAAAGGGGTTTAATCTCTTGTTGTTGAATTTTTGATGTTGTAGAAGTTAGGTTTTTGATTGAATTAGATTGTTGAAAGTATAAATAATCCCATGAATTGAGTTTTGTAGCCTTAATAGTGGATAATCCAGTAGGTTAACAAAGAATCAATGTTTGAATGATAGTGTAATCATGGGGTGAATATTAGGGTCGAGTTTGAAGAGTTTATGATCAAAAACGGAGTAGAAAAGGGTTCCCCATGTAACAGCCCGATTTTTGCGATTGTTTGATTTTAATTGTTTTATGTGTATTTATTTATGTCTGTGCGCATTTTCATGGGTTTACGTATTAGGAGGGTATTTTGGTCATTTAGACTTAAGGCTATTTTAGTCTTTTATGAGGAAGGGTAATTTAGTAACCTTATGACAATAGTTATTTTTAGCGTTCTAGTTAGAACCGTTATTAATTGTAAGAGGTTAAGTTGTCGATATAATTAATTAGGACCGAGGTTTCTAGTTAATTACCATTAGTGAGTTAGAGTTAGCGGTGTGGTGTAATTAGATTTGAGCCAATTAGTTGGGATGGGTTAGGCCCATTAAGAGTTTTGTGAATATTTGACCCATAACTTTGAGAAACTAGGGTTAGACTTTGCCATTCACACAAAACACAAAGAGTAGAGAACTAGAGGCTAGGAAGAGGAGCAAGAGAAGAGGGTTAAGGCTAAAGGGGAGTTTGAAGCTTGAGCTAGAATTCTTGGTGTTAGAGGTAAGGGGGCTAGTCTTCATTCATAATCAATTGTTTAATCTCTTCTTCTTCTCCATCTCATAAGTGCTTATGGAATAAGTGATTATTTGAACTTAATTGATGAAATTTGTGCTCCTATTTGATGTCATTTTGGGTATGTGAAATTGATGCTAAACATGTTATTGTTGTTGATTTTACATGCTTGAATTGTGGTTATATGATACCTTGTTGATTTTTGTTCAAATTGTTATGAACTAGAGTTGTTGTTGTTGATTGTGATGAAATCATGTTTAAATAAGGTTGTTGTTGAATTGGATATGTTGTTGTTGTTGAATCATACTATGGGTATTCCATTTTGTGAAGTTGTGGTTTGAATTTGTGAAGTTTGAGTTAAGTTGTCATGTGAAGGACCAAAATGAACTTTTGATATATGAAGTTGTTAAATGAGTTTTTTGATGTTGTTGGATGAGGTAGAACTAGTATAATTTCTGTTTTCATGTTATAGTTGCATTAGTCAAATCGTTTGGGAGAAAACGGGATTTTCATGTGGAAAGTCGATGTTTAAGCGTTTTTGCAAATAAGCGATTATGTGAGGTTTTGGAAAATGATTTTGGGATGGTTGAAACTTGAATTTTGTATAGATTATGATAGAGTTAAGTGTCAGGAGCGCGTAGGCGAAAATGACATTGGAAACGGGTTAACGGTTTGAATTTTACGCGCGAAATGGTGAAAATCGCAATTTTTGAAAAGCTGAGTCTGGACCTGATACTGTCAAAAACGTGCCACGATTTTGCAACCGTGCCACGATTTTGATGGCAGAATGTTCAGCGGTTCTGGGCATGAAAAACGTGCCACGATTTCTAAAATCGTGACACGATTTTTGTGAACCAGATCCTTCATATTTCACTATTTTTCACCCCTTTCAGTTATGATTTGGTCTTTGGTGTAAACATGAAAGTTTTAGATAATTGAGTTAGCTTCCCAATGACTTTGGTTTCACTTGAAAAGTTTTGTATATTTTGAGTTATGATAGAAACACTCCAAGTGGGTCTTGGAAGACTCTTACGAAAAATTCAGCATAACCGTTTCTAACTCAACCTGAAACTTTTGGTTTGCTTCCAAACATCAAATATGAGTATTATGAGTTTAATTTCGATGTTTAATAGTATATAATCTATGTCTTGCTGAATCAAACTTAGTTTTTTTCTCTTAATGAATTGGTTTTACAATATGATAAAGTGAGACGAACTTCGTGATTTTTGTGAATTAGTCGTGATTGGCTGATGAAATGCTTATGTAACCTCTAATGCACACAATTAACCTTGTTTAGTTGGTTTTGATTCATTACTTCAATTATTTCCAAAGTTGTGAATCATAAGTAGAACTTGTGAAAACTTAACTTAAAGACCAATTGTTTGGCAACCTTTTGTGACTGATCTTATATGATTAACTGGAGACTCGTGAATGAATAATATACGTTGATTGTATGTTGGTGTGTGCATACTTGTTGAATGATGGTGAATTTGCATAGTTGTATATGCATTGTTTGGTGATGATTTCATATTTTTATATGCATTGTTTGGTGATGATTGCATAGTTGTATATGCATTGTTTGGTGATGATTTCATAGTTGTATATGCATTGTTTCGTGATGATTGCATATTTTTATATGCATTGTTTGGTGATGATTGCATAGTTGTATATGCATAGTGATGATTGCATAGTTGTATATGCATTGTTTGGTGATGAATGCAAAAGGTTATATGCACGTTGATTGATAAGGTGATCTTTGTGTGAACATATGCATTGAGTCGAGTCATATGTTCATGCATTCATTGTTTGGTGACGGACTTATGTCCAAATGTAAGGTGGGGTGTGAAACCTTACATACGATGTTTTTGTTGCATCGAAGGTGATGACCTTGAGGTGATTTGGTACCACATGCATCTAGATGAGTCTAGAACATTGCATACATTGTTTGGTGAATTGCATTGAGTCGTGATGTGTGATTGATGCATTTGGTTCATGTGAACTTGATTGGTGAATTGAATTGATATTGGATTATTGTGTGAATATATATGTATGAGGATGTTTATACTATTTAGTATTCATTATACATGATATTCTCGATTGTTTGTTTTACGGATTATGTTGATGTAATGCTAACCCTCAGTGGTTTACCACCTACCTTTCCGTGCGGACGGGTAGATGGAGCGCAGGACAAGTAGCTTGTTTGCTTGGTGTTGCCGAGGAGTAGGATTCCTCTATCTCTTTTGCGCGCGTCTAGATTAGGGGCTCTGATCTAGGATAGCGTTTTTATGTTAGACTTATTTCATCATATGTTGATTTGAGGAGTATGTTATGATTCTTTTATATCCGATGTTGAGGATAAGATTATGTATTTATTATCATGAGATTGGAGATGTTGTTTATATAATTGATATATATTCTGCTGCTATGTTTATGAACCATGATAATTTATACTTGTGAAATTGAATTTGTTGTTGGCGTAGCATCTATTTCTAGAATATATTTGTATGTTCGCGCGTTTTACCGCTTAATAGGAATAGGGTGTTACACCCCAAAGTGAAATCGCAGCAAAACTGTGATTTTGCTGTCACCGTGCGTTTCTTGCTGTCTCGGTTTGACAAGTTTAAGTTCCGAACTGGGTTTTGATGTCTTCATGAAAGTTTTAGATAAGGATATTAGCTTTCACTAGACTTTAGAATGACTCAATTTAAACATCAATAACTCTAGATATGATTAAAATACTACACGGGTCAACATGGTCGTGCTCTTGTCGATTTCCGTAACAAAAATAAAAACTAGGACTTTTCTGTTCATAATTAGGTTTTGATGTCTTCATTAAAGTTTTAGATAATTAAGTAAGATTTCTAATGTCTCTGATTTGACTTGAAAATGTTTTGTGGATTTTGAATTATGATAGAAACACTTCAAGTAGGTCTTGGTAGACTTTTAAGAAAATTTAGGATAACCGCTTCTAAATCAACCCGAAACTTTTGGTTGCTTCCAAACTTCAAATCCTAAGTACTATGAGTTTAATTATAATGTTTAAGAGTATTTAATCCATGTCTTGTTGAATCAAACTTAGTTTCCTTTTGATAATGAATTGGTGAATCATATTGATATGTTGTTGTTGATTTATGGTTGAATCTGTGATTATATGATGATTATATGAAAGTTATCTATGTGATGTTTATATGGAGGTTATATGATGTTTATATGAAGGTTATTTATATGATGTTTATAAATGATTGTTAAACGTTGGGGGCTTGATGCCTGTCAAGTCGAATTACGACATTACTTGTTGTTGTTGTTGCGTTTCTGAGTCGTATCATTGTATAAGTATTTGTCAAAGTTGAAGGCATGATGCCTTGTTAAAGTTGAAGGCTTGATTCTTTGTTAAAGTTGAGGACTTTATGCCCTGTTTAGTCGAATTATGACATTATGTTGGGAGCTTGACGCTCCGTTGGTACCACATGCATTTGTTGAGTCGTTGTTGTTGCATTTGTTGAGTACTACTAATAAAACATGTACCTCTGATCAGACGATCCTCATTAACTGTCTGAGTGCCAGTCAAAGCAAACACTTTCCCTCTAACTTGTTCCTTCTTAAGATTAGGACACTGAGGACTAATATGTCCTTCTTCACCGCATTTAAAACAAACCATCTCATCATGCTTACAATCTGCAATTGTATGCCCTTTCCTGCCACAACGGAAACACCGTTTCACTTCACCCACATTGCAAGCATTACTCTTGTGACCTTTCTCTCCACATCGTAAGCAAACAATCTCAGCAGGAGCATCTCTTCTTTAAGTCCTCTTTTCATCATTCGGCCTTTTCTCATCCTTCACTTTCTGTTTGCCCTTATCAGCAGGAGCACTGTAAGGCTTACCACGATTTTGTTGTTGCTTACTCTTCCGCTCATTCAGAACCTTATAATGAGCTTTGGTGTCTTCCTCATAAATCCTGCAGCTACTCACCAATTCGGAAAACTGGCGGATCTTCTGATACCCAATCGTGCGTTTAATCTCAGCACGCAAACCATTTTCGAACTTGGTACACTTAGAGAATTCAGCATTCTCAGCAGTGTAGTGTGGATAAAACTTAGCCAGCTCAACAAACTTAGCAGCATACTCAGTGACTGACATGTCGCCCTGCTTCAGCTCCAGAAATTCAATCTCTTTCTTTCCGCGAACATCCTCTGGAAAGTATCTATTCAGGAATTCCCTCCTGAAAACAGCCTAAGTAACTTCACCATCGTTCTCCAGATTCGGACGAACAATAACCCACCAGCCATCAGCTTCCTCAGCCAAACAATGCGTACCAAAACGAATCATCTGAGGTGCAGTGCATTCCATGACTCAGAAAATTCTTTCAATCTCTTTGAGCCAAGTCTGAGCTCCATCAGGATCATATCTGGCTTTGAAGGTAGGTGGATGGTTCCTCAGAAAAGTCTCCAGCATCCGCACTCCATTGTTACCACCAGCGTTAGGTTGTTGCCCAACAGCTTGAGCCATAGCTTGCAAAGCAGCAGCGAGGGCAACATCGTTTCTTCCAACCATCTCAGTTCACTACATAACGAGAACAGGTTAGGGAAATTCAAACAGAATTAAGCCAACACTCGACACAAACGACTCAATCTACTTGGCCGGACGGACTGACCTGCTTTGATACTAATTGTAATACCCCGTTTTCCCAACATATAAATACTGCTTAATTTTATCAGAGTTCAACATAAAACAGGATGTCACACTACTTTTTAATCCAAAATCATTTCAACGTAAGTGAAGTTAAAATCCACTATTTCAAATAAAACACCTGCTTATAATATTTAAAATAAAAGTCGCAACGGAAAATTATTCAACTTTTAATTCAAAACTTGGCACTAGGCCTCAACATCATCAACATAATAAAATACCAATTAAAACGGTCCAATAACATCTTAAAAGTTAGATAATAAAGAAAAACAGCAAAACGTAAAAGTTATCCCCATCCCCTTACATATCAGAGCAAGACTCCTATGACGACACGAGGATCAACTCACATCTGTACTATTCTTGATCACATGCAAGTTACTCATACGAAGAACAACATTTTCAAGCAGAAGGGGTGAGATTTCACATTCATTAATAATAAGCAATAAATTCAAAAATCAGAATTTAATCAACATACAACTACAACATTTTTTAATTGACAAGAACTTCATGTAAATTCAGTTAACAATTATTAATGAATTACAACAGCAACTATTCAACAATGCAACAACGACGACTCGACAGTGCAACACAACAACAACTCAACAATACAACGACACGACAACAACTCAACAATATGCAATATATTTATGCATGTGGTACCAACAGAGCGTCAAGCTCTCAACAGGATGTCGTAATTCGACTAAACAGGGCATCAAGCCCCCAACTTAACAACTTAACAAAGCATCAAGCCCTCAACCTAGACCAATGGTTATGCAACAGTACAAATGGAACAACATGCAACTACATAGAATATAATGCACATAATCAAACATCCACGAAAGATTCTTCATGTCAACTACAGCTACTGGAATACACTACTTAATCAACAACAACTGCTAATTTAAACCTATGTCCAACTCAAAACAGAAACGTGTTCAAAGACACAAAGTCGAGACACCTACTGCCTAACTCACCATGGCGAGTGGGGTTACTCGCCGTGGCGAAGGGATAGTGGCTCTCTGCCATGTGCTCGCCGTTGCGAGCAAAGTGCTCGCTGTGGCGAGTGAAAACAGGGGTCACTCGCGAGGTGACCTATGGTGCTCGCCATGGCGAGTTATCTGCAACTCGCGAGGCGAGGATGATCGCTCGCTGTGGCGAGTGACGACAAACAGGGGGACGAATAGTACGAACAGTAACCCATAATTTGCCCCAAAAACCCAATTTTGACATCCAAACTCCCAAAATTGATAAGAAACATCATCTACTGATTAACTACAACCTATACAACAGTTTTTACATTAATTCAACAGATTATCTAAGCTTCTGACAACCTAATTTGATTCAACCCTAATTTCTTAAACAACACAAATCAACAACAACATGATTAAATTAATTTCAGAATTCATGTGCTTAGAATTAAAGAAAGCTATTCCCACCCTTACCTTGGATTTTTGTTGGTTTTACAGAACTTTACAATTTTCTCCCAAAAGCTCTACTTTCACGTTCTCTCTGTTTCTTTGTTTCTGGTTTTCTAACCTAATTTATATTACTCCCTCCTATTTATAGCCTCTTCTAAACTTTCCTAACAAACTCTTCTAATTACCAAATTATCCTCACTTAAATTATTTTATTTTTCTTAAACAAACCTTACTATATTTCTTTACCAAATATAACAAAACAACTTAATAATAATTATCAAATCAACACATAACATCACATATCTACAAATGTCACAATTAATTAAATAATTAATAAAAGACTCCAAACTTAATAAAATAATTAATCAAATAAAATAGGGCGTTACAACTCTCCCCCACTTAGAAGATTTTCGTCCTCGAAAATTTACCTTTCTCAAACAACTCTGGATACGACTCTAACATCTTACTTTCCAACTCCCACATCAAACTTTCACCAGCCGCTCCTTCCCAAACAACTTTCACAAGGGGTATATCCTTGCCTCTTAGCTTCTTCACTTCACGACCTTCAATCCTCACTGGTAAGGTCTCGATCTAAGGTTGTCTCTTACTTGCACATCATCTCTTGGAATCACATGAGACGGATCTGAAACATACTTCCGGAGTTGTGACACATGAAATACATTATGTAAATTCGATAGATGCAGTGGTAAATTCACTCTATACGCAACCTTCCCAACTCTTTCCAAAATCGGATACAGGCCAATAAACCTTGGAGTCAACTTCCTCGATTTCAGCGCCCGTCCAACACCGGTCACATGAGTGACTCTAAAAAACACATGGTCTCCTTCTTGAAACTCAAGATCTTTCCTACGCTTATCATGATAACTCTTTTGTCTACTCTGAGACGCTTTCATCTTTTCTCTAATTAACTTAACCTTTTCGGTAGTCTGTTGGACAAGCTCAGGTCCTAGTACCATACTCTCACCGGACTCGTACCAACACAACGGAGTTCTGCATCTCTGGCCATACAACGCTTCGAACGGTGCCATTCCAATGCTAGAATGGTAACTGTTATTGTAAGTGAACTCGATCAGTGATAAATGACTATCCCAAGTTCCTCCCTGCTCAAGCACACAAACTCTTAACAAGTCCTCTAGCGACTGAATCGTCCTCTCAGTCTGTCCATCTGTCTGTGGATGATACACCGAACTCAAATTTAGCTTAGAACCTAACCCTTCCTGCAAACTTTTCCAAAATCTAGATGTAAATCTTGGATCTCTATCTGATACAATACTTGATGGAACACCATGCAACTTCACAATCTCACGGATATAGATTTCTGCCAACTGAGGTATAGGAAAACTAATATTTATCGGAATAAAATGAGTCGACTTCGTCAGTCTATCTACAATCACCCAAATTGCATCATTCCCCTTTGGAGTATTCGGTAAACTAGTCACAAAATCCATGTATATGCTATCCCACTTCCACTCTGGAACATATAAAGGTTTCAATAGTCCAGCAGGCTTCTGATGTTCAACTTTTGACTTCTAACAGATTAAACATGCATACACAAATTGCGCCACATCGCGCTTCAACCCGGACCACCAAAACAACTTCTTCAAGTCATGATACATTTTTGTAGCTCCCGGATGAATACTCAAGTTACTTCTGTGGCTTTCTTCCAGAATCATCTTTCTCATCTCAGCATCTTCAGGGATACAAATCCTATTTCGAAATCGCAATACTCCTTGATCATCAACTTTAAAGTCACCATTATCAGTCTGATTACTTCTAACTATTAAGTCTACCAGCTTCACATCTTCTTTCTGAGCTTTTGTGATACTATCCAAAAATTCGTTGGTGATCTTCAACATTCCCAGTTTCACACTCTTTGACGACACTTCACAAACCAAACTCAAGTCTCTGAACTGTTCTAGTAATTCTAACTCCTTAACCATCATAGCAGACATGTGCAAAGTTTTTCTACTTAAGGCATCTGCAACAACATTAGCTTTACCCGGATGGTAACTCAACCCAAAATCATAATCTTTTAGCAACTCAAGCCACCTTCGCTGTCTCTTATTTAATTCCTTCTGGTCAAATAAGTACTTCAAACTCTTATGATCGCTGAACACTTCGAATCTAGAAGCATACAAATAATGTCTCCAAATCTTAAGCACAAAAACCACCGCAGCCAATTCCAGATCATGAGTAGGATAATTACGTTCATGAATCCTCAACTGCCTTGATGCATAAGCTACTACGTTATTATCCTGCATAAGCACACCACCTAGACCTAACTTAGACGCATCGCAGTACACAACAAATTGTTCATTAGACTTTGGTAATATCAAAATCGGTGCTGTCGTCAAACGCTTCTTCAATTCATTGAAGCTGTTTTCACATTGAACATCCCACACAAAAGCTTTGCCTTTACAAGTCAACTGAGTTAACGGAAGTGCTAACCTGGAAAATCCTTCCATAAACCTCTGGTAATAACCTGCTAAACCCAAGAAGCTTCTAATCTCGATAACCGACTTCGGGGTCTCCCATTGCGATACCGCGTCAATTTTAGATGGATCCACAACAATACCTCTACTAGAAATAATGTGACCAAGAAAACTTACTTCGTTCAACCAGAATTCGCATTTAGATAGCTTGGCATATAACTTCTTCTCTTTCAGCACCTGCAAAACAATCCTCAAATGCTCGGCATGTTCCTCCTTGGACTTGGAGTATATCAGGATATCATCTATAAATACTACAACAAAACGATCCAAATAAGCATGAAAAATATGGTTCATATATTCCATAAACACTCCCGACGCATTAGTAACACAAAAAGGCATCACATTATATTCATAGTGTCCGTAACGAGTCCTAAAGGCTGTCTTCTGAATATCATCATCTTTCACCTTGATCTGGTGATAACCCGACCTTAAATCAATCTTGCTGAACACACGGGCACCTACTAACTGGTTCATCAAATCGTCGATCCTTGGAAGCGAATATTTATTCTTTATTGTCACTTTATTCAACTTCCGGTAATCTATACACAACCTCATGCTGCCATCTTTGTTCTTAACCAATAACACAGGCGCTCCCCAAGGTGAAACACTTGGTCTTACAAACTTTTTATCAAGTAAATCTTCTAACTGCTTCTTCAACTCAGCTAATTCGGAAGCTGACATACGGTAAGGCGCCATAGAAACAGGCTTTGTACCCGGAATAAGATCAATTGAGAATTCTACCTCTCTCTCAGGCGGCACATATGGAATTTCATCAGGGAAAACTTCTGGAAACTCACACACTACTTGCAACTTATCAATCACTGCTGGATTTTCAATGGACAGGGATGCCATCAAAGAAAACATCATGATTCCATCTTTCATCAACTACTTCAACTGCTTAGTAGTCAAGAGCTCGGTCTCTCCTTCTTCTTCTTCGGTAGAGGAAAAACACACCGTCTTCCTAAAGCAATTAATATAGACGTAGTTGTACTCTAACCAATTCATACCTAGAATTACATCCATCCCACTCAATGGCAAACATATTAAGTCTACGACAAAGTCTCTACCAAACATCGACAAAGGACACTTCAAACATACAAGAGAAGTCGTCACCGAACCCTTAGCTGGGGTTTCGACAACCATTTCCCCATTCATAAAAGACATATCAAGACCCAACTTTGAAACAACATTATCAGCAATAAAACAATGCGTAGTGTAACACCCTATTCCTATTAAGCGGTAAAACGCGCGAACATACGAATATATTCTAGAAATAGATGCTACACCAACATCAAATTCAAAAGTTCACAAGTATAAATTATTATGGTTCATAAACATAGCAGCGAAATACATCAAACAGATAGACAACATCTCCAATCTCATGATAATAAATACATAATCTCATCCTCAAACATCCGATATAAAATAATCATGACATATCTCCTCGAATCAACATAAGATAAATAAAATCCAACATGTGATAAATAAAATTCAACACATAGACGTTATCCTAGATCAGAGCCCTAATCTAGACACGCGCAAAAGAAAAAAAGGAATCCTGCTCCTCAGCAACATCAAGCAACAAGCTACTAATCCTGCACTCCATCTACCCGTCCGCACGGAAAGGTAGGTGGTAAACCACTAAGGGTTAGCATTACATCAACATAATCCGTAAAACAAACAATCAAGAATATCATGTATAATGAATACTAAATAATATAAACATCTTCACATATACAATCACACGATATCCCAATATCATTCCAATTCATCAATTCAATTCACCAAACAAATGCATTAAACTCAATTCAAATTCAATTCACCAAACAAATTCACATGAATCAAGTGCATTAATCACATATCACAACTCAATTCAATTCACCAAACAAATGTATTAATCTCAATTCAATTCACCAAACAAATTCACATGAACCAAGTGCATTGATCATATATCACAACTCAATTCAATTCACCTACAAATGTATGCAATGTTCTAGACTCATCTAGATGCATGTGGTACCAAGTCTCCTCAAGGTCGTCACCTCCGATGCAACAAAAACATCGTATGTAAGGTTTCACACCCCGCCTTACATTGGACATAAGTCCGTCGCCAAACAATGAATGCATGAACATATGACTCGACTCAATGCATATGTTCATACAATGGCCACCTCATCAATCAACATGCATATAACATTATGCAATCATCACCAAACCAATGCATATACAATTATGCAAATCATTACCATCATTCAACAAGTATGCAGACACCGACATACAATCAACATATATGTATTCACCATCATTTGAATATTCAAACAATATATATGCATTCAACAATTTCATCTTATTTACATACTTCATCATAAACATACATGTCTTTCACAATTTCGGATAACGAAGACACATATACTATAACAAGATATATACCATTGTCAACATCTATAATTCATTCACAAGTCTCCATTAAATCATATAAAATCAGTCACAAAAGGTTTGCCAAACAATTGGTCTTTAAGCCAAGTTTTCATGAAGTTCTACTCACAATTCACAACTTTGAAAATAATTGAAGTAATGAATCAAAACCAACCAAACAAGGTTAATTGCCTAAGCCATGTATACTCTTAAGTCACAATGGTGTGCAGTAGAGGTTACATAAGCATTTCATCGGCCAATCACGACTAATTCATAAAAATCACGAAGTTCGTCTCACTCTTCATTTTTCCCAAAAACAAGTTTTTGTAGGATTAAGGCCTTCTACTATGATTACATACTTTCTCTAAGTCCACAAGAACTGTAGCTAAACCATGTAATCACATTACTTCACAAAATCCATTTCCCGGCAAAATCTCAAAAACCGATAAACGTTATAAGTTCAAAATCAAGTCAATTAAAGATTCTAAGTTTTGAACAAGCCAAGTATGTTCCAGTTGAAAAGTAGTTAAAAACATTATAATATCATCTCAAGACGGTCGCGACGGTACCCTACACAACTACCACCAAGCACCGGAACACGGAACAACGTTTCCGTTGCTCCTGTATGGGCGCCTGGCGCAAGGAGTGCAGCGCCCAGCGCTACTCTTTGGAAGTGGGCGCCTAGCGCTCCAGCCCAGGCGCAGCGCTGCAAAAACGTGCATTCTCGCGTGTTTCGGCCGCAGATTTATGCCAATTTCGCCCCAAATTTGAATGTTTAAGTTCCTCATTCGTTAAAATGATTCAAGGCATAACCCGGGACTCTAACACGTCGATTACACTCGCTTTCACGACATTTAAATAACTTGTGAAATTGTTTTTAAAAGAGTTTTCTCAAAACAACAAGCTCTAGCAACAACAACACCATTTTCACCAAAACAACTTATCCATCATCAACATTCATCAACAACAATCAATTCAACAACACCCAATCCATGAGATCTATTCAACAACAACAACTATTCATAATCACAACTCACAATTCATGTTTACTTCCATTCAACAACAATCATCATAATTCATTAATTCACAATATATCTAGTTATATATATCATGAGCAAGAAATTTCTTCAACAACGAATCAATTGTCATCAAGTTCATGTACTCAAACATATCATCATAACAAGAGCACGAATTTCAACAATTAAATTCAAATAATCAAATCATGAAAATGGGTAGAAATGAAAAATTGAAGATTATGTGTGAAAACTATCCCTCTTACCTCTAACACCAAGAAACCTAGCTCAAGCTTCAATTTAGCTCCTAGATTCAATCTCCCCTTTAGCTTCAACCCTCTTCTCTTGCTATTCTCTCTAGCCTCTATTTCTCTACTCTTTTGTGTTATGTGTGAATGACAAAGTCTAACCCTATTTTCTCAAAGTTATGGGTCAAATGTTCACAACCTTAATGGGCCTAACCCATCCCAACTAATTGTTTCAATTCTAATTACACCAAACCACTAACTCTAAGTTACTAACGGTAATTAATTAGAAACCTCGCCTCTAACTAATTATAACGACAACTTAACCTCTTACAATTAATAACGGTTCTAACTAGAACGCTAAAATAACTATTGTCATAAGGTTACTAAATTACCCTTACTCGTAAAGGACTAAAATACACTCCTAATACGAAAACTCATGAAAATGCATGCGAACATGAATAAACACACATAAAACAATTAAATCAAATAATCGCAAAATCGGGCTGTTACACGTAGCACCAGTATCAATGATAGCAATTAAAGGAGTACTACTAATAAAACATGTACCTCTGATCAGACAATCCTCATTAACTGTCTGAGTGCTAGTCAAAGCAAACACTTTCCCTCTAACTTGTTCCTTCTTAGGATTAGGACACTGAGGACTAATATGTCCTTCTTCACCGCATTTAAAACAAACCATCTCATCATGCTTACAATCTGCAATTGTATGCCCTTTCCTGCCACGACGGAAACACCGTTTCACTTCACCCACATTGCAAGCATTACTCTTGTGACCTTTCTCTCCACATCGGAAGCAAACAATCTCAGCAGGAGCATCTCTTCTTCAAGTCCTCTTCTCATTATTCGGCCTTTTCTCATCCTTCACTTTCTGTTTGCCCTTATCAGCAGGAGCACTGTAAGGCTTACCACAACTTTGTTGTTGCTTACTCTTCCGCTCATTTAGAACCTTATAATGAGCTTTGGTGTCTTCCTCATAAATCCTGAGCTACTCACCAACTCGGAAAACTGGCGGATCTTTTAATACCCAATCGCGCGTTTAATCTTAGCACGCAAACCGTTTTCGAACTTGACACACTTAGAGAATTCTGCAGTCTCAGCAGTGTAGTGTGGATAAAACTTAGCTAGCTCAACAAACTTAGCAGCATACTCAGTGACTGACATGTCACCCTGCTTCAGCTCCAGAAATTCAATCTCTTTATTTCTGCGAACATCCTCTAGAAAGTATCTATTCATGAATTCCGTCCTGAAAACAGCCCAAGTAACTTCACCATCGTTCTCCAGATTCGGACGAACACTAACCCACTAGTCATCAGCTTCCTCAGCCAAACAATGCGTACCAAAACGAACCATCTGAGGTGCTGTGCATTCCATGAGTTGGAAAATTCTTTCAATCTCTTTGAGCCAAGTCTGAGCTCCATCAGGATCATATCTGCCTTTGAAGGTATGTGCTCGCCGTGGCAACGGGATAATGGCTATCTGCCATGTGCTCGCCGTTGTGAGCAAAGTGCTCGCTGTGGCGAGTGACAATAGGGGTCACTTGCGAGGCGACCTAAGATGCTCGCCATGGCGAGTTATCTGCAACTCGCGAGGCGAAGATGATCGCTCGCTGTGGCGAGTGACGACGAACAGGGGGACGAACAGTACCAACAGCAACCCAGAATTTGCCCCAAAAACCCAAATTTTGACATCCAAACTCCCCAAAATTGATAAGAAACATCATCTACTAATTAAGAACAACCTGTTGGAACAAAGGTGTTCAGCAATACCACTTTTGAGTTTCGATGATAACAAGGTATTAAAAATTGTCAATTGGATATGCTAAATATTTGTTTAAGTGTGCAAGATATTATTTACTAAGTATTCTGTTAGAACAAATTGAGAGCAAAAAATCCAGAGAAGCTTGTTGCTTGTGATTCTGAAGTTCCAGTGAATCTGAAGATCATCAGAAGCTGAAGTTCAAGAGAGTCTGAAGATCATCAGAAGCTGAAGTTCTGAAGAGAGTCTGAAGATCATCAGAAGCTGAAGTTCTGAAGAGAGTATGAAGATCATCAGAAGCTGAAGTTCAAGAGAGTCTGAAGATCATCAGAAGTTGAAGTGCTACATTGAGTCTGAAGTCTACAAACTGAAGAGTTGTTTGGAAGGATTTCTGAAGGCATTTCGATGCATAAGAAACGTTCATTTGGAGTAACGACTAGCTTCAAAGTCAACTTGAGCGTGGGACGCTCAACGACAAGAATGCAGAATAGGACAGAGTACTTGTGACGAACTCTGTTTCCACTACTCCACTACCTCATACAGTTTGGCATCTGTGTCTACCG
This sequence comes from Medicago arabica, assembly GCA_946800305.1. Taxonomy (NCBI): domain Eukaryota; kingdom Viridiplantae; phylum Streptophyta; class Magnoliopsida; order Fabales; family Fabaceae; genus Medicago; species Medicago arabica. The sequence continues at coordinate 17,566,188 of OX326967.1, forward strand.
GTATTTCGCTTCAAAAGGAATGGGATTCAAAATTTGCATTTGAAGGACTATTACCATATCAAGCAACAAATCAACATCTATTGATCAAGCTTCCAGAATTCTCTGTGATGTGCTGGATTGTCTCAACGTCTCTTTCCAACGCCTATATAAAGGATAGAAGACTTGAAGAATATGTTGGACTCTACAACTGAAAAACTACGCTATCAAGCTATTGTATTCACTCTGAGTCAAACCAGAAACACATCAACAACTTAGCAAATTCTTACAAACTGTGTATTCTAGAATTTCAAAGTTTATCAGAAAAACAGAGTCTGTCTTTGTTTTTGTAATTGGAACACATTTGATTGTTTATTAAGTGTTTCCAACTCCATTCAATTTTCTGTAAATTGTGTAAGAAGTCTCTTGCCTGTGTGCTTGAGCAAAGAAGTCTCTTAGTTGTGTCTTTGAGCATTGGAAGTCTCTTGCCTGTGTGCTTGAGCATTGGAAGTCTCTTACTGTGTGTTTGAGCAACTTGTAATTGTTAATTACATTTTAGTGGAACTCTCCTTGGAAGTGCAAGGGGGACATGACTACTTCCGGTTTGTGGAAGAAACCTGTATAATTTCTTGTGTTCTCTCTTTCTCTTTATCTCTTGTTTAATTCCGCTGCAACAGAATCTGGTCTTCCATCAGGTTCTGAATCCAGTCAGACTCTGATCCTGGAAAACAGATTCTCACTCTTCAAGAGTTGCGAAAAAGAAAACACAATTCAACCCCCCTTCTTGTGTTTTTCTCATCTTTAGTTGGTATCAGAGCTCCAGCTCTGTTGTCATAGCACTTAACCGTGTAACAGAAAAGATCAAGAGAAAAACATGTCTTCAAGTGAACCTTCTACTTCAGGTGCTAATTCTGGTGCTGCTATACCATATGACTATGGATCCAATAATAGTAGTAAAAAGGCTGATTATGGGAAAATTCCAAAGTTTAATGGTGATCCTGAAGAATTTTCTTGGTGGAAAACCAACTTCTATAGCTATGTCATGGGTCTTGATGAAGAACTTTGGGACATACTAGAAGATGGTATTGGTGATTTACAACTTGATGACGAAGGTGCTGCCATTGATCGCAAGCTTCATACTGCTGCTCAGAAGAAGATCTACAAGAAACATCATATCATCAGAGGAGCTCTTGTCACTGCTATTCCTAAGTCTGAATACATGAAGATGAGTGACAAATCCACTGCTAAAGCCATGTTTGCTTCTCTTTGTGCAAACGATGAAGGGAGCAAGAAGGTCAGGGAAGCTAAAGCTCTTCTATTGGTTCATCAGTATGAATTATTCAAGATGAAAGAGGATGAAAGCATTGAGCAGATGTACTCAAGATTTCAAACTCTAGTATCTGGACTTCATATACTAAAGAAGAGTTACATAATTTCTGACCATGTTAGCAAGATTTTAAGGAGTTTACCCTCTAGGTGGAGACCAAAGGTTACTGCAATTGAGGAAGCTAAGGATTTAAACACTTTGAGTGTTCAAGATCTTGTCAGTTCTCTCAAAGTTCATGAGTTAAGTCTCAATGAACATGAATCTGCAAAAAAGTCAAAAACCATTGCTTTAAAGTCAAAGGGAAGATCCTCAAAGGCTCTCAAAGTTGAAGAGTCTGAAAATGAATCTTCTTCTTCCGAAAGCTCTGAGGAAGATCCTGATGTTGCTAAAGAAATTGCTATGCTGTCAAGCAGAATGTAGTACCTTGCCAAGAAGAAAGAGACGTTTCTGAGTAAGAGCAGTGGTAAGGGTTTCAAGAAGGAAGAACAAAAAGGTTGATTAAACTGCAAGAAGCCTGGGCACTTTATTGCTGATTGTCCAAAGTTGCAGAAAGAGAAATCCAAGTCAAAAAGGCCAACCTTCAAGTCAAGCAAGTTTAAGAAGAAAATCAAGAAAAGTCTGATGGCTACCTGGGAAGATCTTGATAATGAGTTAGGGTCTGAAGAAGATGATGCTGATGGTGAAGATAATGTAGCTGTTAGATTAATGGTTACAACTGAACCAATGAAAGAGGCACCTGAGGCAGAATCAGGCACAGACTCTGAAAGTGAGACTGAAGTATTTTCTTAACTCACAAGATCTGAATTAGTTGACTCTATCAAAGAACTTCTTGGTAACTATGAGACTAAATCCACTGAGTTGAAGAAAGTTAAACAGCAGCTTGATAAGTTTTTGAAAAAGCATGACTCAACTCTGTTGGAGTTAGACAATTTAAAGAAAGAAAATGACTCTTTACTGATCAAGAAGTGTAGCTGTAAATACTTAAGTGAGCAGGATGTTGCTCTACAAGAATTTATTGCTACTGGAATTGATAGATCCAGGGTCTTGGATTCATTGGAGGTAGCTCAAATGAGGTGATCCTAAAACCGGGTCCTGACGATGCCAGAGAAGCATTGAAAAATCACTTTGTAAGTGAGTCTGATGAAGTCAACACAATGACTCATTCAGAACCTAAAGTTTCAAGTTCTAAAGTTATGACTAAGTTAAAACCTCAGAACCCAAAGCCAAAGGTACTGAAAAACTTTGAACCTAAGGCTTCAAGGATTCAGATTCTGAAGAAAGCAGAGTCTGAAAAACAAAAGTCTAAGTTTCAAAGAAGAGAAACTGTGAAAGGTAAGTTGAATCCTAAACTAAATGGTTCTGAACCTAAAGTTTGGAGGAAAATAATACCAAGGACATCAAGACACACAACACAAAGGGGATTCAATGGTTCAAGAACTAACCCCAGAGGACCCATGAAAATATGGGTACCTAAGTCTGAAATTGTTGATGCTGCAGGTATGTTTAAAAGGACAAGAAAGGCAGAAAAGTCTATGTTCCTAACCCTAACCATGAAAGAGGGAGGAACTGTGGGATTTGGAGGAAACCAGACTGGCAAAATCATTGGTACTGGAAGCATTGGTAACTGTTTAATCTCTATTAGTAATGTGTGGTTTGTTGATAGACTTAGACATAACCTACTGAGCATAAGTCAATTGTGTGACAGTGGTTATGATGTTTTGTTTAATAAGAACAACTGCACTGTAGTCAACAAGGATGATCAATCCATTGTCTTCAAGGGAAAGAGAAAACACAATGTCTATAAAATAAAATTCTCTGAACTGACTGATCAGAAGGTATTTTGCGTTTTGTCAATGGGTGATAAGAAATGGATGTGGCATAGACGGTTGGGACATGAAAACTGGAGGTTAATCTCTAAGCTTAGCAAGTTGCAACTAGTCAAAGGCTTACCAGACATTGACTATCATTCAGATACTCTCTGTGGAGCATGTCAGAAAGGCAAAATTGTTAATAGTTCTTTTAAACCAAAAGAAATTGTTTCTACCTCCAGACCCTTGGAACTACTTCACATTGACTTATTTGGACCAGTTAGTACTGCATCCTTATATGGAAGTAAATATGGACTAGTCATTGTTGATGATTACAGTAGATGGAGTTGGGTTAAGTTTCTGAATACTAAAGATGATTCGTATTCTGTGTTTAGTAAATTCTGCATCCAAATTCAATCTGAAAAAGAGTTGAAAATCTTGAAAGTCAGAAGTGATCATGGAGGAGATTTTAAAAATGAGCCATTTGAGCTTTTTTGTGAAAAACATGGAATTATCCATGAATTCTCTGCTCCTAGAACTCCACAACAAAATGGGGTTGTAGAGAGAAAGAATAGAACCTTACAAGAAATGGCAAGAACCATGATCCATGAGAAGAATCTAGCTAAACATTTTTGGGCAGAAGCAGTAAACACAACATGTTATATTCATCAGTTTGGATGTATATGTTATATTCTGAACAATAAAGTTTATCTAAAGAAATTTGATGCCAAAGCTCAGAAGGGAATCTTTTTAGGTTACTCTGAAAGATCTAAGGCATACAGACTGTATAATTCAGAAACACAATGTGTTGAAGAATCTATGCATGTCAGATTTGATGACAAAGTGCCTGGAAGTGAAACTCGAGAGCAAGATGAAAGTTTTGCAGGTTCTCAAGATTCAGATGACAACTCAGAACCTGATCAGATTCAAGAATCTGAAGACACTCCAGAAGCTGTAGCATCCCCTGAAGTTCCTGATGAAGAAGCTTCCGAAGAAGCTCAAGATGGTTCTCAGCAAGCTAGTCAATCCAAACATACATTCAAATACAAGTCTTCACATCCTGAGGATCAAATCATTGGCAACAAAGATAGTCCTAGAAGAACTAGATCACATATCAAACAAGAAGAGTCTGCATTGGGATTATTATCTGTTGTTGAACCAACCTCTGTTGAAGAAGCACTTGGAGATGAAGGATGGATTCTGGCAATGCAAGATGAACTTAATGAATTCAAAAGGAATGAAATATGAGATCTAGTAGCTAAGCCTGAGCACAAGAACATTATTGGAACAAAATGGGTGTTTAGAAACAAGCTTAGTGAACAAGGAGAAATAATCAGAAACAAGGCCAGACTTGTTGCACAAGGCTACAGTCAGCAAGAAGACATTGATTACACTGAAACATTTGCTCCAGTTAAGAGTGCTTTTCTTAATGGTGTTATTTCTGAAGAAGTGTATGTCAAACAATCTCCTGGTTTTGAGGATCTAAAACATCCTGAACATGTTTATAAACTGAAGAAATCACTATATGGCTTGAAACAAGCTCCAAGAGCTTAGTAAGAAAGACTAAGTAATTTCTTAATTCAAAATGACTTTAAAAGAGGACAAGTTGACACAACACTATTCAGAAAGACTCTAAAGAAGGACATTTTTATAATTCAGATTTATGTTGATGATATCATTTTTGGTTCAACTAATGGTTCACTTTGCAAAGAGTTCTCTAAGGCAATGTAGGATGAATTTGAAATGAGCATGATGGGAGAATTGAAGTTCTTTTTGGGAATTCGAATCAACCAATGCAAAGATGGAGACTACGTTCATCAGTCCAAATACACTAAAGAGCTCATGAAGAAGTTCAATCTTGAGGACTGCAAGGAAATGAACACTTCAATGCATCCAACTTGCACTCTGAGCAAAGAAGATCAAGGAACCAAAGTTGATCAGAAGTTGTATAGAGGTATGATTGGTTCTTTGTTATACCTAACTGCATCCAGACCAGATATTTTATTCAGTGTATGTTTGTGTGCAAGGTTCCAATCAGATCCTAGAGAGTCTCACTTAACTGTTGTTAAAAGAATCTTTAGATATCTGAAAGGAACTACTAATCTTGGACTTCTGTATAAGAAATCTTCAGATTATATGCTAGTTGGATTCTGTGATACTGACTATGCTGGAGACAGGATTGAAAGAAAATCAACCAGTGGCAATTGTCAATTTCTGGGAGAGAATCTGATATCCTGGGCTAGCAAGAGGCAGGCAACAATTGCTTTGTCTACAGTAGAAGCATAATACATCTCAGCTGCTAGTTGTTGTACACAACTACTCTGGATGAAACATCAGCTTGAGGATTATCAAATAACTGAAAACTGTATCCCAATTTATTGTGATAATACAGCTGCTATATGTTTATCTAAGAATCCAATTCTGCATTCAAGAGCAAAGCACATTGAGATTAAACATCATTTTATAAGAGACTATGTTCAAAAAGGAATTTTAGATATTCAATTCATTGATACTGATCATTAATGGGATGATATATTTACCAAACCTTTAATTGTTGAGAGATTCGATTTTATAAAGAAAAATTTGAACATGTGTTATGTCTCTGTGTAATGTGTGCTCCTGAAGACAGAATTCAGTCTCTGAAAGTTACTCAGAAGCTATTTGAGAACTCTCTTTTGGAGACTCTGAGGAATATAAGCTTCTGAAGACACTCAGACTCTGTTAAGGAAACTTAGACTCTGAAGAAGCTAGTATTAGTGGAAGGATAACTGTTGAGTTCAGTAACACCTTCCCCACTACGTTGACAGTTACTTTTTAGGTTCTCAGACATGGTCTGCTTGTATTGGGTAGAAACTCAAAGGACAATGATTTTATTTGGTTTAACAAGTTACTCTCGCGTCTTCCCAACACTTTTACGGCTGCATGCTTATTCGTATTTATTACTTATGTTTGTTTGTCCCCTTCGCATTTTCAAACGTTTTCAACTTTCCTTATAAATAGCAATCACACACAACCCACTTCACTTTCCACACTTTGAATTTTTCTCTGAACTTTCTTTCGTTTTAGTCTCTGAAAAACTCATTTTCTCAAAAATCAAACCTAGAACCCTAAAATGGAGAGTGAACTCATTCAATCTGGTGTGATCATCAAAACTAGTAAATCATATGTCATCAAACCAAGGACCATGAACATCATCAAAGAAACTCTGGAAGTTCAAGTTGAATCTCCAGTAGATTTTGGATCCTTGTTGAAACATGGTATCGACGTTTCAACTCACTTTCTTGCTCAAGGAATGATGAGTTATTTTGGTATGTTGAATGGACCAACATATCAAGAACTGGTTAGAGATCTATGGGTGAGAGCAGATGTTTTCGACAAAGACGATGTGACCATAGAAGAAACGGCTGCAATCATGAACAACCCTTCTCTTGCTGGCAAAACCAGAAAGCAAATGGGTCTGAAATCCTACACTGGTCTAGAAGTAAGATCAGCAGTGATGGGGATTCCAATCCTTATCAACGAAGAAATTGTTGCCAGGGCATGCAGGGTGACCAACCTTGGTAAATTTCAGTGGAATGTTGATAAGAAGAGTGAATGGACGGGCATCTGCAACAAACTCCTATTTGATGGAAGACCCTCAAACAAGTTGGTGGACATGCATCCAGATCATAGGGTGCTTCTGAAGATCATCCTGGACAGTAAGCTTCAGAAAGGTGGAGGAACAAACACTCTATTTGTGGATCACAAGGTGCTTCTGTACTTCCTGATCAACAAGAAGAAGATTAACTTTCCAAGATATGTAATGCACCACATGTGTTGGGCTATCAGGGAAGGTTAAAACAAATCTAGAAGACAAGTTCCTTTTGGGAGATTGATCTTTGAGATTCTGTATCAAGGAGGACTCTTGAAAGCCTTAACAGAATCTGGTGTAGTGTCTGATGCTCAACTTGGAACAGTAACAGGGAGAATCATCAACGGCAAGACTCTTCAATACATGAAGATTGTCAAGAAGTACATACCTTCTGATCATGATATGAATGAGTCTTCTGTTCAATCTCATCTGATGATAGACTTCCCCCCAATTTCCAAAGAAGACAATCCTGAGGTCCTTGCAAGATTTGTAGTGGATTACTACAATGATACTGGTAGAATAATCAACTATTCTGCCATTCCTGAGTCTCTTGGAGGAGGTCCTCTTAAGGTCAAAGGCAAAAGGACTAAGGAAGTCAATCTAGAAGAGGAGGAAGAGAAGCAAGAACCTCCTAAGTAGAAGAAGAAGTCTAAATCAACAGCTCTTCCAGGAGTGACTATTGGTGTCTCTGAAACCATAGCTCCTATGCCTCTATTTGCCGCTCCTGCATCCAAGGAAATTAAGGAAAGGATAAAGAAAACCAAGGATGAGAAGAAGGCAAAGGACGAGAAGAAGGCAAAGAATGAGAAGAAAGCCAAGAAAGGCAAAGCTGATAGAGATCACAAAAGGCTTGTGGAGGAAATTGCTGAGTATCTTGATGCTGATTCTGATGAAGAAGAAAGTCAGATCAAGAAAAGAAAGAAAGAAGCTATTCCTGTGGCTAAGGATCTAGCACAGAAGATAGGTACTTCTGTATCTATGGTTGAAGATGAACATGCTGCTGGCAAAGCTATGGTAGTAGAAGTTGTGACAGAAGGTCTGAGAGATGAGACTATGGAGGAAGCTGCTAAGTTGCTTGCAGCAGCTTTGAAACAGAAAGGTCCTGCTATCCCTGCAGAAGCTGACCAATCAGGAGCTGCTATGTCTGATGCTTCTGAACAACTAGCTTCTCTAGAAGCTAATGTCTCAGGTAACATTTCATATGACTCACTTTTCTCTTCTATGAATCAAGAGTCACCACCATCATCTGAAACTGAATCAGATAACATACCACTTAGCAGAGCCATTCCATCCCTTCGAAATAAGACCCCCTCTCTAAACAAACCAATCTCATCTCTTGACCCTCTTGACCCAAGAATAGGTGAATATGTTGATTTAACTATTGACAGGGTTATCCAAGACACTGTCATAGTGTCTCAGAACTTCCCGCCTGACCACTCTGCTCAACCATCCTTTCTTAAACCACTTCAGACGATTCAGCCTACTGAAGAACCTAAAGAACCCATCCAATCTTCACAACCATCTCCTCAATAAGAAACAACACATATAGACTCTCTAGATACCCTAGATTCTCTTGATAAATATCTAGGAGGAGAACTGCCTAAGACCCCTGCAAAATCCAAAACAAACAAATCTACAGAATCTGTATCAAAACCAGACTTTGTACCTCAACCTGAACCAGAAGCTACAAAAGAACCAGAAACTGTAACTGAAAAGGAACCAGTCTCTGAGACTCTGATGCAAGTATCTGATGTCATTCCTGACCCAGAACTTGTGACAGAATGCGTAGCAGAGGCTGTGTCTGAAACAGTTGCTGAACCTCTTCAACAACCTCAAACCATTATTTCAGAAACCTTACAAACAACCTTAACTTCTGAACCTTCAACTTTCACAGAGCCAACTCAAACTCAAATACTTCCCAATCTCTTTGATTCGTTGAGAATAGATGAGTTCTATGGAATGTCAAGCTCAAAGCTCAAGGAAATTATTGAGCTGAGATTTGTGCCAATCCTTAATGTGAGTTATGAGGATAAGTTTGCTGCTGTGAAAAATGATTTTGTGGATTTTGTCACAAAAATTCAGAAGGCTGCAGTAAAAGAACAAGCTATCGTTCTTGCCAAGCATATGGAAGAAATCAAGAAAGCTGAGGAAGCAAAGGCTAAGAAGAAAGCTCTTGTTCTCGCATTGGATAACAAACCATTCTTTGATTATGATCAGTACAATCCAAGGGAATCAATGGTTTATGAGACTCTGAAGAAGAAGTTTCATAAGGTTTAAGAAGAAGCTAGAATTGAAAGAGAAGCTCATCTCAGGAGAACAGAAGCTCTTGAAGAAATTGTCAAGAAACAGCAAGAGGATCTAAAGAAATTGATGGATCACATTGCCAAACAAAACCAGCCTTAGTTGCACCTAGTTTTTATTTAGTTTGGTTTTGCTTGTATTTTTTATCTGCTGTTATTGCTTCTGAACTTTTATTTTTTATATATTCATCAGTTTTTGCTCTATATATATTAGTACTTCTATCTTACTTTTAGCTCTTTTGGTTTTAATTAGTTTTTGCTCTGAATCTTCTCTTCTCATATTCTCTAAAAAAAAAAAATTCCCTCAATTGAAATCTTGTAAAAAGGAGGAGAAACTTGTCTTTAAATCTTTTTGTTGATGACAAAAGGGGGAGAAAGAAACTGTGAGTAGTTTTTAAATTTCATTCATTCTAAGTCTGACGAAAAGGGAATTTTATGATAGGTACTCTGTTAGATTCTGAGCCCCTTAAATGAAATTCTTGCAATTTAATTTAAAAAGAATCTTCTCTTATATCTTTTTGTTTATTCGTGACATTTGATTCAATTATTTGTGTTAAAATGAATTTAATTAACATGGATAGAACTTATGGGGAACTTACAAACCTCACCTTAATGACTATCAGACTCAGGGGGAGTCAGAGCTTACAAACCTCAGACTCTGAGCTTACAAACCTCAGATCCTTTAGTCAACTTGTTAATTAGATTAACAACGATTGACCTTTTAAATAATTATGTTTGTCATCATCAAAAAGGGGACATTGGATATGCTAAATATTTGTTTAAGTGTGCAGGATATTATTTAGTAAGTATTCTGTTAGAACAAATTGAGAGCAAAAAATCCAGAGAAGCTTGTTGCTTGTGATTGTTGGAACAAGGGTGTTCAACAATACCACGTTTTGAGTTTTGATGATAACAAAGTATTAAAAATTGTCAATTGGATATGCTAATATTTGTTTAAGTATGCAGGATCTTAATCAAGATTTTAATCTTAGAAAGTATTCTGTTTGAACATTTTGAGAGTAAAACCAAGAGAAGCTTGTTGCTTATGATTCTGAAGAACTAGAGAGTCTAAAGAATCATTAGAAGCTGTGTCAAGAAGTCCTGAAGATTAAAAGAATCTGAATTTCAAATGAGTCTAATGATGATCAGAACCTAAAAGTTCAAGAGAGTCTGAAGACTATCAGAACTTGAAGACGAAGAGAGTCTGAAGATCATCAGAAGCTAAAGTGCTACAGTGAGTCTGAAGCCTACAATCTGAAGATCTGTTTAGAAGGATTTCTAAAGGCATTTCGATACATAAGAAACACTCACTTGGAGTAACGGCTAACTTCAAAGTCAACTTGAGCGTGGGATGCTCAACGACAAAGAATGCAAAATAGGACAGAGTACGTGTGTACGAACTCTGTTTCCACTACTCCACTACCTCGTACAATTTGACAACTGTGTCTACCGGTATTAAGCTTCAAAAGGAATGGAATTCAAAATATGCATTTGATGGACTATTACCATATCAAGCAACAGATCAACATCTATTGATCATGCTTCCAGAATTCTCTTGATGTGCTGGATTGTCTCAACGTCTCTTTCCAACGCCTGTATAAAGGATAGAAAACTTGAAGAATATGTTGGACTCTACAACTGAAAAACTACGCTGTCAAGCTATTGTATTCTAACTGAGTCAAACCAGAAACACATCAAGAACTTAGATTATTCTTACAAACTGTGTATTCTAGAAATTCTAAGTTCATCAGAAAAACAGAGTCTGTCTTTGTTTATATTATTGGAACACATTTGATTGTTTGTCAAGTCTCTTGCTTGTGTGCTTGAGCAAAGAAGTCTCTTAGTTTTGTCTCTGAGCATTGGAAGACTCTTGCCTGCGTGCTTGAGCAATTGGAAGTCTCTTACTGTGTGTTTGAGCAACTTGTAATTGATATTACATTTTAGTGAAACCCTCCTTAGAAGTGCAAGGGGGACAGGACTACTTCCGATTTGTGGAAGGAACCTGCATAATTGCTTGTGTTCTCTCTTTCTCTCTATCTCTTGTTAATTTCCGCTGCAACAGAATCAGGTCTTCCATCAGACTCTGAATCCATTCAGATTCTGATCCTGGAAAAACAGATTCTTACTCTTCAAGAGTTTCAAAAAAGAAAACACAATTCAACCCCCCCTTCCTGTGTTTTTCTCACTTTCAGTTGGTATCAGAGCTCCGGCTCTGTTGTCATAGCACTTAACCGTGTAACAGAAAAGATCCAGAAAAAAACATGTCTTCCAGTGAACCTTCCACTTCTGGTGCTAATTCTGGTGCTGCTATACCATTCGACTATGGATCAGATAACAGCTGTAAGAAGCTGATTATGGGAAAATTCCAAAGTTTAATGGTGATCCTGAAGAATTTTCTTGGTGGAAAACCAACTTCTATAGCTATGTCATGGGTCTTGATGAAGAACTCTGGGACATACTTGAAGATGGTGTTGGTGACTTACAACTTGATGACGAAGGTGCTGCCATTAACCGTAAACTTCACACTGCTGCTCAGAAGAAGATCTACAAGAAACATCATATCATCAGAGGAGCTCTTGTCACTTCTATTCCTAAATCTGAATACATGAAGATGAGTGACAAATCTACTGCTAAAGCCATGTTTACTTCTCTTTGTGCAAACTATGAAGGGAGCAAGAAGGTCAGGGAAGCTAAAGCTCTTCTATTGGTTCATCAGTATAAATTATTCAAGATGAAAGAGGATGAAAGCATTGAGCAGATGTACTCAAGATTTCAAACTCTAGTATTTGGACTTCAGATACTAAAGAAGAGTTACATAGCTTCTGACCATGTTAGCAAGATTCTAAGGAGCTTACCCTCTAGGTGGAGACCAAAGGTTACTGCAATTGAGGAAGCTAAGGATTTAAACAGTTTGAGTGTTGAAGATCTTGTCAGCTTTCTCAAAGTTCATGAGTTAAGTATCAATGAACATGAATCTGCAAAAAAGTCTAAAACCATTGCTTTAAAGTCAAAGGGAAGATCCTCAAAATCTCTCAAGGTTGAAAGTCTGAAAATGAATCTTCTGCTTCTGAAAGCTCTGAGGAAGATCCTGATGTTGCTAAAGAAATGGCTATGCTTTCAAGCAGAATGCAATACCTTGCTAAAAAGAACAAGAAGTTTCTGAGTAAGAGCAGTGGTAAGGGTTTCAAGAAGGAAGAACAAAAAGGTTGCTTTAATTGCAAGAAGCCTGGGCACTTTATTGCTGATTGTCCAGAGTTGCAGAAATAGAAATCCAAATCAAAAAGGCCAACCTTTAAGTCAAGCAAGTTTAAGAAGCAAATCAAGAAAAGTCTGATGGCTACCTGGGAAGATCTTGATAATGAGTCAGGGTCTGAAGATGATGATGATGATGGTGAAGCTAATGTAGCTGTTGGATTAATGGCTACAACTGAATCAGTAAAAGAGGCACCTGAGGCAGAATCAGATGCAGACTCTGAAAGTGAGACTGAGGTATTTTCTGAACTCACAAGATCTGAATTAGTAGATTCTATCAAAGAACTTCTTGGTCACTATGAAGCTAAATCCACTGAGTTGAAGAAAGTCAAACAGCAACTTGATAAGTTGTCAAAAAGGCATAATTCAACTCTGCTGGAGTTAGAAAGTTTAAAAGAAGAAAATGATTCTTTATTGATCAAGAAGTGTAGCTGTAAATACTTGAGTGAGCAAGAAGTTGCTCTACAAGAATTTATTGCTACTGGAATTGATAGATCCAGGGTAACATCTATGATCTATAGCACATATCAGAACAGAGGACATGGTCTTGGATTCATTGGAGGTAGCTCAAATGAAGTGATTCTGAAACCTGGTCCTGATGGCGCCAGAGAAGCATTGAAAAATCACTTTGTAAGTGAGTCTGATGAAGTTAACATAGTGACTCATTCAGAACCTAAAGCTTCAAGTTCTAAAGTTATGACTAAGTCAAAATCTCAGAACGCAAAGTCAAAGGTTCTGAAAAACTTTGAATCTAAGGCTTCAATGATTCAGATTCTGAAAAAATCAGAGTCTGGTAAATAGACTCTGAAGAAGCCAGAGTCTGAAAAACAAAAGCCTAAGTTTCAAAGAAGAGAAACTGTGAAAGGTAAGTTGGATCCTAAACTGACAGGTTCTAAACCCAAAGTTTGGAGGAAAACAATGCCAATGACTTCAAGACACACAATTTGAAAGGAATTCAATGGTTCAAGGACTATTCCATGAGGACCCATGAGAATATGGGTACCTAAGTCTGAAATTGTTGATGCTGCAGGTATGTCTAAAAGGACAAGAAAGGCAGAAGGCCTAGTACCTAGACAGTGGCTGCTCGCGACACATGACAGGAGAAAAGTCTATGTTCCTAACCCTAACCATGAAAGAGGGAGGAACTGTGAGATTTGGATGAAACCAGACTGGCAAAATCATTGGTACTGGAACCATTGGTAACTCTCTAATCTCTATTAGTAATGTGTGGTTAGTTGATTGACTTAGACATAACCTACTGAGCATAAGTCAATTGTGTGACAGTGGTTATGATGTTTTGTTTAATAAGAACAACTGCACTGTAGTTAACAAGGATGATCAATCCATAGTCTTCAAGGGAAAGAGAAGAAACAATGTCTACAAAATAAAGTTCTCTGAACTGACTTATCAGAAGGTAGTTTGCCTTTTGTCAATGGGTGATAAGAAATGGATGTGGCATAGACGGTTGGGACATGCAAACTGGAGGTTAATCTCTTAGCTTAGCAAGTTGCAACTAGTCAAAGGCTTACCAGACATTGACTATCATTCAGATGCTCTTTGTGGAGCATGTCAAAAAGGGAAAATTGTTAAGATTTCTTTTAAACCAAAAGAAATTGTTTCTACCTCCAGACCCTTGGAGTTACTTCACATTGACTTATTTGGACCAGTTAGCACTGCATCCTTATATGGAAGTAAGTATGGACTAGTCATTGTTGATGATTACAGCAGATGGAGTTGGGTTAAGTTTCTGAAAACTAAAGATGATTCATATTCTTTGTTTAGCAAATTCTGCATCCAAATTCAATCTGAAAAAGAATTGAAAATTTTGAAAGTCAGAAGTGATCATGGAGGAGAATTTGAAAATGAGCCATTTGAGCTTTTCTGTGAAAAACATGGAATTATCCATGAATTCTCTGCACCTAGAACTCCACAACAGAATGGAGTTGTAGAGAGAAAGAACAGAACCTTACAAGAAATGGCAAGAACCATGATCCATGAGAACAGTCTGGCTAAACATTTTTGGGCAGAAGCAGTAAATACAACATGTTATGTTAAGAACAGGATCTACATCAGACCTCTGTTGAACAAAACAGCTTATGAACTCTTTAAAGGCAGGAAACGTAACATATCTTATTTTCATCAGTTTGGATGTACATGTTATATCCTGAACAATAAAGTTTATCTAAAGAAATTTGATGCCAAAGCTCAGAAGGGAATCTTTTTAGGTTACTCTGAAAGATCTAAGGCATACAGACTGTATAATTCAGAAACACAATGTGTTGAAGAATCTATGCATGTCAGATTTGATGACAAAGTTCCTGGAAGTGAAACTTCAGAGCAAGATGAAAGCTGTGCAGGATCTCAAGATTCTGATATCAACTCAGAATCTGATCAGATTCCATAATCTGAAGATACTGCAGAAGTTGTAGCATCCCCTGAAGTTCCTAATGAAGAAGCTTCTGAAGAAGCTCAAGATGGTTCTCAGCAAGCTAGTCAATCCAAACATTCTTTCAAATACAAGTCTTCACATCCTGAGGATCAAATCATTGACAATAAAGATAGTCCCAGAAGAACAAGATCATATTTCAGACAAGAAGAGTCTGCCTTGGGATTATTATCTGTTCTTGAACCAACCTCTGTTGAAGAAGCACTTGGAGATGAAGGATGGATTCTGGCAATGCAAGATGAACTTAATCAATTCAAAAGGAATGAAGTGTGGGATCTAGTAGCTAAGCCTGAACACAAGAACATTATTGGAACTAAATGGGTGTTTAGAAACAAGCTTAGTGAACAAGGAGAAGTAATCAGAAACAAAGCCAGACTTGTTGCACAAGGCTACAGTCAACAAGAAGGCATTGGTTACACTGAAACATTTGCTCCAGTTGCAAGATTGGAAGCAATCAGGTTACTTCTTTCCTATGCAGTCAATCACAACATAATATTGTATCAAATGGATGTTAAGAGTGTTTTTCTTAATGGTGTCATTTCCGAAGAAGTTTATGTCAAACAAGCTCCTGGCTTTGAAGATTTAAAACATCTAGAGCATGTTTTTAAATTGAAGAAATCACTATATGGCTTGAAACAGGCTCCCAGAGCTTGGTATGAAAGACTAAGTAATTTCTTAATTCAAAATGATTTTGAAAGAGGACAAGTTGACACTACACTATTCAGAAAGACTCTGCAGAATGACATTCTTATAGTTCAAATCTATGTTGATGACATCATTTTTGGTTCAACTAATGGTTCACTTTGCAAAGAGTTTTCTAAGGCAATGCAGGATGAATTCGAAATGAGCATGATGGGAGAATTGAAGTTCTTTTTAGGAATTCAAATCAACCATTGCAAAGATGGAGTCTATGTTCATTAGTCCAAATACACTAAAGAGCTCCTGAAGAAGTTCAATCTTGAGGACTGCAAAGAAATGAACACTCCAATGCATCCAACCTGCACTCTGAGCAAAGAAGATCAAGGAACCAAAGTTGATCAGAAGCTGTATAGAGGTATGATAGGTTCTTTGTTATACCTAAC
Source organism: Medicago arabica (assembly GCA_946800305.1). Classification (NCBI taxonomy): domain Eukaryota; kingdom Viridiplantae; phylum Streptophyta; class Magnoliopsida; order Fabales; family Fabaceae; genus Medicago; species Medicago arabica. The sequence continues at coordinate 17,582,010 of OX326967.1, forward strand.
TGCATCCAGACCAGATATTTTATTCAGCGTATGTCTTTGTGCAAGGTTTCAATCAGATCCTAGAGAGTCTCACTTAACAGCTGTTAAGAGAATCTTTAGATATCTGAAAGGAACTACTAATCTTGGACTTCTGTATAAGAAATCTTCTGATTATAAGCTAGTTGGATTCTGTGATGCTGACTATGCTGGAGACAGGATTTATAAAGAAAAATTTGAACATGTGTTATGTCTCTGGTTAATGTGTGCTTCTGAAAACAGAATTCAGACTCTGAAAGTTACTCAAAAGCTAATTGAGAATCAGACTCTCTCTTGGAGACTCTGATGAATATAAGCTTCTGAAGACACTCAGACTCTGTTAAGGAAACTTAGACTCTTAAGAAGCTCGTATTAGTGGAAGGATGACTGTTGAGTTCAGTAACACCTGCCCCACTATGGTGACAGTTACTTTTTAAGTTCTCAGACGTGGCCTGTCTGTATTGGGTAGGAACTCAAAGGGCAATGATTTTATTCCGTTTAACAAGTAACCCTCGCGTCTTCCCAACACTTTTACGGCTGCATGCTCACTAGTCTTTATTGCTTATGTTTGTTTGTCCCCTTCTCATTTTCAAATGGTTTTCCATTTCCATTATAAATAGCAATCACACACAACCCACTTCACTTTCCACACTTTGATTTTTCTCTGAATTACTCTTTCGTTTCTAGTCTCTGAAAAACTTTGTTCTCAAAATCAAACCTAGAACCTTACAAATGGCAAGTGAACTCGTTCAATCTGGTGTGATCATCAAAACTGGAAAATCCTATGTGATTAAACCCACAACAATGAATATCATCAAAGAGACTCTGAAAGTTCAAGTTGAATCTCCAGTTGACTTTGTATCCTTAATGAGGCATGGTATCGACGTCTCTTCTCATTTCTTATCACAAGGAATGATGAGTTACTTTGGTATGTTGAATGGACCAACATATCAAGAATTGGTTAGAGACCTCTGGGTGAGGGCGGAAGTTTTTGACAAAGATGATGCAACCCTAGAAGAAACTGCTGCAATCATGAACAACCCCTCCTTGGTTGGTAAGAACAGGAAGCAAATGGGTCTGATACCGTACAATGGTCTAAAGATAAGATCTGCTGTGATGGGGATTCCAATCCTTATCAATGAAGAAATAGTTGCCAGGGCATGTTGGGTAACAAATGAAGGAAAATTTCAGTGGAATGTGGATAAGAAGAGTGAATGGATGGGCATCTGCAACAAACTCTTATTTGAAGGAAGACCCTCAAATAAGTTGGTAGACATGTATCTAGAACATAGGATGCTTCTGAAGATCATTCTGGACAGTATGCTTCAGAAAGGTGGAGGAACAGACACTATGTCTGTGGATCATAAAGTACTTCTGTACTTTTTGATTAAAAAGAAGAAGATCAACTTTCCAAGATACGTGATGCACCACATGTAATGGGCCATCAGGGAAGGCCATTTCAAATCCAGAAGACAAGTTCCTTTTGGAACAGAATTTGGTGTTATATCAGACGCTCAGCTTGGAACAGTAACAGGGAGAATCATCAATGGCAAGACTCTTCAATACATGAAGATTGTCAGGAAGTACAACCCTTCTAATCTAGATATGAAGGAATCTTCTGTACAATCTGATCTGATGATGAACTTCCCCCCTATTTCCAAAGAAGACAATCCTAAAGTCCTTGCAAGATTTGTAGTAGATTACTACAATGAGACTGGTAGAATAATCAACTATTCTGCCATTCTTGAGACTGCTGGAGGAGGACCTCGTAAGGTCAAAGGCAAAAGGACCAAGGAAATCAATCTAGAGGAGGAGGAAGAGAAGCAAGAACCTCCTAAGAAGAAGAAAAAGTCCAAATCAACAGCTCTTCCAGGAGTGACTATTGGTGCCTCTGAAACCATAGCTCCTATGCCTCTGTCTATCTCTCCTGCATCCAAGGAAATTAAGGAAAGGATAAAGAAATCCAAGGATGAGAAGAAAAAAAAGGACGAGAAGAAGGCAAAGGACGAGAAGAAGGCAAAGGATGAGAAGAAAGCGAAGAAAGGCAAAGCTGATAGAGATCACAAAAGGCTGGTTGAAGAAATTGCTGAATTTCTTGATGCTGATTCTGATGAAGAAGAAAGTCAGGTCAAGAAAAGGAAGAAAGAATTTGTTCCTGTGGCAAAGGATGTAGCACAGAAGATAGGTACTTCTGTATCTATGATTGAAGATGATCATGCTGCTGGCAAGGCAATGGCAGCAGAAGTTGTGACAGAAGGACTTAGAGATGAGACTGTGAAGGAAGCTGCTAAGTTGCTTGCAGCAGCTTTGAAACAGAAGGGTCATGTTGCCCCTGCAGAAGCTGATCAATCAGGAGCTACTCTATATGATGCTTCTGACCAACTAGCTTCTCCAGAAGCCGACATTGGCACATCAGATAACATTTCATTTGACTCACCTTTCTCTTCTACGAATCAAGAATCATCACCCTCATCTGAAACTGAATCAGATAACATACCCCTGAGCAATGTCCTTCCATCCCTTCGAAATAAAACCCCCTCTCCAATCAAACCAATCTCATCATTTGATCCTCTTGACCCAAGAATAGGTGAATACGTTGATTCAACTATTGACAGGGTTATTCAAGACACCATCATAGTGTCTCTGAACTAACCATCTGACCATCCTGCTCAACCATCTTTTCTCAAACCACTTCAGGTAATTCAACCTACTGAAGAACCTGAAGAACCCATTCAATCTGCTCAACCATCTTCTCAACATGAAACAATCTTTGTAGACTCTCCAGATACCCTAGATTCTCTTGAAAGACACCCTAGGAGGAGAACTACCAAAGACCCCTGCAAAATCCAAAACAACCAAGACTACATAATCTGTTTCAAAACCAGACTTTGTACCTCAACCTGAACCAGATATTCAAACCTTAGCTTCAAACGAACCAGTTACTGTAACTATAGAGGAACCAGTCTCTGAGACTCTAGAACAAGTTTCTGATGTCATCCCTGACCCAGAACCTGTAACAGAATGCATAGCAGAGCCTGTGTCTGAAACAGTTACTGAACCTCTTTTCCAACCTCAAACTATTGTAACTGGCTTCCAAACCTTGAAAACAATCTTAGCTTCTGAACCTTCAGCTTCATTTGAGCCAAACCAAACTCTAATTCCTCACAACCTCTTTGATTCGTTGAGAATAGATGAGTTTTATGGAATGTCAAGCTCAAAGCTCAAGGATATTATTGAGCAAAGAATTGTGCCAATCCTCAATGTAAGCTATGAGGATAAATTTGCTGCTCTGAAGAATGAATTTGTGGATTTTGTCACCATAATTCAGAAGGCTGCAGTAAAAGATTAAGTTGTTGTTCTTTCCAAACATATGGAAGAAATCAAGAAAGCTGAGATAACAAAGGCTAAGAAGAAGGCTCCTGTTCTACAATTGGCAAATAAACCATTCTTTGATGCTGATCAATACAATCCAAGGGAAACATGTTGAACAAGTGACTTCAAACACACAAGAGGGGGATGAATTGTGTTTCTTTAAAAAACAATTTAAATAAGCACTTAAAAAAGATTTTAACCAAATAAAATAAAGTGCTTATAAAGGTTTTTAATAAAGATGAAAACTAGTGAAATTTTGCTAAAATAAATAACAAATAAAGTAAAAGAGATAAGAGATGAGAGAAAAGACATCAAAAGATTTATCCTAGTTCGGCCTAAAACACCAAGGCCTACGTCTAGTCCCCAAGGAAAAGCCCCTTGAGATTTTCACTAACCTAGCTTTTAAACGGGATAAGCTAGTAACCTTTACAAAATAGCGAGCACTCTCCAAACAAAATTAACCTTTGTAGAAGAGCCTCTAAACCCAAGAGATATCACCTCTCTTGAAACCTTGGGATCATACCCAATACAAATAAGAATTACAATGATAAAATAATACACCAAATGTGTAGATATTACAAATTGAAGTACAAGAACTACAAGATAAACTATGTAGTATAAAAGAGCTCTCAAAATAATAAATTAGCAAGTGTAAGAATAATGAGAGTGAGAAAGAGTATGAAAAATATTTTCTATTTCAAGGTGCAATTTTTCAAGTACACCGATGCATCCTTTTTATACTTAAAAAGGAATGAGATGCATGGGAAGAAAATAGCCGTTGGATAATTAAGTTAACAAAGTAGCCGTTTGGCCCTTAATTAGATAAACTAGCCGTTGCCAATAAATTGGAAAATAGTCGTTGATTTAATGTTATGAAATAGGCAACATATGATTTCTTTTATGTAATGACAAAGGTAAATAATAAGAAACATAATATGCTGAAACAATTTTGATGCACAATTGATTAAATAGGAAATATATTTTCCAACGGAACAAAAAATATTTAATGCCACGATCAAAAATGCTAATCAATTTTCCAATACAAGATCAATTGTAATGAAATAGGAAATATATGATCTCTTATATGAATGAGAACATGAAAGGCAACGGTAACAAAAGATTTAATGCACATGAGTCAAAATATGCTTTATAAGTAATAACCAATTATATTATGTGATTTGTAAAATAAATTCTGACTTTTTATGTAAAAATATTTTTATGCAAAATCACGTGTAAATGAAAACCATTATGAGTGTGTGATTTATTTTCATGAGAGCTTTTTCTACTACTTACATAAAAGTCCTAATATAAATAAAAAAACTCAAGACTCAAGACTTGATAGCTTGAATTTCTTTTCCGCTTTTTGCATCGTTGTTCTTTTAGGACTTCTTTTGTCAATCATCAAAACCAAAGTATTCTTGTCAAGGCATATATTCACAAAAAAATGGTTTATGATACGCTTAAGAAGAAGCTTCACAGAGTTCAAGAAGAAGCTAGACTTGAAAAAGAAGCTCATCTCAGGAGAACAGAAGCTCTTGAAGAAATAGTCAAGAAACAGCAAGAGGATCTCCAGAAATTTATGGATCACATTGCCAAACAAAACCAACCTTAGTTGCACACCTAGTGTTTAATTTGTTTTGTTTTGCTTGTACTCTTATTTGCTGCTTTCTATTGTCTTCTGAACTTTTACTTCGTGTTATTCAATTTTTTTTACTTATGATAGTTTTTCTACTTCAATTATCTGTGCTTCTGATATATCTGGCTATATTTATCTAATTACATCGGAAGTCTAACTATCGTATTCTACTTAGAATCTATCCTGATTTTAACAGACTCTAATATGTATTTTCTCTGAATCTTCTCTTCTCATTTTCTCTAAAAAAAATTCCCCTCACTTGAAGTCGTATAAAAAGGGGGAAAAACTTGTCTTTGAACCTTTTTGTTGATGACAAAAGGGGGAGAAAGATCAGTGAGTATTTTTTTTTAAGTTATTCATGCTAAGTCTGAAGAAAAGGGAAGTTTGCGGATAGGTACTTCGTTAGATTCTGAGCCCCATTAAATTAAATTCTTCAATTTAATTTAAAAAGAATCTTCTCTCATATTCTTTTTATTATTCTGAGATTTGATTCAGCTATTTATGCTAAACATGAATTTAATTAACATGGATAGAACTTAGGGGGAGCTTACAAACCTCAACTTAAGGACTATCAGACTCAGGGGGAGTCAGAGCTTACAAACCTCAGACTCTGAGCTTACAAACCTCAGACCCTTTAGTCAACCTGTTAATTAGATTAACAACAATTGACCTTTTAAAATACTGATGTTTGTCATCATCAAAAAGGGGGAGATTGTTTGAACAAGGGTGTTCAGCAATACCACTTTTGAGTTTTGATGATAACAAGGTATTAAAAATTGCCAATTGGATATGCTAATATTTGTTTAAGTATGTAGGATCTTAATCAAGATTTTAATCTTATAAAGTATTCTGTTTCAACATTTTGAGAGCAAAACCAAGAGAAGCTTGTTGCTTGTGATTCTGAAGAACTAGAGAGTCTGAAGAATCATCAGAAGCTGTGTCAAGAAGTCCTGAAGACTAAAAGAATCTGAAGTTCAAATGAGTCTAAAGACTATCAGAACCTGAAGACGAAGAGAGTCTGAAGATCATCAGAAGATGAAGTGCTACAGTGAGTCTGAAGCCTACAATATGAAGATCTGTTTAGAAGGATTTCTAAAGGCATTTCGATACATAAGAAACACTCACTTGGAGTAACAGCTAACTTCAAAGTCAACTTGAGCGTGGGATGCTCAACGACAAAGAATGCAGAATAAGACAAAGTACGTGTGTACGAACTCTGTTTCCACTACTCCACTACCTCGTACAGTTTGGCAACTGTGTTTACCGGTATTAAGCTTCAAAAGGAATGAAATTCAAAATATGCATTTGAAGGACTATTACCATATTAAGCAACAGATCAACAGCTATTGATCAAGCTTCCAGTATTCTCTTGATGTGCTGGATTGTCTCAACGTCTCTTTCCAACGCCTATATAAAGGATAGAAGACTTGAAGAATATATTGGACTCTACAACTGAAAAACTACGCTGTCAAGCTATTGTATTCACTCTGAGTCAAACCAGAAACACATCAATAACTTAGCAAATTCTTACAAACTGTGTATTCTAGAATTTCTAAGTTTATCAGAAAAATAGAGTCTGTCTTTGTTTTTGTAATTGGAACACATTTGATTGTTTATTAAGTGTTTCCATCTCCATTCAATTTTCTGTAAATTGTGTAAGAAGTCTCTTGCTTGTGTGCTTGAGCAAAGAAGTCTCTTAGTTGTGTCTTTGAGCATTGGAAGTCTCTTGCCTGCGTGCTTGAGCATTGGAAGTCTCTTGCATGCGTGCTTGAGCATTGGAAGTCTCTTACTGTATGTTTGAGAAACTTGTAATTGTTAATTACATTTTAGTGGAACTCTCCTTGGAAGTGCAAGGGGGACAGGACTACTTCCGGTTTGTGGAAGGAACCTGTATAATTGCTTGTGTTCTCTCTTTCTCTTTATCTCTTGTTTAATTCCGCTGCAACAAAATCTAGTCTTCCATCAGGTTCTGAATCCATTCAGACTCTGATCCTGGAAAACAGATTCTCACTCTTCAAAAGTTGCAAAAAAGAAAACACAATTCAACCCCCCTTCTTGTGTTTTTCTCATCTTCACAACCTATACAATAGTTTTTACATTAATTCAACGGATTATCTAATCTTCTGACAACCTAATTTGATTCAACCCTAATTTCTTAAACAACACAAATCAACAACAACATGATTAAATTAATTTCAGAATTCATGTGCTTAGAATTAAAAAAAGCTAGTCCCACCCTTACCTTGGATTTTTGTTGGTTTTACAGAACTCCGCAATTTTCTCCCAAAAGCTGCACTTTCACGTTCTCTCTGTTTCTGGTTTTCTAACCTAATTTTTATTACTCCCTCCTATTTATAGCCTCTTCTAAACTTTCCTAACAAACTCTTCTAATTACCAAATTATCCTCACTTAAATTATTTTATTTTTCTTAAACAAGCCTTCTTATATTTCTTCACCAAATATAACTAAACAACTTAATAATAATTATCAAATCAACACAACATCACATATCAACAAATGTCACAATTAATTAAATAATTAATAAAAGATTCCAAACTTAATAAAATAATTAATCAAATAAAGTAGGGCGTTACACAGACTACTCCTGTGACTTTCATCCAAAATTCTCTTCTTAAGATCAGGTACATCCGGTACACAAACTCGATCACGGAACATCAAAACACTGTTCTCATCCAATCTGAAATCCGCACCTTTACCTTGATTAACCAACACCACTCAATCGACAAGATCCAAATCGTCCTTCTGACCATTCTTAATCTCTTCCAAAATAATACTCGTCAACTTCAACATACCCAACCTCACACCATTCGGCGTCAGTTCGCTAACCAAACTCAAATCTCGAAACTGCTCAATCAACTCCAACTCTTTAACCATCAAGGTAGACATATGCAAAGTCTTCTTACTCAAGGCATCTGCCACCACATTTGCCTTTCCAGGATGATAACTCAACTGAAAATCAAAATCCTTAAGGTATTCCAACCATCTCCTCTGCCTCATTAACAACTCTTTCTGGTCAAACAAATACTTCAAACTCTTGTGATCACTGAACACTTCAAACTTAGATCCATACAAGTAATGCCTCCGAATTTTTAACACATACACAACTGCAGCCAATTCCAAATCATGAGTCGGATAATTCTTCACATGAACTTTCATCTGCCTCGATGCATAAGCCACAACTTGACGATTCTGCATTAACACACCACCAAGACCCATCTTAGAAGCATCGCAATACACAACAAACGATTCCTTCGGATTCGGCAAAATCAACACTGACGCTGAAGTCAACCTCCTTTTCAACTCTTGGAAACTATTCTCACACTTAGCATCCCAAACATAATCTTGTCCTATCCGAGTCAATTGCGTCATTGGCAACGCTAACTTAGATAACCCCTCAATAAACCTCCGATAATAACCTGCCAACCCAAGAAAGCTTCTAACCTGAAAAATTGACTTCGGCGACTCCCACTACAACACCGCATCAACCTTCGACGGATCCACCGCAATGCCACCTTTAGAAATCACGTGACCAAGGAAACTCACTTCTTGCAACCAAAACTCACACTTCGACTTAGAATACACCAAAATGTCGTCTATAAACACCACCACAAAACGGTCCAGATAAGGATGAAATTTCCTATCCATATATTATATGAAGACACCTGGGGCATTAGACACTCCAAATGGCATCACAGAGTACTCATAGTGTCCATACCTCGTTCGGAACGCGGTTATAGATATATCTTCCGCCTTCACTCTAATCTGGTGATATCTTGATCTCAAATCAATCTTACTGAACACTTCCGCACCAACCAGTTGATCCATCAAATCATCAATCCTCGGAAGCGGATACCGATTCTTAATCGTCACCTTGTTCAACTGCCGATAATCCACACACAACCTCATACTGCAATCCTTCTTCTTAACCAACAACACTGAAGCACCCCACAAAGAAACAATCGGCCTAATGAACTGTTTCTCAAGCAAGTCTTCCAACTGCTTCTTCAACTCTCCTAACTCAGATGCAGACATCTGATACGGCGCAATCAAAATAGGACTCATTCCTGGTACCAAATCAATTGCAAACTCCACCTCACGCTCTGGTGGCAATTCAGTAATGTTGTCCGGAAAGACTTCTGGAAACTCTTGCACTACCGGCAAATCACCACTTCTTCTCTCACTACTTTCCTTCAACGATGCAAACATCATGAACACACTAGCTTCACCATCCAAGGACTTCTTTACTTGTTCCGCGGTTAGGAACCCTCCACTTAGCTCAACTACCGGCTTCAAAATCGTCACACTCTTGGTCAAACAATTAATGCTAACACCAAAAGATAACATCCAATCCATACCAAAAATCACATCCATATGCTTCAACGGAAGACACACAAGATCCAACTTGAAATCAACATTACCAAAATTAAAGGGACACTTAGTTTAACAGCCCGATTTTCATTAGTATTATTTTAATTGTTTTGTAATTGTGCATGTATGTGATTAATTTTCTCTGTGTGCATTTTGGTTGGGATTATCGGAATTTGGGGTTGGAAGGGTATTTTAGTCATTTTAGACTAAGGGGTATTTTGGTCATTTACTAGGAGAACATTTTTAGTGAACTTGGAATTAGCATTATTTTTGTATTTGAGGTGAATAGTTATTTCGCTAAGATTAGAAGGGCTTAGTAGTAATTATTTGGTTATGGTGATAATTAGATATTTTACTAAGTTAATGAGTAGTAACATTTCTAATTAGTTTGGAGAGTGTTAGGCCCCGTTTAGATGGTGACTGTAACACGCCGTTTTCCCAAAGTAAAAATTTCATACATAAATAATAAGAGTTTCTCGTATAAACGGAATGCTACATTTCTAGAAATCTCAAAACGGAATAAATAACAATTTATCCTTCATAAAATAATAATCATAATTATTCAAAACATCGCAGCGGATAGAGATTCAAATTAACAAAATAGTTTTGGCACGCAGGCCTCATCAAAACTTCTCAAATTAAATTCAATTGAAACTCATTATTATTAAATCATAATCAATACGTAAGGAATAGAAAATAGTTATAAAGGTTCCCATCCCGTTACGTATCAGAGCACCTAAGGACACAGTGAGGGTAGCCACTCACAACAGCAAACAACAGCTAAAAGCTTAATCACCTACAAGTTACTCATATGAAGAGCAACATTTCCAAATAGAAGGGGTGAGATTCACAAAACAATGGCATTTAAACATATAATTCAATAATTATATTTAACAATATAAACATCAAATACATTCACAACAATAATCATATAACATCTTAATTAACATCATAATCATCATCATAATTTAGCATCATAGTTAAACTTAACAGTTTGACTCGACAATGCAATTTCAACTCGACTATGCAACTTAAACATCTTATTCATGCATGTGGTACCAATCTAGGGCATAAGCCCTCGTCGCTATTGAGTATAAATATACTCCTAGGGCATAAGCCCTCGTCGCTGTTTGAGCCTAAAAATACTCCTAGAGCATGAGCTCTCGTCTCTGTTGAGCAATAGCTCCTAGGGCATGAGCCCTCGTCTCTGAATGAATATGCATGGACTCAACATCTTATAACTTAGACATCACAAATAACTCCAATAATTTGGATCATAACTCATAATCTTAGAATGACACATGCAGCTTTTTAATCAATAACAAATAGCAGCATGACAACACATCAATTATCTCAAGGCATGACAATACCATAAACGATCACATAATTCATCCTTTATAGTTCAAAAGAAAACATACACAATTGTATATGTCACTACTAACAAAATCAAACATTTAAATAATAGCCTACAAGTCATCTTCGTTATTGCAGCAATGCTTAATTCTAACTCAGGGGTCATCTCATGACAATCTGTGCGACAAGAGTTGCATAATTCTAAGAATGCAGTCTGATACAGAACTGCTCGCTATGACGAGTGGGATCTGTCGCCTTGCGAGCCATCAGAGGTCACTCGCTGTGGCAAGTTGGGTTGCTCGCCTTGCGAGTCGTCAAGGGTCACTCGCTATGGCGAGTTGGGCTGCTCGCCTTACGAGCATCAGGGTGCTACTCGCTATGGCGAGTGGGGTTGCTCGCGTTGCGAGCCATCTAAGGGTTACTCGCAATGGCGAGTGGATTTCTCGCCTCGCGAGCTGTTGAAGAGCACTCGCCGTGGCGAGTTGATTGCTCGCTGTGGCGAGCGATGACAGAACAGTTACGGGGTTACGACAATTTTTACCCAAAATCCCAATTTTCATCATGTTCCTTTCCAATTTCGACTATAATGATGTTTAAGGGTTACCCTATGGTTTTTAACAGTTTTCTACATTAATGGTACTGTTTCTCATCATCTAATCATCAATTCATCACATAAAGTCATCTAAATATTCTCTATACTGTATAAAATAATTTAAATAATTAAAACGGGTGTTACAATTCTCCCCAACTTATAAGATTTTTGTCCTTGAAAATTTACCTCAAGCAAACAACTCTGGATAAGATTCCAGCATCTTACTCTCTAGCTCCCACGTCAAGCTTTCACCAGTCGCTCTGTCCCAAAAGACTTTCACAAGAGGTATCTCCTTGCCTCTCAACCTCTTCACTTCACGCCCTTCGATCCTCACTGGTAAGGTCTCAACCGTAAGGTTATCTCTAACTTGCACATCATCCCTTTGAATCACATGGGATGGATCCGGAACATACTTCCGAAGTTGCGACACATGAAACACATCATGCAAATTTGAAAGGTGCGGCGGTAAACCTACTCGATACGCCACCGTTCCAATTCTTTCTGATATCTGATACGGATCAATAAACTTCGGAATTAACTTCTTTGACTTCAATGCACGACCCACACCGGTCATGGGAGTAACTCTTAGGAATACATGATCTCCCTCTTGAAACTCAAGGTCCTTCCTACGCTTATCATGATAACTCTTTTGTCGACTCTGCGACGCCTTCATCTTTTCTTGAATCATTTTCACCTTCTCTGTAGTATGTTGAACAATCTCTGGTCCTAAAACCACACTCTCACCTGACTTAAACCAACACAACAGAGTTCTACACCTCCGACCATACAAAGCCTCGAAAGGTGCCATTCCGATAATAGAATGATAACTGTTATTGTACGAGAACTCTATCAACGGAAGATGACTATCCCAAGTTCCTCCTTGCTCAAGTATATAAACTCTCAGCAAATCTTCTAACGACTGAATCGTCCTTTCCGACTGACCATCTGTCTGCAGATGATACGCCGAACTCAACTTCAACTTAGAACCTAAAGCTTCTTGCAAACTCTTCCAAAATCTAGAGGTAAACCTCGGGTCTCTATCTGATACGATGCTCGAAGGAACACCATGCAGCTTCACTATTTCTCTAATATAAATCTCTGCCAACTGGGCTATAGGAAAACTGATGTTAATCGGAATAAAATGGGCCGACTTCGTCAATCTATCAACAATAACCCAAATAGCGTCATTCCCTTTAGGCGTATTCGGCAAACTCGTCACAAAATCCATGGATATACTATCCCATTTCCACTCTGGCACATCTAAAGGTGTCATCAATCCAGCAGGTTTCTGATGTTCCACTTTGGACTTCTGACAAATCAAACAAGAATACACAAACTGTGCCACATCACGTTTCAATCCAGACCACCAAAACAACTTTTTCAAATCATGGTTCATTTTCGTAGCTCCCGGGTGAATACTCAAACTACTTCTATGACTCTCTTCAAGAATCATCTTCTTTATCTCGTCATCGTCTGGAATACAAATTCTACCTTGAAACCTCAACACACCTTGATCATCAACCTTAAAGTCACTATCTTCGGTCTGATTACTAGCAACCAACAAGTCCACAAACTTACCATCTACCTTCTGCAATTCTTTAATATTTCTCAAGAAATCACTATCAATCTTCAGCATTCCCAGCTTTACACTCTGAGGTGACCATTCACAAACTAAACTCAAATCTCTAAACTGTTCCAGCAACTCAAACTCTTTAGCCATCATAGCGGACATATGTGAAGTCTTCCTACTTAAGGCATCCGCAACAACATTAACTTTACCCGGATGATAATTCAAACCAAAGTCATAATCCTTCAACAACTCCAGCCACCTTCGCTGTCTCATATTCAACTCCTTCTGATCAAACAAATACTTCAAGCTCTTGTGATCACTGAACACTTCAAATCTCGAACCATACAAGTAATGTCTCCAAATCTTAACACAAATACCACTGCAGCTAATTCAAGGTCATGAGTAGGATAATTTCATTCATGGATTCTCAACTGTCTCGATGCATAAGCAACCACTTTACTATCTTGCATAAGCACACCACTTAAACCCAATTTGGACGCATCACAATACACAACAAAAGGTTCATCGGACTTCAGCAAAATCAAAACTGGAGCCGTCGTCAGACGCTTCTTCAATTCATTAAAACTGTTCTCACAGTGAACATCCCACACAAATGCTTTACCTTTGCACGTCAACTGCGTTAACGGAAGTTCTAACTTAGAAAACCCTTCTAAAAATCTTCTATAATAACCAGCTAATTCCAAAAAGCTTTTAATCTCTGTAACTGACTTAGGAGTCTCCCATTGTGACACCGCATCAACTTTAGACGGATCAACTGCAATACCATTACCAGAAATAACATTTCCAAGAAAACTCACCTCGTCCAACCAGAATTCACACTTTGATAATTTAGCATAAAGTTTCTTCTCCTTCAGCACTTGCAAGACCATCCTCAAATGTTCAGCATGTTCTTCCTCAGACTTGGAGTAAATCAAAATATCATCAATGAATACCACCATGGAACGATCCAAAAATACATGGAAGATGTGATTCATATATTTCATAAACACGTCAGGTGCATTTGTAACACCGAAAGGCATCACTTTATACTCATAATGTCCATAACGTGTCCTAAAGGCTGTCTTCTGCATATCTTCATCCTTCACTTTAATCTGGTGATAACCCGATCTCAAATTAATCTTGCTAAACACACGTGCACCCACTAACTGATCCATCAAGTCGTCAATTCTTGGAAGTGGATACCTATTCTTTATAGTTACTTTATTCAACTGCCGGTAATCAATGCACAACCTCATACTACCGTCTTTCTTCGTATCAAGTAAATCTTCCAGCTGTTTCTTCAACTCAGCCAACTCAGAAGCTGACATGCGATAAGGTGTCATAGACACAGGCTTCGTTCCCGGAATAAGATCAATTGAAAATTCAACTTCTCTTTCTGGAGGCACATCAGAAATCTCATTAGGAAAGACTTCTGGAAAATCGGATACCACTTTCTGCTTATCAATCATCGTTTGGTTCTCAATAGATAAAGATTCCATCAAGGAAAACATCAACATTCCATCACGTTGTAACTGCTTCAGTTGTTTAGTAGATAAAAACTCTGCTCCACTTTCTTCTTCATCAGAAGAGAAATACACCGACTTGCGAAAACAATTAATATGGACATGGTTGTACTCTAACCAATTCATACCAAGGATTACATCCATACCACTCAAAGGTAAACAAACCAAATCAATTTCAAAATCACGATCAAACATAGATAGAGGACATCTTAAACACACAAGAGAAGTAGTCACCGAACCCTTAGCTGGAGTTTCGACAACCATTTCCCCATTCATATTTGACATAGTAAGACCCAACTTAGAAGCACAATCAATAGCAATAAAACAATGTGTAGCACCAGTATCAATAATAGCAATTAAAGGAGTATTATCAAAATAACAAGTACCTCTGATCAAACGATCCTCATTCTCTGTCTGAGTCCCAGTCAAAGCAAAAACTCTCCTAGTAGTCTGAGCCTTCTTAGGCTTCTTGCATTGCGAACCAATGTGACCTTCTTCATTACACTTAAAGCACACAACATCATCATGTTTGCATGCCGAAGTAGCATGTCCTTTCTTACCACAACGGTAACACCGCTTCACATCTCCAGTACAAGCATTACTCTTGTGGCCTTTTTCACCACAGTTATAGCAGACAATCTCAGCAGGAGCATCTTTCTTCTGAGGTCTCCTCTCATCATTAACTCTTTGTTTGCCCTTATCAGCAGGGGAACTATAAGGCTTAGGACGACTCTACTGACCTTTACTCTTTCTCTCATTCACAACCTTGTAATGAGCATTAGTATCCTCCTCATAAATTCTGCAACTACTCACTAGCTCAGAAAAGTTACGAATCTTCTGGTATCCAATTGCCCTCTTGATATCAGCTCGCAAGCCATTCTCGAATTTGATGCACTTAGAAAACTTAGCAGTCTCTGCAGTATAATGTGGATAGAATTTAGCCAGCTCCACAAACTTAGCAGCATACTCAGTCACCGACATGTTTCCCTGTTTCAACTCAAGGAACTTAATCTCCTTCTTCCCGCGAACATCTTCCGGAAAGTAACGGTTCATAAACTCTCTCCTAAACACAGCCCAAGTAACAGCAGCACCTCCATTCTCTAAGACCGGTTGGACACTCACCCACCAGTCATCGGCTTCTTCTGCCAACATGTGCGTGCCAAAGCGCACCATCTGAATGTCTGTACACTGCATGACTCTGAAGATCCTCTCGACCTCCTTAAGCCATGTTTGAGCTCCATCGGGGTCATATCTTCCATTGAAAGTAGGTGGATGATTCCTCATAAAAGTCTCCAACATTCTAACTCCATCATTACCACCAGCATTCTGTTGTTGGCCCACAGCTTGAGCCATCGCTTGCAATGCAGCAGCAAGAGCAGTTTCATTCCTTCCAGCCATATCAGTTCACTACATAACGAGAACAGGTTAGGGAAATTCAAAACAGAATTAAACTAACACTCGACACCAACGACTCAATCTACTTGGTCGGACGGACCAACCTGTTCTGATACCAATTGTAACACCCCGTTTTCCCAAAGTAAAAATTTCATAAATAAATAATCAGAGTTTCTCGTATAAACGGAATGCTACATTTCTAGAAATCTCAAAATGGAATAAATAACAATTTATCTTTCATAAAATAATAATCATAATTATTCAAAACTTCGCAGCGGATAGAGATTAAAATTAACAAAATAGTTTTGGCACGCAGGCCTCATCAAAACTTCTCAAATTAAATTCAACTGAAACTCATTAATATTAAATCATAATCAATACGTAAGGAATAGAAAATAGTTATAAAGGTTCCCATCCCGTTACGTATCAAAACACCTAAGGACACAGTGAGGGTAGCCACTCACAACAGCAAACAGCAGCTAAAAGCTTAATCACCTGCAAGTTACTCATATGAAGAGCAACATAGACATCTTATTCATGCATGTGGTACCAATCTAGGGCATAAGCCCCGTCGCTATTGAGTATAAATATACTCCTAGGGCATAAGCCCTCGTCGCTTTTTGAGCATAAAAATACTCCTAGAGCATGAGCTCTCGTCTCTGTTGAGCAAAAGCTCCTAGGGCATGAGCCCTCGTCTCTGTATGAATATGCATGGACTCAACATCTTATAACTTAGACATCACAAATAAATCCAATAATTTGGATCATAACTCATAATATTAGAATGACACGTGCAGCTTTTTAATCAATAACAAATAGCAGCATGACAACACATCAATTATCTCAAGGCATGACAATACCATAAACGATCACATAATTCATCCTTTATAGTTCAAAAGAAAACATACACAATTGTATATATCACTACTAACAAAATCAAACATTTAAATAATAGCCTACAGGTCATCTTCGTTATTGCAGCAATGCTTAATTCTAACTCAGGGGTCATCTCATAACAATCTGTGCGACAAGACTCGCATAATTCTAAGAAGGCAGTCTGATACAGAACTGCTCGCTATGACGAGTGGGATCTGTCGCCTTGCGAGCCATCAGAGGTCACTCACTGTGGCAAGTTGGGTTGCTCGCCTTGCGAGTCGTCAAGGGTCACTCGCTATGGCGAGTTGGGCTGCTCGCCTTGCGAGCATCAGGGTGCTACTCGCTATGGCGAGTGGGGTTGCTCGCGTTGCGAGCCATCTAAGGGTTACTCGCGATGGCGAGTGGATTTCTCGCCTCGCAAGCTGTTGAAGAGCACTCGCTGTGGCGAGCGATGACAGAACAGTTACGGGGTTACGACAATTTTCACCCAAAATCCCAATTTTCATCATGTTCCTCCCCAATTTCGACTATAATGATGTTTAAGGGTTACCCTATGGTCTGTAAACAGTTTTCTACATTAATGGTACTATTTCTCATCATCTAATCATCAATTCATCACTTTTGACCTAATTCTCAAATTCTTAATTTCTCATGAATTCCTTCTATAACCTGTTAACTACAATCATGAATTACAGTTTTAATGAAATTGTAATGCTAGGCTCACCCTTACCTTAAGAAAATTGGAGCAGCAGCCTCTTGGTTCTTCAATTCTGGTTTTTCTCCCAAATTCTGAATTGTACGTTCTGACAGTTTCTAAACCTAGGTTTTCCCTTTTTATGTTTTCTAATTAATTAATCTTATTTCACTTATTCCCTCATAACTCTATCTAATTCTAAAACAGCCCCACAACATGATATTTATTTTATTTTCAAATCTTATTTTATTAAACAATAAAATAAGTCACTTAATAAAATCACACATATCACATAAATATTCTCTATACTATATTGTTTACACTCATTTTTGGTAAACAATCGCTAGTTTACAAAAATTTTACTTGCAAGATCAACTAGTAAATCTTAAGGACCTTTCGTGTTCGTTTCCTATTGAAGTTTTAATCTCTTTGATGAACAAACTTGATTTTAACGAAATATAAGTAATCGAAATCAATCCAGTTCCACACTGTTTCGATATCGATAGGAAAGAAGACAAGATTTTCTTGAAAAAGTAAACAGATAAAACTGTAAAAGTATTGCTCGAAATAAACAAGTAAAATGATAAAAGATTCAAATGAAAAGACTTAAACTGCATTGATTGAATGTAAATTGGTGCACATATTCATACATTGCAACTTGTGACTCGTTTCTCTCTTCCATGCGGATAATTTGAGTGTAAGTTTTGTATGATAGAATTGTGACCCCTTTTCCTTAAGAAAAACTACTATTTATACAACTAAGGAGTAACTACCTATTTGAATTTCGAAATACAACTGTTATAAACTACCAAATCTTATCTATATTCGAACCTCTTAACCGGCTTCGATGATAACTGCTCCTTTTATAAAACTTCCAACAACGGTTGAATCAAAACTCACCGAGAGTCTTCAGCAAATTCAATTTGTCGAAATAAAGGCAGTGTTTCAATAACATCTTGGTCAACAGCTCTGACCATATTTAATGCTTTTAGCCATAAATTTATTGGCTAACAAATTTCCCCCCCCAGAAACATCGTTTTCGATCCGTCCTCAGATGGGAAGAAAAGGATGTTTTTGCTCTTCCTTAAAATCAAAGTACGAAGTCACGTGCAAGGGAGCAGTTCTTATAAAAAAAAATTGACAATACCCCACTCAGATACGTGGGCCACATCTTTCTATTAGAAACTAACAAAATAGTAATGTAAAAAAAACTGTCAATGCCTGATCTTGACACCTGTTTACATCTGATGGTTATAAAAACGAGAATTTATTACCTTTACCTTTCCAATTCAAAAACTCATCGCTTCTGTTCTTCTTCTCAGATTTCCCTCCGTAAACCCTAAAAAACATATAACCACCATTTTCCATAAAACTACTTCTACTCAAATGGCTCAAGTCGGAGGATCATCTTCTCATGCATCCAAGAACAGCGAACCTATTGATTTTTCAAAAGAGGTTCCGAGCAACCACCCTCAGTTTTTTCAAGAGCCTGACATAGAAGCAGCTGAAGCTAAAATCTGGAAATCCCAGGTAATACTTCCTTGCCCTAATTCAGCACATGCATTTCTAGGCCCTTTGCCAGATGATGATTCAGAGAGTTCGGAAACCCTGAGCGCCGTTTTCCAAATTTTAGAGGAACGCTTGCCTTTGGTTTTCAAGAAAGGTCCGTACGACCTTAGTTTCTTGAAATCCAAATTTAGGACGGAGCCAAAAATAGATAACAATGAAAAGTATATAAACTGGTTGAATAAAGTAGAAAAGAAGAAAGGTCGATTTTGGAAAGAAATGGGTATTTTTGACCTTATTCAAATATCTAGGCTAGAACCTAGGTATCATAGCGAGATGATTATTGCTGCTTTTCACTTTTGGAGTTCTTCGACGAACAGCCTCCACTTAAAATGTGGTATGATGACGCCTACTTTACTGGACGTCGCTAGCCTTACTGGGTTAAAACCCACAGGCCAAACCTTCGATCCAGACCTCCAGGATTCTGATACATCCTTTGACTTTTCCAGGCCTGCTTATGGCTTCTTTATCTTAGACCACCACATTACTTCAACTAACGCAGTAGCAGACCCAGAGCATATAGCTTTCCTCACCTACTGGCTTTCGATGTATGTTTTTTGCTCAAGGTCTATTCAAATCCCTAAGAAGTTTACCACCCTTGCTATACAATTACATGAGGGAAAGGACATTTGTATAGGTAAACTCATCCTAGGGTCTTTGTATGAGAATCTAAGCCAAGCAGTAATAAATATCAAGGATTTCCAACCTGGCAGCAGCCTGATTATTCCTGGCCCTATTTGGCTACTTCAATTGTGGCTCTTGGCCACTTTTAGAACCAAACTAGCGGTCAGCCTTCCTCCTAATTTATTTCAAGCTTATGAGGAAAGATCTATTGAAGGTATGGGTTTAGCCATGCTTCAACATGGGAAGAAGAGTGTACATGACTTATTTTCGACGGCCTATGAAGTATTTGCCCATTGTGATGTATTCACACCGTCCATGGCTCCTTTTGTAAGTAGGATTCGAGGGCCATCTTGGTTCACACAAGAATTTCCATCTAAATCGACTGAAGATGAGGCAGAGGTAAATGCCATCTGGGAAGCTTATTTGACCCCTACTATGTTATCTAGCAGAATAACTCCTGGTAGCCCTTATGGACTTTACGGCTATCAGCCTAACCACGTTGCCCCGCAGTTTGGATTAATCCAACCTAAACCTCGATCCCTATTCAAGTGTGTTGATGACTTAAAACAACCTTTGCTTGAAATTGTATGGAGGTCATGTTTACGTCAAAGTCAGGAACATCATCTGGTGTTTAAACCTGTTTCTTTTGTTCCATCTTATGCATGCACTAAGGCATTCTATCGATGGTGGAGAGATTACTATAGGCGGCTATCCAATCGAGTGAATCCTGACACACTGCTTCCTCAACTGACACTTGCTTTCATGCTATGCAGAAAAAACTGAAGAAGAATAAAGGTACGCATGTTCGTGAAATTCAAACTTTCCAAAATTTCTTTCAAACTGTATATGACCCTTTACATCTGAAAAAGACAGTCTATTATGCTGCTTGTACTTGCAAAATTACGAGTAGTGAATAACTAGGGTTTACTCTGTCTATTAGGGTTTAGACTGATTATTGGATGCCTTGAGAATGCTCTCAAGGGTTGTATTTATAGCCTGCCGTGGGCTTGGGCTTTGATGGCTTGGTCTCCAAGCCATAGGGGTATTCTAGTATTTTAGGCGGGTTCTAGAGGTTCACCTAAGGCGGCGCCCTGGGCCTTAGAACCCTTCTGGAGGGCGCTAGGGCCTCCTGGGGGGGTCTACAGGCCCTTCTGGAGGTCTTTAAGACTCCTAGGAATATTATGACGGTCCATAGCCCAACAAGCACGAGTCTTGGGACAAGGCGAAGTGGTTTATGTTGTCTGGGCAAACGTAGGGATCCTTTGGAAGGATCCTTCTAGCTGTTTAGGAAATTCAATGACAGTCCATAGCCCAACAAGCACGAGTCTTGGAACAAGGCGAAGTGGTTTATGTTATCTGGACAAACGTAGGGATCCTTAGGAAGGATCCTTCTAGATGTTTGATAGCTTCGGAGGGTGGTTATATTACCCCTAAGTCATAGATCCCTCCTGTACTGAAAGAAGTTTGCCTCATACAGAACTGATCGCCTAGTTTTCTTTAGTACAGGATCCTAAGCTACGGCGTGATACTTCCCGCCTCGTCCTCTGGAAGGGCGAGACAGACGTTCCTTGGAATGTTGGCGAGGAGTTTAACCTGCGAAATAGATCGGACGGTGTAGATTTCTTGACTCTTCAGTTGTCGTGACGTGTTCACATCTCGGCCTGCCACGCACGTGTTTCCTCTTTTTTTGTAGAGAAAGCGCGCTTTTCGAGGCGATTTTAACGCTTATGTTCCTATATATTAGCGCTTTACTTCCTCTTCAAAACCTCATTTCATCTTTTCACTTCTTCTTTTCGCCTTTTCTATTCACTCTGCTTCCGCTTTCTTCTGATTCATCGCAGCCGTTTACTCCGATTTTCCCTTCATCAACTCTCCAATTTCTTCCAGGTCAACCCTAATCCTCTCTCCTTTACTGCTTTTTGAACTAGTCGTTTTAGGCTTTGTAGCGATGGTAGTTATTAAGGAATGCGATGAACAAGGTAGAGAGTTCGTTCTCTCTAACCCTAGGGAACTTAACAAGTTGCGAATGGCCTGTTTGAAACTTGCGACCCGTCCCAATGGCCTCATAGATTGGGATGCCTACTTTCGTAGTCTTCCGAATGACACAACCACAGATGACTCGTCTGATAGCGATAGTAGTAGCGACAGCAGTTCCGATAGTGATTGCGTTTTGCTCTGTTCTACTTCAGGTTTGAATCGGAGCCAAGAGATTTGCTTATTTAGGCCTGCCTCGATAGAAAAAGAAGACGCGATCAGAACGGGTGTGACAATGAAGTTTTTTGCTCAAGAAGTAACAAGTGTGGCCTCGCTGTATACGGGAGATGCGGCGATCAACTTCATAAGGAGTGAGATGGATATCTCATCAACGGGTCATGAAGAAGATGTTGAACTGCTGCAGTGCGACGAGGGTGAGAAGGTGTGCTCACAATCATTGGTGGGCGAGGAATATTTCATGTATGCGGCGGTCCTTGAAGAGTTTGGCGTGAAGCTCCCCCTTAGTTCCTTTGAGATGGATGTACTGAAACTTATGAACGTAGCACCCTCACAAATCCGCCCGAATAGCTGGGCATTTATCTGAGGCTTTGAGATTCTCTATAAGGCGTTGGGTTTTGAACCCCTAGTTGCCCCTTTATTATATTTCTATGGAACTAAGGATGTTAACCGAGGGACATGGGTGACGATCTGTGCTCATCCTGGTAAGAAATTGTTCCCGCCCTACGCGTCAAACTTTAAAAAAGATTGGAAAGATACTTTCATCAAGGTAAAGGGGGCGCCTCATTGTTCTGTGGCTTCTGTTCTGTTGGAGGGAAAACCAAAGTTTCCACTGGTTTGGACTGCGTCGCCAGCTGCTGTAATGGGTTACAATTTTGAAAAGATGACACCATATGAACAAGGGATAGTTTGTTTCTTAGAGAAGATGCTACACTCCGATATCCACGACCTCTTGAATAAAGAGGGCGATACAGGAGACCTAGATAACTACCTGCGTGAGTGGCTTTCTAAAAGCTCATAGCTTTGTTATTATTATGCGATTACCTGATGAAAGTTTGTCTGTTAACTTCTTCATTAATTTTTCTTCTTTTGCAGAATCAAAAATGCCGCCACTTACTCCAACGGAGCGGAAAAAATATCTCGCCGAGCTGAAGGCGAAGAAAACCTCTGAAGGCTATACAACCAGTGATCCTGCTGGCGTGCAGCATCGGCAGGTGAAAAGAAAGGATCCTCCTTCCAAGACTTCAGTGGGTTCATCCTCAGCAGAGGTGGAGCAAGCGGAGATGCCTGCTGCGGGAGGCACGACTGTTGAGACCGCCGGTTCCCCTCCCTGAAAGAAAGGAAAAAACGGAAAGGGCGATAGCCAGAAACTACACATGATTGTGGAACGGATGGAGGGAAGGACACCGGCGACCACCTCTCTGAACGAAAAGGTGGTAGAGTCTTTTTGGCATAAGGACTTTAACTTTCGGAAGTAAGTATCTCTTAGTGGTCTGTTTGCTATCCTCTTCTTTATTGCGTTACGTACAAAGCTGACAAAAATATACTCTGTTGGAATTATCAGGTATATGGGCGAGAATGTGCCCTTTTGTGAAGTTGACGTGGATGCCGGCTTGAAGAGCAAATTCGGCGACTTGGTTATGGATGTAGGGGAGACTGCCTTGAGAATCTTGATGCTGAACCATACGATGGAGAGGAAGTATCGTGACCTGGAGAGAAAGTGCAAAGAAGCGGACGAGGACGCGGAGAAATGGAAACATCAGGCTACTGGGTTGCAGACCCGCCTTACCGAAGCGTTAGAGTCAAAACAAATGGCGGAGAACTCGGTGAAGGCTTTCGAAGTTAAAGCTGCCGAAGCCATTGCTGAGCTTGAAGCTGTCAAGCTGGAGCGAGATGCGTTCAAAGAAAAGAACCTCAAGCTGGAAGGAGAAGTTGATGAGTGCAAGGGCGCGCTGATGGAGTATTTTGATGATGGTTTCGAGAGGGCTCGTGCGCAAGCTGCACAATTTTATCCTGGAGGGAATTTTGCCGACATGGATGCGGCGAAAGTTATCGTGGACAGACAACTCGTAGACGAGGAATGACTCCAAATTCAAAATTTTCTTTTCGTGCTTTGATGTTCTTTCCCCTTTCTTTTTTTTGACGGTGACCCTGCGTGGCGCCTTACTATGCTTGTATTGAGGGCGATCTCTCATGGCGCCCAAATAACTTTTCTCTAAAAGTGATCCGTATTGAATGCTTTGAATTTTAAGATACCGCTTTGTTATATTTTTCTATGTCGTCGTTAGCCATGTTAATGGTGTTCGCTTTCTCGCGTATTTTCAGTGAGTCTTAAATAGTTTTGTTTTAGCAGTGTTCAACGAAGTATTGAAGCTACTTGTAGGCTTCGCTTGCCTAGCGTAACGTGATTAGTCATGAAGCTTTATTTTAGCGTTTTGGGCTTTCTTCCTTCTAAAACTTTACAGCTTGGCAAAGTATGGTGAGCCTTCGTGGTTTGTCGGACTTGCGCTACGAGGCGTCTTACGGGATTGCGCTACAAGGCGTCTTACAAGATTGCGCTGCAACGCGTCTTACAGGACTGCATTACAAGGCGTCTTATAAGATTGCGCTACAAGGCGTCTTACAGGATTGCGCTGCAAAGCGTCTTACAGGACTGCGCTACAAGGCGTCTTACAAGATTGCGCCTCTTACAAAATTGCACTACATGGCGTCTTACAGGATTGCGCTACAAGGCGTCTTACAGGATTGCGCTACGAGGCGTCTTACAGGATTGCGCTACATGGCGTCTTACAGGATTGCGCTACGAGGCGTCTTACAGGATTGCGCTACAAGGCGTCTTACAGGATCGTCATGGTGCTTCATTCGCCTTGCTACTAAAAATAAAATAGTGTAAGCAGCAGATAATTAAGCAAAAAAGATAAATTGGCACGTATTTTTGAAGGAGATAGGGTGCCTCGTTAAAAACCCCTGCCCTTGCAGGGGAAAAGAGTGCTACCCTGTCCCTTTTTATTAAGCAAATAACATAAAGCAAAGCATATAGCTGGTCCGGTTGAAAAAGAAATAACAATATGACAAGAAAAATAAAAGGCTGGCCTATAAGGCTCTAACTATAATAGTGACGAAGGTTGACCACATTCCAGGTGTGTGGCACTGCTTCCCCGTTCATTTTTTCTAATTTATACGCTCCGTGAGGGAACATTTCTCTGATCTTGTAAGGACCCTCCCAGTTTGGAAGCAGCTTTCCAATCCTGGTTGGGGCGACTACCTTTTTCAGCACGAGATCGCCTACCTTCATCTCTCTGGGAATAACTCTCGAATTGTATCGGCGAGCTGCTCTCTGCTTGGCAGCGAACTCTCTGATGCGAGCCTGCTCTCTGACTTCATCAATCATGTCCAAGCTACAACGGATGCCTACTTCGTTTGCTTCTTATAAGAAATGTGGTTTATAAGTTTAAATAGAAAAAATGAGATAACAGAAATTGACGAAAACCTGCAAAAACACTTGTTAATTTCCTTAAACTATTCTTAGAGTTACCTTCATCGGAAAAATTATCGCGCCTCCATGTAGGAGTGTCTATCTCGACCGGAAGCATTGCGTCGGTGCCGTAAACCATTGTGAACGGCGCTTCCTTGGTTGTAGAATGTGGAGTCGTATGGTATGACCATAGTACCTGTACTTATCATGTCGAATAATTTGTACTTGTCATGCTGTCATTATGTGACCCTTACTATTGGAGGATTCATAAAAAAGAAAAAGAATAGGTGCAATAATTACCTCATGAAGATGTTCCGCCCAAAGGCTTTTGGCGACTTCCATCTTTTTCTTGATTCCATTTAGGATTACTTTATTTGCTGATTCTGCCTGTCCATTAGCCTGGGGGTGGACCACTGAGACGAATTTTGTTAGTATTCCCAGCTGTTTGCAGAAATCCACTACTGTAGCACTAGCGAACTGAGTTCCATTGTCTGATACTATGAATTTAGGAAGGCCAAAACGACATATGATCTTCTTCCAGTAAAACTTTTTTACCCTTTCAGCTGTGATTTTGGCGACTGCCTCTGCTTCAATCCACTTGGTGAAATAATCCACTCCTACAATAAGGAACTGCAACTACCCTGGCGCTAGCGGAAAATGTCCTACAATGTCGACCGCCCATTTGTGAAAAGGCCAAGGCGAATATACCGAAGTCAACTCATGTGCCAGGGCGTGCTTCTTGTCTGAGAACCTTTGGCACTTATCACATTTTTGAACGTACTCACAGCTGTCTTGAAGCATAGTGGGCCAGTAATATCCTACTCGGAGCAACTTTGCAGCAAGAGCTCGTCCTCCGATATGACTTCCACAAACTCCCTCGTGAACCTCTAAAAGAACTAATTCTGTCTCGCCTTCTGCCAGGCAACGTAGCATTGGTGTAGCCTTTCCCATTTTATAAAGTTTGCCTGATATAATGGTGAATCTGGAAGCCCTTTTCCGAACAATCTGCTCCTCATCTTCATCCTTCGCTTTGAAAGATCCTGTTAAGTACTTCAACAGGGGCGTCATCCACCCTTCGCTCTCTTCTGTTAATGAATTTACTTCTAAAATTTCCGTGCATGGGGCTGTGATTACCTCTTGGATGACAGTTTTGTTGTTGCCTGGTCTCTTGGTGCTGGCGAGCTTGGCGAGCAAGTTTGCTCGGGAGTTTTGCTCTCTCGGGACGTGAATGACTTCAAAGAATTTAAAGGCTGTTGCTAAACTCTGAACCTTGGCTAAATACTTGACAAGCTGGGCGTCCTTTGTTTGATACTCTCCTGTGAGTTGGCTAGTTACTAACTGAGAATCGCTCTTTGCCCGTAGGTTCTCAGCTCCCATCTCTCTTGCCAAGGTCATTCCGGCGATGAGTGCTTCATACTCTGCCTGATTGTTGCTTGCTTTGAATTCAAACGAAGGGATTGTTCGATTAAAAGCTCGTTGGGTCCTTCTAACACTATTCCTGCTCCACTTCCTTTTAGATTGGAGGAGCCGTCAACTGATAACAGCCATACATATGGCACCTCTTCTTCAATTGGGGGGGCAAACTCCACGATGAAGTCGGCTAGAACTTGTGACTTGATTACGCCTCTTGGTACGAACTGAATGTCGTACTCTGACAACTCTATGGACCAAGCTACCATCCTCCCTGCCAAGTCTGGCTTACTGAGTACCTGCCTAACGGGATAGTTTGACTTGACTACGACCTTGTGGCTTTGAAAGTATGGGCGTAATTTCCTTACTGTGGTTACCACGGCCAAAGCCAGGCGTTCAATTTTCTGATATCGCAGGTCTGCACCTTTGAGAACTCTGCTGACGAAATAGATTGGTTTCTCTCCCGTGTCTGAGTCTTCCACCAACACCGTACTGATGGCATTATCGGAGATTGCTAAATACAGGAAAAGGATGGCGCCCTTACTGGGGCGATGTAGGACAGGCGGGCTTGAGAGGAAGACTTTCAGTTGTTGGAAGGCGTCTTCGCATTCCGGAGTCCACTCAAACTTCTCCTTCTTCTTTATCGAAGCAAAGAAAGAAAAAGCTTTGTCGCCCGCACAGGACAGGAACCTTGACAGGGCTGCTAGGTGGCCTGTTAACTGCTGGACCTCCTTTAAGTTTGATGGGCTTCTCATGTTGATGATTGCTTGGCACTTATCTGGGTTGGCCTCGATGCCTCTGCTTGTTAACAGAAATCCCAAAAACTTTGCAGCCTGCACCCCAAAAGAGCATTTTGTTGGGTTTAGGCGTATGTTGTACTTCCTCACTTGCCCTAAAATTTCTTCCAGGTCATCAGTATGGTTGCAGTCCTCCTTGGATTTAGCTACTAAGTCGTCAATGTATACCTACAAATTGCGCCCTATTTGCCCGGCGAAAGCCATATCCATGCTTCTTTGAAAAGTTGCGCCTGCGTTCTTGAGGCCGAAAGGCATGACCTCATAATGATAATTTTTGTTGTTGGTCATGAAAGTTGTCTTGGGTGCGTCCAAGGGATCCATTCTTATTTGGTTATACCCAGAATAGGCGTCCATGAAACTTAGGGTTTTGAAACCGGATGCGTTGTCGATCAGATGGTCTATATTTGGTAAAGGATATGGATCCTTGGGACAGGCCATGTTCAGATCGGTGTAATCCACACACATTCGCTTATAAAGCGGGCGTCTACTAGCTTACCCACCTCTTCGTCCACTGCTTTACGCCTGTCTTCACCCAACTTTCTCTTCCGTTGGACGACTGGCTTCACGTTTGGGTTGACGGACAGATGATGATAGGCTATCTTCGGGTCTATCCCAGGCATCTCCGAAGGTTTCCAGGCGAACATATCAAGGTTCTTCTGTAGAAGTGTGATGAGGGCGGCTTCCTCCATTGGATCTAGGGCTGTTCCAATTTTGGTCTTCTGATGGTCCTCTGGGCCAATAGATATTTCCTTCAAGTCTTCCGTTGGCTCTAGGCGTGGCTGTTGGAAATCCTCCCTTGGGTCAAGGTCTATTACGTTCACGGTGTTCTCCTTAACAACTTCATCCTTTTTTCTTCTTCTGTAAGCGTAGACTGCTGTGATAACATTCCCTGGCTATTTTCTGGTCGCCCTTAACCGTTCCTACCTTCCCATTATCTAGGGGATACTTCATAACCAAGAACTTTGTGGACAAAAGTCCTCCCAGCAGGTTAAAAGTAGGTCGCCCTATGATTATA
This sequence comes from Medicago arabica, assembly GCA_946800305.1. Taxonomy (NCBI): domain Eukaryota; kingdom Viridiplantae; phylum Streptophyta; class Magnoliopsida; order Fabales; family Fabaceae; genus Medicago; species Medicago arabica. The sequence continues at coordinate 17,610,304 of OX326967.1, forward strand.
TTGTAAGAATTAGGGGCGTTGATTACCAAATACCTGACCCGAATCGTTTTTGCTGAAGAACCGTACCCGAAGGTCGTCTTTAGAGTGATGTAACCTCGTACGTGTACCTGCTCACCTGTGAATCCAGCCAAGATCCCTCTGAAAGATTGTAACTGTTGAGGATCCAGGCCCATTCTTTCAAATGTCTCATAATACAGAATATCAGCTGAACTCCCTGTGTCCACCAAAACTCTTTTCACGTCCCAGTTGAATATTTGGACAGTAATCACCATGGGGTCATCGTCGTGAGGGGCGACGCCCTGGAAATCTTTGGGCGAGAAGTGTATCTCGGGCTCTTTCTCTTCCTTTGAATCATATTCCAGACATAACATCACCTGCTGACATACTTTTTACGCGAGGAGTTGGATTCACCTCCATCTGAAAATCCTCCAAAAATAGTATTCAAGGTGTGTCTTTTCTCTTCGCTGCTTGTTTCCTTTATGGGCTTCTGAGGTCTTCCTTCTTTGTCTGTCTGAACGTACCCTCTTAATTTTCCACTCTGTATTAGTCTTTCGATCTCCCTTCTCAGGTGGTGGCAGTCATTAGTGTCATGACCTTGGATTTTGTGGTACTTACACCAACTGTTGTGGTATGTTCCCATGGTCGTGTGTCCTGTCGTTTTAGCCTCTGGGATGATTTTTGCTTCGTAGACTTCTCTGAGTATCTGTGCTGGGCGAGTATTCAAGGGGGTGAGGACGCCTGGACGGATCTTGGAGATGTAGGGTGCGTGGGGGCGCCTTTCCTACCTCTTGGAGAAAGACTGATCCCGGTCTGCCGGCGGCTGGTGATTTCTTCGATCCTGATTAGTGGAGGTGCACTCTTTTGCATCCCTGGCCTTCTTTTCTACATTGCTTTCCTCTCCCTTGATGTAACAGTCAACCCTGGCGATGATTTCTTCCATGGAGTCGGCGGGCTTTTACGCCAAAGATTCATTGAATTGTCCCGCCCTTAAACCATTCTGGAAAGCTCCCACAAAAACCTCTTGGTTAGGGTTGATTACCTTGATGGTGGTATCGTTGAATCTGGCCATGTAGTCTCGCAGCGACTCAGCGTGCCCTTGATGTACGTTGAAAAGGCTGGTGGCGGAGACCTTTCGATGGCGACTTGCCGTGAATTGTTGAGTGAGCTTCCTGGTCATGTCTGGGTAACTCATGATACAAAAACGAGGGAGGTTCATGTACCAACGCAAAGCTGCGTCGGTTAGGGTTCCTGCAAAGAGTTTGCACCTGAGAGAGTCAGAAGTGCCCACAACGGCCATACGAGTGTTGAACGCCGTTATGTGCTCCACCGGGTCACTCTTCCCATCAAAAGATGACAGATGGGGAGGTTTGAAGTGTTCTGGTACTGGAGCGTTCCAAATCTCTACTGAAAGGGGTTGCGGCTCTGGGTTCTCCATCTCGCCATGCTGGGATTCGTCTCGCTCCTTTTGTTGCTTCTGCTGAACGGTCTCTACCGAGGCGCGCAGAGCCTCGTTCTGCTCTCGTAGGAGAGCCATGTCGGTTCTCAGGGTCTCGAATTCCTCCGGGGTGGCCATGAGGAAGGCGGCGGCTGCTCTTGGACCTGAGAAGTTTTGAGTGCTTGACTTTCTGAACCACAGGGGTGTGATTCGGAAAGCTGATGAGGGTTCCTGAACCACGGTTGTGATTCAAGAAGGTGGTCTAGGTTAGTTTTACCTTTTCCCACAGACGGCGCCAACTGTACTTGCAAAAGTACGAGTAGTGAATAACTAGGGTTTACTCTGTCTATTAGGGTTTAGACTGATTATTGGATGCCTTGAGAATGCTCTCAAAGGTTGTATTTATAGCCTGCCGTGGGCTTGGGCTTTGATGGCTTGGTCTCCAAGCCATAGGGGTATTCTAGTATTTTAGGTGGGTTCTAGAGGTTCACCTATGGCGGCGCCCTGGGCCTTAGAACCCTTCTGGAGGGCGCTAGGGCCTCCTGGGGGGGGTCTACAGGCCCTTTTGGAGGTCTTTAAGACTCATAGGAATATTATGACGGTCCACTGCTCAAACTCTTCGAGATAAAATTTATGATAAAATTCCGCATATGAGTTTTCCACCTTTTACCCCTAGTAAATACCTATATGCTTTGCACTTCAAAGTGAAATTTCCTTCGTTGCCAACTAGTGAGTTGGCATTGGCTTTCAGGCCGCCCTATCCAAAGTGGTTGCCTTGTGATTCACTCTTAGGCATGAGACAAAAACTAATAACCAAGGAGAGGGACAAGGTTACTTGTGCCAAATTCTACTTGAATAATTTTAGGGGTTTTCTTCACGTAAACTTTCCCTATATCGAAATCCTTTCTCCTATAGGCATAGGTATGAAATATTTTGATCTCGAATGTAGAACCTTATTTTTAAAGCAAGCATGTATTCGAAAAGAGATTTACTTATCTGATTATACTTTCATTTGTAGCTATTTCCTTGAAATCCGAGGAGGAAGACCAAGGTGATGAGGAAGAGAAGAAGAACGCCCCAAGAAATCTTTGAAGTCTAAATCCGGGAAGTCGTCTAAATCATGAAAACCTTCAGGAGCAAGGAAAGGCAAAGAAAAGAACCAGTCTTCTCGTGAAACCACTCCTGATGCAGTTTTAAAGCCAACCGCCGAACAAGCTGTAAGCACATTTCCCTGGTTTGGTTCTTTTTTCAAAGATATGGCCTAACAGTTTTTCTGGCTTATTTCCAGCCTAGAGTTTCTCCTAAAATTGTTGCCCATGCTGACGTTGTTAAGGTTGTTGGTATAAGCCCTAGAGACCAATAGTTTATGTGAAACTTATCTTATGTATCATGACTTTTATTATTAAATAATATATGGCACTCTTTATTATATATTTATAGTAATGTTAATAAAGTCCTTAGAATAGATAGTTCATGTAATAATATATTAAGTGTGACTTAATCATGAGATTACATTATCATAAAGAACGCTATTCTTAAATGTATCCGTAGTCAAGCTTTAATATGAATTAGGATAATAATAAAGCGTCGAGACTATTATGTATGAAGACTGATGACCGCATCTCATGGGTCATAGATATGAGATATCAAGTCTATACATAGGTATAAATGTTAGGAGTAATATTTATACTGGATAGACCCATCGTGAGAATACTACATAGTAAGTTATGAGATTGTCATAAGATATTCTCACAATGATAATAGTGTACATCGCTCTTTGACCTGAAACCACTATGATCCCTAGATGTGGACTCGAGTGCTTTGTTGCCATTCTAACGTTGTCTGTAAAAGGATAACCATAACGTTGGTTGATGGGTACTTGATGAATCATGCTGAGGGGCATGAGTGTCCTAGATGGGATTTGTCCCTCCTCATAAACAGGAGATATATCTATAGGCCTCTTGATGAAATATGACTGTAAAACTGCTTGGCCATGCCGAACTAAGTCGATATAGGATATTGGACTTATTCGTTATTCAGTATATTTTGGAATCAAGAAATATAAATATTGATCTACACAATGGTGACAAAATCTATGCATTGAGATCAATAAAGATATTAGGACAAAGGAGTAATCGTATACATAAGTATTATCATGGAAACAGGTTTCGTCAGATCACTTGACATTCTTGTCACTTGGGTAGCAATGATGTGTTGCTAGATACCGCTCATTGTTTATAGTATTAAATATTAGATTTAATATTATTGCCAACGTGACTAGAACCTATAGGGTCACACACAAAGAACAGTCAAAAGAGAAATATATAAGTATGACTTATATAAGGGGTGCGTTTAGTAAATAACGCTAATTAGTTAGCAGAATTACTAAACTCGTTATTGGTCTTACAGAAGCCCAATAGTGACTTCTGAACTTGCAGAGCACACTAAGAGTTCTATAAATAGAAGCCTAGTGCTGAAGTTTGAGGTTGCACGTTTTTGAAACCCTTAACTCTCTGAAACTTCTAATTCATTGGCTAGCACCGAGTTTTGGAGGAGCACTGTTCGTGTGGACTTGCTAGAGGCTTTGCTGCTTGCTTTGCTGTGATCGTGCTTCCAGTTTCCAGCTTTCAGATTTCACACTTCGAGGTAACAATCGAATCACTGATTCATGTGTAATTCGTATTGATCCAAGGAAAGAAAATCGAAATTTTATTTTTCCGCTGCTTATTCTGTTTTGAATCGATTTTCCTTCAGTGGTATCAGAGCCAATTACGGAACCTTGAATCAGATTGCTTTGTTACTGCTTTATGTTTTAATTTGATTAAACATATTGAATGAAATTAAATAATAAAGAGAATTAAAATTGGCATCATATCATATTATGTTTTCTGTGCATGGCTCTTCGATTTGATTCGATGTTTCAGAAACCGTTTCTGGTGAAACATCGACGTTTCGAATATACATATCGACAGAAACATGATTGATCGATCATAAAACGCAAATAATAAATATCAATCACGTGTATGTGCATGGACGATCAATTTGTTTGAAGCTTCGTAACCGATTCTGTGTACTCTGGTGAAGCATCAATATTTTGATTATACATATCGACATAAGTGTAATTGGTAAATTCTGTATAACAACAATATATATGATATACTGGATTTGATTGTAATTTAAATAAGTCAGATGATATTTGTTCATATTGATTGATCTGATGTATGGAGCTTCGTAACCGATTCTGGTGAAGCATCCTAGACTCGATCATGATACTTGAATAAACAATCAGAGTACTTGTTTAATAAGATCAGATTGTTGTGACAAAATTAGGGTTTGCCGAAACGGTTAGGGTAATCAGAAACGTGTCAAGTGTTGATGCCAAATACAGTGCTAATTCAAAGTGGAACCCCCGGCTAATCTGCGTAGTGTGATCATATGTCGAATTTTAATTTAATTTGTTTAATTATAAGGTATAATTAATAATAATAAAAATGTGTTTGTTATTATTATCATGTGAACGATTATGGCCTTAGTCCTTTTATTTATTTCTTTTGGATATTGAAATACGGCCTGCGTGTCGTGCCTCTCTCTTATGTCTCTATTCTACATTCTCTTCTCATCCACTCCCTCGTATGTAAAACGAGTTTCTTTAATATGTAATGTAAATAGAATACAAGGAGGTAATAGGACTCAAGACGTTAGGATAGTCCTGGAAGTCAAGCTTGGAGAAGCAAGGTCGTTTCTAGGATTAGTTTAGATTCTCTCATTGGCTTGAGAGAATCATAGCGTTAGGATGGCCATAATCATGTCACTTTTACTTTGTATAATTGTTATGCATGTTATGATTGGAGTGCGAATATATATATATGATATATAAGCCGTGGTGAGGTGAGATCAACTTTAATAAAAATCCTTCAAATTTGAAATATTAAGTTTAATGCTTTCCAAAAGTTTAACACCCTTCAAGACTAATATCGAATATGTGGGTTTTGCCTCCGTGAAGCGCATATTTTATACTAGTAAGTTGCGGTGTGGTAATCCAATTTACCCAAGTGTTATTCTTTTGGGTTTAACTTAACTAAATTAATTTTAATAAGATTAGAATAAATTTAGAAGCAATAATTAGGTAATGTCTATATGATAGACTTGAGTAAAGAGTTATTCACCTAATTGATTTGAAAGTTGTATAAGATACAATTGGAAATGTTCCTACCTAAATAACTAAGTTTTAAGTACAGCCCCCGTTGACTTAAAGCAAAGTGAAATAAGGATTTCAATCCACTAGAAAATCTTCCAACGGGATTTTCCGAGTCAAGTGTTTGAAGGTCATTTGATTTGAGTAAAATAGTGGGAGCGTATTTAATTAAAGGCCAAATTAAATATGTTATTTCATGATACTTATTTTGTATATTTTAAATTTGTAGATGGCAAATAACACATCAACAAACATTTTGCGATCTCTCATTGAAAAGGAGAAATTGACTGAAACTAATTTTTTGGACTGGTTCCGTAACATGAGGATTGTCCTCACCCACGAAAAAAAGCTGTATGTGCTGGATGAACCCATTCCTGAGGCACCACCTGCTGGAGCTTCTGCGGCTCTGAGAAATGCTCATACCAAGCATCTCAATGATTCTGTGGAAGTCTCATGCATCATGCTAGCAACCATGACTCCCGAGCTGCAAAAACAGCATGAAGGGATGACCGCGTTCGATATGATCGGACATCTTAAGACTCTTTATGAAGAGCAGGCTAGGCATGAGAGGTTTGATGTCTCTAAAGCCCTTTTCTCTACCAAGCTGTCAGAAGGAAGTCCTGTAGGACCTCATGTACTCAAAATGATTGGGTACTCTGAGAACCTAGCCCGATTGGGATTTGTCCTTGAGCAGGAACTGGTTGTTGATCTTGTCTTGCAATCGTTGCCTGAAAGCTTCAGCAGTTTTGTCCAGAACTTCCTAATGAATGATATGGACAAAACACTTCCACAGCTTGCAGCTATGTTGAGAACTGCTGAGAAAAACATGAAAGGAAAGGGAAAGGCCATTTTGATGGTTAATAATGGCAAGTCCAAAAAGCACAATAAGAAGCCTAATAAGTCTAAGGGAAATGGCAAGGGCAAAGTTGTTGCCAAGCCATCAACCAAAGCTTTGAAGCCTACTGGAGGCGTGGCTAAGGAGGGCAAATGCTTCTATTGCAACAATAAGGGGCACTGGAGGCGAAACTGCCCAAAGTATCTGGAAGATAAGAAGAATGGAAATGTTCCTACTACTTCTACAGGTATTTTTGTTATAGAAATTAATATGTCTACTTCTACATCATGGGTATTAGATACTGGATGTGGTTCTCATATTTGTACTGATGTGCAGGGGCTGAGAACGAGTAGAGCATTGGCAAAAGGCGAGGTCGATCTTAGAGTTGGCAATGGAGCAAAGGTTGCTGCTTTAGCTGTTGGAACTTATGTATTGACCTTACCTAGTGGTCTTTTATTGAATTTAGAAAACTGCTATTATGTACCTGCCATTAGCAGGAATATTATTTCAATTTCTTGTTTGGACAAGGCTGGTTTTTATTTTACCATTAAGAACAAATGTTGTTCCGTTTATTTGGATAATATTCTATATGCTAATGCAATTTTGATTAATGGACTTTATATCCTGGATCTTGATATGCCTATCTATAACATTAATGCTAAAAGGATGAAACCTAATGAGTTGAATCCGACTTACCTTTGGCATTGTCGTTTAGGCCATATAAATGAAAATCGCATTTCCAAACTCCATAAAGATGGACTTTTGGACTCTTTTGATTTTGAATCATATGAGACATGTCGATCTTGTTTATTAGGAAAGATGACAAAGGCCCCTTTTTCCGGTCAAGGTGAAAGGGCTAGTGATCTTTTAGGACTCATACATACTGATGTGTGTGGACCCCTAAACATAACTTCTAGAGGAGGTTTTCACTACTTCATTACATTCAATGATGACTTTAGTAGATTTGGATATGTGTATCTAATGAAACATAAATCTGAATCATTTACTTTATTCAAAGAATTTCAAAATGAAGTAGAAAACCAACTAGGCAAGAAAATCAAAATGCTTCGATCTGATCGAGGTGGAGAGTATTTGAGCTTAGAGTTTGACAATCATCTAAAAGAATGCGGGATCTTATCCCAACTCACACCTCCTGGAACGCCACAATGGAATGGTGTTTCTGAAAGGAGAAATCGAACCTTATTAGACATGGTCCGATCAATGATGAGTCATGCTGAACTTCCAAATTCCTTATGGGGATACGCCTTATTAACTGCAGCTTATACGCTTAACCGAGTTCCATCCAAAGCGGTAGAAAAGACACCATATGAGATATGGAACGGTCGAAAACCCAATGTGGGACATTTAAAGATTTGGGGTTGTGAAGCTTATATAAAACGACTTATGTCTACTAAGCTTGAACAAAGATCTGATAAATGTTTCTTTGTGGGATATCCTAAAGAAACTAGAGGATACTACTTTTACAAACCTTCTGAGGGCACAATTGTTGTTGCCAGAAATGGAGTCTTCCTTGAAAAGGATTTTGTCTCCAAAAGAATCAGTGGGAGCAAAGTAGATCTTGAAGAAATTCAAGACCCACAAAGTAATGAAATACCGATGGAGGAACAGGAACAGGATACACAAACTATTATGATAGAAAATCCTATTCCAGTAACACAAGAACCACGTAGGTCTAGCAGGATACGTCAAGAACCCGAGAGATATGGGTATCTCATATCACAAGAGGGTGATGTATTGCTCATGGACCACGATGAGCCTGTGACTTACATGGAGGCCATTACTGGCCCTGATTCTGAGAAGTGGCTTGAAGCCATGAAATCTGAAATGGATTCCATGTACACAAATCAAGTTTGGAACTTGATTGAAGCACCTGAAGGAATTAATCCTATAGGATGCAAGTGGGTTTTCAAAAAGAAAATTGACATGGACGGAAAGGTTAATACCTACAAAGCGCGGCTGGTTGCTAAAGGCTTCAAACAAATTCATGGTGTGGATTATGATGAAACCTTTTCACCAGTTGCAATGATTAAATCCATTCGGATCTTACTTGCTATCGCTGCATACCATGATTATGAAATCTGGCAAATGGATGTCAAAACTGCTTTCCTTAATGGAAATCTTCTTGAGGATGTGTACATGACACAACCTGAAGGATTTGGCGATCCTAAAGAAACCAAGAAAGTATGCAAATTACAGCGATCAATCTATGGATTGAAGCAAGCTTCTAGGAGTTGGAATCTTCGTTTTGATGAAACTGTACAACAATATGGATTCATTAAAAATGAAGATGAGGCTTGTGTTTACAAGAAGGTTAGTGGGAGCATAGTCTCATTTCTGGTTTTATATGTGGATGACATATTATTAATCGGAAATGACATCTCTACATTACAAGAAATAAAAACTTGGTTAGGGAAATGCTTTTCTATGAAAGACTTAGGTGAAGCCTCCTATATATTAGGAATCAGGATCTATAGAGATAGATCACAAAGATTGCTTGGCTTAAGTCAGGGTACATATATAGATAAAGTCCTGAGACGTTTCAATATGCATGATTCCAAGAAAGGATTCATCCCTATGTCGTCAGGAATAAATCTATCAAAGACTCAATCCCCTTCGACTAATGAAGAAAGGGATCGAATGCGTGATATTCCATATGCTTCGGCAATTGGGTCTATCATGTATGCTATGATATGTACTCGACCAGATGTCTCGTATGCTTTAAGTGCTACGAGCAGATACCAGTCTAATCCTGGCAACGATCATTGGATTGCTGTCAAGAATATCCTTAAATACTTGAGAAGAACTAAGGATACTTTCTTGATCTATGGAGGTCAAGAAGAGCTCTCTGTAATTGGTTACACTGATGCTAGTTTTCAGACAGATCATGATGATTTCAAATCGCAATCTGGATATGTGTTTTGCTTAAATGGCGGTGCTGTGAGCTGGAAGAGTTCAAAGCAAGAAACAATCGCTGATTCTACAACAGAAGCCGAGTACATTGCTGCATCTAATGCCGCAAAGGAAGCTGTTTGGATTAAGAAATTCATTTCTGATCTTGGAATAGTTCCAAGCATTGCGGATCCCATTGAATTACTATGTGATAACAATGGAGCAATCGCACAAGCCAAAGAACCTAGATCTCACCAGAAATCCAAACACATACAAAGGCGCTATCATCTTATTCGAGAGATTATCGAAAGAGGAGATGTTAAAATATGCAAAGTACCAACATTAGACAATGTTGCTGATCCACTTACTAAAGCTCTTGCCCAGCAAAAGCATGATGGTCATACTAGATCTATGGGTATTAGGTTTATGCCTGATTGGCTCTAGTGCTAGTGGGAGATTGTTGGTATAAGCCCTAGAGACCAATAGTTTATGTGAAACTTATCTTATGTATCATGACTTTTATTATTAAATAATATATGGCACTCTTTATTATATATTTATAGTAATGTTAATAAAGTCCTTAGAATAGATAGTTCATGTAATAATATATTAAGTGTGACTTAATCATGAGATTACATTATCATAAAGAACGCTATTCTTAAATGTATCCGTAGTCAAGCTTTAATATGAATTAGGATAATAATAAAGCGTCGAGACTATTATGTATGAAGACTGATGACCGCATCTCATGGGTCATAGATATGAGATATCAAGTCTATACATAGGTATAAATGTTAGGAGTAATATTTATACTGGATAGACCCATCGTGAGAATACTACATAGTAAGTTATGAGATTGTCATAAGATATTCTCACAATGATAATAGTGTACATCGCTCTTTGACCTGAAACCACTATGATCCCTAGATGTGGACTCGAGTGCTTTGTTGCCATTCTAACGTTGTCTGTAAAAGGATAACCATAACGTTGGTTGATGGGTACTTGATGAATCATGCTGAGGGGCATGAGTGTCCTAGATGGGATTTGTCCCTCCTCATAAACAGGAGATATATCTATAGGCCTCTTGATGAAATATGACTGTAAAACTGCTTGGCCATGCCGAACTAAGTTGATATAGGATATTGGACTTATTCGTTATTCAGTATATTTTGGAATCAAGAAATATAAATATTGATCTACACAATGGTGACAAAATCTATGCATTGAGATCAATAAAGATATTAGGACAAAGGAGTAATCGTATACATAAGTATTATCATGGAAACAGGTTTCGTCAGATCACTTGACATTCTTGTCACTTGGGTAGCAATGATGTGTTGCTAGATACCGCTCATTGTTTATAGTATTAAATATTAGATTTAATATTATTGCCAACGTGACTAGAACCTATAGGGTCACACACAAAGAACAGTCAAAAGAGAAATATATAAGTATGACTTATATAAGGGGTGCGTTTAGTAAATAACGCTAATTAGTTAGCAGAATTACTAAACTCGTTATTGGTCTTACAGAAGCCCAATAGTGACTTCTGAACTTGCAGAGCACACTAAGAGTTCTATAAATAGAAGCCTAGTGCTGAAGTTTGAGGTTGCACGTTTTTAAAACCCTTAACTCTCTGAAACTTCTAATTCATTGGCTAGCACCGAGTTTTGGAGGAGCACTGTTCGTGTGGACTTGCTAGAGGCTTTGCTGCTTGCTTTGCTGTGATCGTGCTTCCAGTTTCCAGCTTTCAGATTTCACACTTCGAGGTAACAATCGAATCACTGATTCATGTGTAATTCGTAATGATCCAAGGAAAGAAAATCGAAATTTTATTTTTCCGCTGCTTATTCTGTTTTGAATCGATTTTCCTTCAAAGGTGTCGAAACCTCAAGAGAAACGGAGCAAGCGGAGACAAGAGACTCAGGTTCCCCCGGTCGAGACTGATGTAATCGAAGGATCTCCTTCTAAACCGAAGGCTAAACGGAGGAAGACGAAGCCCAAAGATTTGAATCCTACCAGCGCCCATTCTCACGTTGGAGACAATGTCTCGAAGGTGCGCCTTCGATTTTATTTTTTGTGTTATTATCTCAGTGTATATTTTGACATTTGAGATTCCACTTATGCAGGATCTGGGTCAGAGTCCAGCGGAAAGGACGCAACCCGTGGTCACTTTGTCTAGTGAACCAGTCACGACATCACCCATAGAAGAAGGGGATGAAGGTGTTGAACGCACTGATATCCCTGAAATAACTTCCCCCCACCAACCTCATGTGTCCGAAGAATATGAAGGGGAAGATACTTCGACTGACGAAAGTGAAAAGGATCTTGCCATCCTTGTAGAACAACCCATCGTCGTACATCCTGACCAGCCCACAACTACTACATTGGAACCTGGCGGCAATAAAGTCATCCGCCAAGAAGATCTTGATTTGCTCGAGATAACAAATCCTTTAGATGCTTTTGATTTTTTGGCAGAAGATGTTCTACTCTCGAGAAGCAGTGGGAAATCATCCCACGTGTCCAGTGAAGATCCTTCAGCCATACTGAAAACGAACCTTCTTGCAGAATTTCGTCATAAAGTTTTGGAGACGAATTTACTGGAAGCTGTGGAGCAAAATGAAAATATTGTTGTCGAAGTGGGTGAGTTGCTCAGCAAACTGGGCTAATTTGATTCAAAATTCCAAGACTTATCTCAAACATTAATGCCTATGTTGAGGGACGTTGTTTCGAGGTTTCAACAAAAGAGAGCTGATCAAGCAAAGCTCGAAGAACAAACTCTTCGATGCAACCAACTTCTCTTCGCCTTCCAACGACAGAATCGACGAATCTCCCAACTTTGCAGAGACCCTATGGTCTCTGTTGCTTTTGGCAATGATTGTCTTTCGTTGCTGACTGACTTAGACCTTACTCCTGAGAAGTTGAACTTCATGCTTCGTTTGTGGGATCATGGTCATGCCATGTTCTGTTTGATACGGTGTTCTCAACAACTGTTGCATGCCACTCCTAACTTTGTCACCATCATCCGTCTGCTGAGGAATGTTGTAGCCACTGGTTCGAATAGCGCTAGGTATATACATCTCCTGATTCGAGCCAATGTTCCTCCTCCTATCGACGAAGCTGCACTGTTAAACGAATTTTGGGATCTCTTGATGACCATGCGCCTGGAAACCTATCGAAGAAACTTCATGGGCGGTCACTCCCGTTTTCGCTTTCCAAAAAAGGCCATAATGAGAAACTAAAAGGTTTCTCTCGTTTACCACCACTAGTTAAAAAAAATAACTTTTGTTTAACTCCACAAGTTAACTTCTCCATCTTGGGAACCGTAAAACTTCCCAACCTCATGATTAAAATTAAAATAAACGTTAAATGGAATTAGAAGAGGTTTTTACAACTTCCCTGTTTTTCACCGAAATCTGGACGGTTGATGTTCACCACGTATACGGTCGAGATGGTTTCTCTTTTCAACTTCTTGAAACCGTTCCCGCTATAAATACCTCAAGTATCTTTTTAGCGAAAAATCAACCTTTTCATTTCTTCTAAGTCCTTTCAAAAAAGAAAAACCCTAACACTTCCAACTCCAAACATCCTTACTCATGGATTCCTTGAGTGATGATCTGATCCTCAACATTGCCACCAGGGTTGCTTTCGACAGCATGTGCGATCTCTTCGCCTTCCAACGACAGAATCGACGAACCTCCCAACTTTGCAGAGACCCTATGGTCTCTGTGGCTTTTGGCAATGATTGTCTTTCGTTGCTGACTGACTTAGACCTTACTCCTGAGAAGTTGAACTTCATGCTTCGTTTGTGGGATCATGGTCATGCCATGTTCTGTTTGATACGGTGTTCTCAACAACTGTTGCATGCCACTCCTAACTTTGTCACCATCAACCGTCTGCTGAGGAATTCTGTAGCCACTAGTTCGAATAGCGCTAGGTATATACGTCTCCTGATTCGAGCCACTGCTCCTCCTCCTATCGACGAAGCTGCACTGTTGAACGAATTTTGGGATCTCTTGATGACCATGTGCCTGGAAACCTATCGAAGAAACTTCATGGGCGGTCACTCCCGTTTTCTCTTTCGATGCACCTGGTACAATAGATGCCTGCCTTTGGGTATGGTTCGTCGTCGTTTTTGCAACAACTCGCTCAACTGCCCAGGGGATGGGAGGATACGAACTGCATACCGAGGCTATCTTCCCACTTATGATCGGGAGTTTTCTTTAATCAATTTCTGCCTCCACTGCCGTCTCGATACTGAAATCCGCTGGCTTATCGACATATGTGGGATCACCCAGATATGGTAGACTAGAGTTCAATCTAGTTTTTTCATCTTTCGATGCTTTTAGGTTTAACTTTGGGTTTTATTGTGTTTTGCAAAGACTAGTTACTTTTCCTTTTGGAAATCTTTTGATGTAACTTGCCCGATAGCTGGCATCTAATCTATATATAAAAAATGCCATATTTTATCTTTTCGTTCAAACTACTCTTGTATGATTTTTATTTCCTGAAGCATCGGTTTATACTTTTTCAAATATTTACCGTTTACATGCAAGATTCTTCGATCATCGTGCACTTCTTCGATCTCATACGCGTTGTTTGAAAAAACCCTTAGTATCTACCATGGTCCTTCCCAATTGGGGGCCCATTTCCCTAAAGTTTGGTCCTTCTTGTCCATAGGCAATATCACTTTCCATACCAAATCTTCCTGAGTAAAAAATTTCGATTTTACTCTTTTGTTGTAAGCTTTCGCTACCCTCTCCTTTTGTTTTGTGAGAACTTCTAATGCTGTCAACCTTTCTTCGTTCAGATCTACCAATTCATCTAACATCATATCCCAATAATGATTCGTCGGAATTTCATTTTGTCTTTGAATTCGAGTAGACTGGAGTAGAATCTCAACTGGCAATACAACATCATGTCCATAAGTTAAACGAAATGGGGTAGTGTTCGTCGACTCTTTGGGAGAAGTTCGATGTGCCCATAAAGCTTCGCCTAGGAATTCAGGCCAACTCTTGGGTTTCCTTTTCGCTTTTTTCTTGATAATAGAAATAAGGTTTTTGTTTGCTGCTTCGACTTGACCATTAGCCTGTGCATAATATAGTGTCGAAGTTAGCAATTTAAACCCCATGTTCTCAGCGAACTTCACCACCTTCTGACCGGTGAATATGGATCCTTGATTTGTTGTTATGGTCTCTGGGGTGCCAAATCGATGAATAATCTGCTTCTGAATGAAGCTTATCGCCTCTTCTTGGGTGACGTCTTTTAATGGGATAGCTTCTATCCATTTAGTAAAATAGTCTATTCCCACCAAAATATATCTATGGCCTTTCGATGAATTTGGTTTGATTTGGCCAATTACGGCCAACGCCCAACCTCTAAATGGCCAAGGTTTAATTATCGAATGTAATTCGCTTGCTGGTACGCGTTGGATTCCACTGTATTTTTGGCATTCCTGGCAACCTTTAGCAAAATCGACACAATCTTTCAATATGGATGGCCAATAAATGCCTTGTCGAAACAAAAGCCATTTGATTTTGTGGCCTGCTTGATGTGTTCCACAAGCACCACTATGCGCATTGGTTATAGCCAGAAAAGCATCTGCTTCTCCTACGCATTTGAGCAATACACCTTCTGGCGTTTTTTGGAAGAGTCTGTTGCTTATTATGACATAACTTAAAGCTCGATACTTTATTTTCCGACTTGTGGTTCCTTCAGGATTTTCTAAATAATTGACTATAGGTTTTCGCCAATCATTATCCATTAAATTGTTAATGACCAAAATTTCCATCAAATTCGTACCTTGAGAATATGGAGGTGATGATGTGCCGCCAAGTTTTGGCGTTAACAATTTTCTAGGCGGCGTATCCTTCGAACTTCGCTTGGTTTTTATTTCAATCGGATCTAACGCTTGTTCTGCTGGGACCTTGTATCCCGACGCTGTCTGTGCTAGATCGTTGGCCTCCAAATTATCCCTTCGAGGGAGGTGTCTGATCTCGACATGGGCGAAACGTTTGAGCACTGCATTGGCCATAGCATAATACAAAACTAGATTGTCGTTGACACATCTATATTCTTTAGTTAATTGTTTCAGCACTAACTCTGAATCACCTTTTATTTCGATGCATCTTGCCCCCAGTTCGAGTGCGATTTCTAGCCCTGTAATCAAGGCTTCGTATTCTGCCTCATTATTGGAGCAAAATTGGTCTATTCGAAACTTATAGCAGGTCTTGGTGTTCTCTCAAGGGATGAGAACGATTCCAATTCCAACGCCTCTTTTATGACTAGACCCGTCAAAATATAGCTTCCAATTTTGACCGTCGATGCCCCCTGGCGGGAGTTCTTCGATTGAATGGCCAGCAATGAAATCAGCCACAATTTGGCCTTTAACAGATTTCAAAGACTGATAGGTTAAAGAATACTTCGTTAAAGCCAAAGGAGCAATGGCGTAAAAGCTTGCGCTCTGCCACTTAGATTCGATATGAATCTTCTGAGAAAGTTGATCTTTCCTAACAACGATTGCAATTCTTTCTTCGTCGAAAGAGCCTTAGTTTCCAGAATCGCTTTGGTTTTGTTCTGGTTTATTTCGATCCCTTTTTTGTGGACGACAAAACCTAAAAAATCACCTGCACAAAAACCAAATGCACATTTTAATGGGTTCATTTTTAAACCATGGTACCTCATTCTTTCAAATGATCGGCGTAAGTGACTTAGATGTTTATCTTCTGAAGAAGACTTAACTACGATGTCATTAATGTAAACTTGCATGAAATCTTCTATGAAATCATGAAACATCGAATTCATTGCTCTCTGGTACGTAGCACCAGCGTTTTTTAGACCAAAAGGCATTACTATCCATTCGTAACATCCTAACGCCCCCGGGCATCGAAATGTTGTTTTAGGAATGTCTTCTTCGGCTATGAATATTTGATTATATCCTGAGTATCCATCGAGCATACTCAAATATTCAAATCCTGCTGCCGAGTCTACTAGCATTTCTGCCACTGGCATAGGATATTCATCTTTGGGAGTGGCTTGATTTAAATCTCTGAAATCAATACACACTCTTATAGTTCCATTTTTCTTTTTAACAGGAACTACATTTGCTAACCAATCGACATACCTCGCAGGTCTGATGAAGCCACATTGGAGGAGTCTTTCGATTTCCTCTTTTATTTTTGGCAAAATCTGCGGAGCGAATCTTCGGGGGACTTGTTTCACGGGTTTCTTGTCTGACCGTATGGGAAGTTTTAGCTCTACCATCCTTCGATCCAAACCAGGCATTTCGTTGTAATCCCACACGAAACAATCTTTATATTCTTTTAACAACTCTACGATTCTACTTTTAAATTCTTCTGGGAGCTTGGTACTAACGTATGTAGGCCTCTTTGTTGCGCCGTCTCCCAGATCTACTTCCTCAAGGGGATCCTGCTCCCTCATTTTGGTGGTAGACCCCAAAGGATCTTCTTCGAATCCCAATGGTTCATCATCGTATATGCAATCGAGTTTTTGATCTTCAAAAAGATCATCGATAATTTCCTCTCCTGTAGACTCGATTGCCTCTTCTTGCAAATTCACGGCCTCTTTGTCCGCCTTTAATTTATTTTCGGCCACATAGGCCGTAATTTTATCCCAAATATTGGGTTCAGTCATGGATCAATCGAGGGCGTCCCACCCATTTGGTGGGATTGCACTTTTAGGAGATTCTGGTGTACCTTGGTTGACCACCTTCTTATACACTGATGCCCTTGTCTTAAGCACATCTTCCTCCTCTAAAAGGGGCTCCTCTTGGTCTATGACTATATAATCCTCTTCGAAGGACTCTCTTTCCCAAATCAAACCCCTTGTCTGGAGTTTCATAGACAAAATTTCGTCCCCATCGTTGAAGCGATGGCTTGGGCCTATTTCTGCTATTGGCGAAATGCACACAAGCTGTTTCTCGAAGTTTTTCTTAGTTATAGTATTCACCTCAGTCATGAAATAACTTTGATCAGCTTCGACGTTTTCCACTAGACCATCTTCTCGCCATATAGCTATCCTCTTGTGCAGAGTGGAAGGCACTGCCCCCACGCCATGTATCCATTCTCGTCCCAAAAGAGCATTGAAATTTGCTTTGGTTCGGACTACCATAAACGTCGTCATTCTGTTGACACTACCTACTACTAAGTCCACTTCGACTGCCCCCAGGGAATTACCAGTCGTTCCTTCATAATTGGTGAGGACTACATTACGGGGCTTTAAGTCAGAATCAATTAGCTCAATCTTCTTTAAAAAAGTTTGAGGTATTAAATTCACTGCAGCACCACCATCCACTAATACTTTATTTACTCCTACACCATTCATCTTTGCCTGGACAAACAGAGGTTTGAGATGAAGCTTTGTCGAAAACTCAGGGCGTTCGAAAACCACATCTTGATCTTCGACACATCCATTATTCATGACGTAATAACATAATGGCCGATGGATGGCCATTTCTTCAGTGAAGTCTACTTTTGTATCACTAACTTCTGACGGAACATCATATTCCACCGCGAGCATCAAGACTACGCACATCAGTTCGAAACTGGGCTCTGATTCGGAAAAGTTTGAAGTTACTTCATCATCGTCTTTCAAGGAATTACGTTTCAAGGCAGGAAATGGGGGAAATAATCTTTCACTTGCTGGCTTTTTGACCATCTCGAAAGTTACTTCTTGCCTGTTATCCCTCCTTTCTATGTTGGTGATATCCTTCAGAGCGTCTGCCTTCTTCTGGCGTTGGTGCCTACGCCATTGAGTCTTTGTCATAGGGTTCTTACCCTTGTAATTGTTACTGTAAGCATAACGCTTGGAACCTGATGCTCTGTTGTTTTGGGGCGCAATAGCCACCCTTTTCACCCACTTTGTTGTGGATGAATATCCAGATTTCCTTCCTCCTGAGAAAACCCAAGTATCTGCGGGAGTTTTCGATGAAGGGCTGAAAGTCTTCTTGAACTTTTCTCTTGGATTCTGCTTCGAGGCCTCCATTTTGTACGGGACTCCTCTTTTGTTGAAACCAAACTTTGGGTGTCTGCTTGCTCCCCTGTCTGCGCGCCTGTTTTGAGGCATAAACCCCTCAACTGATTTAGCAGCCTCTTTATCGAACACCGCGCTGCATCTGGGACAAAGCATCGCATTAGTGTTAGACATTTTTCACCTATTTAGGAAGTCAATCAGATCCTCGTCAACTTTGGGATATGCCACTTCCATTTTCTTAGCCAACTGGTCATCAGTAACCATTTCTTTCTCGAACTGATGGTCCCCAACAACCATCTCCTCATCTCCGGTGTGCAAATTATCTTCGAGTATCAGCGCTTTATCAGGAGTTAACTCATCGAAGTTTTCCATTATGTCTACCATGTTGATACCAATGATTTTAATGTACATAGAGTCAGCAACTTTTTCTGGTTCAGCCTCAACCTGTACTGGTGACTTGGATTTCTCTCCAAACTTCAACCTTCCCTTATCAAGAGCTTTCTGCACAGAGTCCCTGAAACGAGTGCATCGAGATAAACTATGGCCTAAAAAACCCAGGAAACTTACAAAACCCTCTTTTCTTTCTTTGCTCTATAGGAGGTACTCGCACATTCTTTGGCACTAATATTATGCCATCTGCGACTAAAAGATCGAAAATTTCCTCGCATTTAGAGACATCAAAAGTATAAGTCTTAGGGGGGTATTTGTCATTTTTAGGTTCTTCGGGATTCTTCCCGTTTGCAGGTTTTAATAACTTGCAAGCGTAAGGAGGCTTGTCTTTTATTTCAGCGAGATTTATTTCGTTGTCCTCGACATTATCTGACCCCCATCGAACTCAGGATCACTATCTCCTGCTTCTATGTAAGCAATTTTTTCCTTCTTCAAAAATTTATTGGTTCGGGCCTTAAGTCTTTCGACTTGTCGAACCCTGTCTGCTAACTGTGCCATATCTCTAAGATATTGAGTGTCTAATTTCTTACGAACCGAATAGTCCAAACCCCCAGCAGCAATTTCGACTAATTCATGTTCCGGCACCGACGTGAAACATCTGGCCTTAAGAAGTCAGGACCTGTTCAAATATTCATCGATGGACTCGTGATTCTTTCGTCTAACACTGGCCAATTCTTTTAGACTAATTTTCGACTGGCCCATGTAAAACTGCTCATGGAAAGCCTTTTCTAATTGGTTCCAACTATAAATCGAATGGGGAAATAACGTCGTAAACCATGTAAAGGCATTCTTTGTTAAAGAACTTTGAAAATATTTCAACCTTAAGTTCTCGTTATTGGCCATGTCGCCGGCCTCATGAGGTACCTAGCAATGTGTTCGACAGTTGATTCATTAGTTTCCCCAGCGAATTTAGTAAACTTGGGGATTTTCGTGTTTCTTGGTATTTCTGCCTCCAAGACATATTCAGACAGAGCCGACACGAAATTGGGCCAATGAAGCCCCATATTGAAACCGTTTTGAGCCAATACGGCTTCAACCACATTGGCTATGTTGTGTTGTCCCTCGAAGTTATTTCGACGGTTTTGCATGATCACCTGGTCCGCATCTTGATGCCTATTTACCAACACTGGCATCCTTTCCAACCTTTCTTGGGCTGGCTGTGGCGTTACCTGTGGCGTAACTTGGTTCTCAAACGCCTGGTTACTTTGGCCACCTGCGAGAGGCTCCGCTGGCCCGATGTTTATTGGCCGCGATACTGGCGGATTTCGCGCAGCCAGGGCGCCGAAAAAATCGGCCATGCGCTCCAATTGTACAGACAAGGCCTGATAACTGTTATTAGCATCCTGGATCATTGGATTGATTATTGTTCCTATTTGTTGGGTCACCATATTGACCATGTCATGATTGGTCTCTTCCATTTGTTGCCTTAGAGCATTTAGAGACGCATTGGTCAAAGACTGTTGGGGAGATCCAAATGGACCGAATGTTTGTTGGGGTGTTCCGAACGGGACAGTTACCCCTAGGTTGTATAACTGAGGCATACTCACGTTCAAACTTTCCGTCGTAGATGACGGATTTGTGTGTAAACCTTGCATCATAGCCGTAGGCATGCCATATAACGGCCTTTGGCCTCCTAATAGACTCAACGAACTGCTGGCCGGTATGGCCTGGGAATTCGCAGCAAGCACTGTATGTGAAGGCGGGACACCTGGTCCAGCCAAACTCGATGTGGGCACGGTTTGGGACGTTTGTGCGGACACAGCGGAATTTGGCATAGCTTGGGAACTCTGTGCGGCTGTAGTGGGCGTCACTTGCTGCAACAACGATCCCGTATCGCCGGACTGGCCTATATTCCCTTCACGGGTTTGTCTGGGTGAGTTAGTTCTTTAGTTCTTGTCCCTGCCGCAGTAGCGGCACTCGATGCTGCAGTTGTATTAGCGGCACTCGATACGGATGAGTTTGGTATTGGAGGCGGACGCGTCATCTCAGGGAGTTGTTTTTTACTCCTCAATTGCATACACAACCGTTACCAAAAATTTCAAGGATTAATACTTCAAACAAATAAACAATTAGAAACAAAAAGCACAAAAGGTCCCACTGGGCGTGCCAATTTGTTTACACTGATTTTTGGTAAATAATCGCTGGTTTACAAAAGTTTTACTTGCAAGATCAACCAGTAAATCTTAAGGACCTTTCGTGTTCGTTTCCTATTGAAGTTTTAATCTCTTTGATGAACAAACTTGATTTTAACGAAATATAAGTAATCGAAATCAATCCAGTTCCACACTGTTTCGATATCGATAGGAAAAAAGACAAGATTTGCTTGAAAAAGTAAACAGATAAAACTGTAAAAGTATTGCTCGAAATAAACAAGTAAAATGATAAAAGTTTCAAATGAAAAGACTTAAACTGCATTGATTGAATGTAAATTGGTGCACATATTCATACATTGCAACTTGTGACTCGTTTCTCTCTTCCATGCGGATAATTTGAGTGTAAGTTTTGTATGATAGAATTGTGACCCCTTTTCCTTAAGAAAAACTACTATTTATACTACTAAGGAGTAACTACCTATTTGAATTTCGAAATACAACTGTTATAAACTACCAAATCTTATCTATATTTGAACCTCTTAACCGGCTTCGATGATAACTGCTCTTTTTATAAAACTTCCAACAACGGTCGAATCAAAACTCACCGAGAGTCTTCAGCAAATTCAATTTGTCGAAATAAAGGCAGTGTTTCGATAACATCTTGGTCAACATCTCTGACCATATTTAATGCTTTTAGCCATAAATTTATTGGCTAACATATATAAAATAATTTAAATAATTAAAACGGGCGTTACAGTGACTATATAAGCTTAACTTAGAGGAGCTAGGTTAATTTTTTATTCATTTTCACAAAGAGGCTAGAGATAGAGAAAAGGGTTAGAGAGAAGATTCAAGAAGAATCAAGCTAGGAGCAAGGGAAAGTGAAGAATTAGCTTAGCTTTGTGAAGATAAGAGGTAAGGGGGCTAGTCTTCATTCATAATCAATTGTTTAAATCTCTTCTTCTTCTCCATCTCATAAGTGTTTATGGAATAAGTGATTATTTGAACTTAATTGATGAAATTCGTGCTCCTATTTTGATGTTAATTTTGGGTATGTGAAATTGATGCTAAACATGTTGTTGTTGTTGATTTTACATGCTTGAAGTGTGGTTATATGATACCTTGTTGATTTTTGTTCAAATTGTTATGAATTAGAGTTGTTGTTGTTGATTGTGATGAAATCATGTTTAAATAATGTTGTTGTTGAATTGGATATGTTGTTGTTGTTGAATCACACTATGGGCATACCATTTTGTGAAGTTGTGGTTTGAATTTGTGAAGTTTGAGTTACGTTGTTCATGTGAAGAACCAAAACGAACTTTTGATATATGAGGTTGTTAAATGAGTTTTTGATGTTGTTGGATGAGGTAGAATTAGTATAATTTTTGTTTTCATGTTATAGTTGCGTTAGTCAAGTCGTTTGGGAGAAAACGGGATTTTCATGTGAAAAGTTGGTGTTTAAGCGTTTTGAAAAATGAAGTGATTTTGTGTGGTTATGGAAAATGATTTTGGGATGAGGTTGATTAAGTCGTTTTAATGTTGAAATGTCAAGTTTTCAAGTGTAGTATGTATGGTCTAAGTGTTAGGGATGCATTGACGAAAACGGAATCGAAATCGGATTCGAAAACAAGATTTTATGCGCGAAAACATAAAAATGCATTTTGCTGTAGTGTCGAGGTGACACGACTGTGTGTCTAGGTGACACGACCGTGTCAGAGTCTCCTGTAAGGGATGACGCGACCGTGTTAGTTCTGCAGAACCCCGAAACCTAGTTTTCTTATGGTTTTGTGTATTTTTAAGCATGCCAATGGATTCCAAACACCTAACCCTATTCAATCAATGTATGATTAAGCTCCTAGAGTGTCATAGCTTGATTCCAACTTGGTTTACACTTGATTTTCTTTATTAGTGTTCAATTAACTTGTTTTTATGTCGAGATTGTCGAATTGGCATTATAAATCGTAATTGGCCGGTGAAACGCACATGTATACTCAACTACACTCTTATGTGATCTAAGAGCATACATAGCCGAGGCATTAGTGTTGTTTTACTTTGAAAAGTATATGTTGGTTGTTTTGTTTAATCATAGACGAACTTTGTCAAATTTAATCTTTGAGGCCAATTATCTCGGAAACCTTTTGTAAATAATTTTGTATGAATATTTGAGGATACGCGAACGATTGCTAGATGTTGAATATGATGATTATCTTGGATTGGTGGATTTTCTCCTTTACTTTAATTGTGAGAAGCTATATGAAGTTGTGATGATGTTTGTTGATAGTTGAGATAACAATCATGTTGAAATTGTTGATAAATGAATACAAGTTAAATTGTTGGTAAATGTATACATCTTGATGTTGTTGGTGGGAATTCATATATGCTAATTAATTTTGATTGTTGGTGGTGATGAACTCTATTTGAATTGTGAGTTGTTGATTGTATGGATGTAAATTCTTGATAATGCAATTGTTGATGGAGTTGTTCAATGTAAATGGAGGTGAACTTTTACATTGTTGTTATTGAGGTGATTTGCATTGTCGAGTCTTTATTAATATGTCCATGCATCATGGTCTCATATGTGACGTAAAATGAGGTGTTCATGAGGTGTTAATGTAAGAGGTGGTGTACTCTTACATATGATGTACAGTTGGCATCATGGGCGACGACCTTCTTGAGGTGATTGGTACCACATGCATATAGAAGTCGATTTTAGGCGCATATCACGAATTGGCATGAGTCATATTTTGCTTATGTGTTGATGATGGTTATGTTGGTGATAAATGTGATTGATGTATACATACATATGATAATTGGACTTGTTGTGTTAATGTGTACGTTGAGGTTGAATGCTCTTGTTAATTAATTGAAGCTTAATTTGATTAATTTATGTTTAGTCATTCATATTTTATTGTATGTTTGGTGCATTTTGGTGAATTGTACACTTGGTGATATTTGGTGAATATTTGAAGATGTGTACTTGTTAATGTTTGTTGTTAATGGTGACATCTATAAATTTGATGATCTTAATTAATGACGTTGAGTTTGGTGAAGATAATGAAGTGTGATTTATATGAATTTGACTTTATGATCTTCTGGTGATGATGACCTTCTTGCTTATACTTAAAATGATGAATTGCATTTATTGAGTTGATTAGGTTAAATGAAATAAGGCAAGCAATCCTTTCATTAATTGATGTTGATAAATGATGAGCTTATGTCGATAACTTGATTAAAGGTTGAATATGCTTTGTTATGCTATGTTAGAATTATGACAGCATGTTATGTATGGAATGGGGGACGGTATTCATGTGATGTTAGTATTCTAAGAGGGATGATTATGTATATATTTTGTGCATGAATTCCTTGAATGCTTATGTTTGTTTATTGTTGATTATTATTGATGTAAAGCTAACCCCAATGGTTTTGACCGCCTGCCTTTTCGTATGGACGGGTAAACAGAGTGCAGGAGTAGTTTTGCTTGCTTGGTGAGTTGAGGATAGCGGATGCTTCCTCTACCTTTCTGTCGAGTCTAGATTTAGGCTCTGATTAGGATACGGTCGTCTTTCTTATTGTTATTGTTTATGTTGTTGATTGTTGTTCTTATGTCGGGACTTGGAGACTTATATATTTATATGTTAGATTATTTGATGTATGATGTATATCCGCTGCGACTGTTGAGAATTTTATATATGCATGCATGTTGTTTTTGGAAACTTGTTGAAGATGTAGCGTCTATTTCTTGAATAATTTATATATTCGCGTGTTTTATCACTTTAATAGAAATAGGGCTTTACAAGTTGGTATCAGAGCTTGGTTAGTCTTGTCCGGACTAGTATTCCGTGAAATTCCCTGTTTGTATGCGACATGTACGGAAGTACTGTCAGTACTTGTTGTTTTTGTTCCGTTCTTTTAGGTAGGTTTAAGCATAGTGGGGGAGTAGCAAGTGGTTTCTAGTGTATTAGTCTGGCAAGGGAACTCACTCTTGAACCTAGTCAAAGTCACAACCTCTCCACCGGCCTCAAGCCTCCCCTTGGCATTCATCCACCAAAACTCAGCCTCCTCAGCAAGTATGTGGGTAGCCAAGCTGACCTTCTGATCATCACTAGTCACCATACCACGGAAGATCCTCTCCATGCCCTGCATCCAAGTCTGAGCTCCATCCGGGTCAAACCTTCCCTTGAACGTTGGCGGGTTGTTTCTTAAGAAACGATCAAGCCTACGCTCCTCAGCTTCGCACTCAATCCGATGACCAACCACTGCCTACTCATCGGACTGAGCCAACGCCTGCACCATTGCAGCCAAAGCTTGTGCAATCGCTGCATCATCTCTACCACCAACCATCTCACTTTTACACTAAACCAAACCAGCAGATAAGAAAGCAACACAACAAAACAAGTACCGAACGTAACTCAATACCATTCGTGTACAAACAGGGAAATTTACCAAATACTAGTCTGGACAAGACTGACCACGACTCTGATACCAACTTGTAACGCTCTATTTCTATTAACACGATAAAACACGCGAATGTAATAATTATTCAAGAAATAGACGCTACGTCTTCAATCAATCTCCAAAAACAACATGCATGCATATATAAGATTCTCAATAGTCGCAGCAGATATAAATCATACATCAAATAATCCAACATATACATATCTATAAGTCTCCAAGTCCCGACATATGGGCAATAATCAACAACATAAGTCAAGCAATAAATATAAAGACAACGTCCTAATCAGAGCCTAAATCTAGACTCGACAGAAAGGCAGAGGAAGCATCCGCTATCCTCGAATCAACTCACCAAGCAAGCAACTACTGCTGCACTCCGTCTACCCGTCCATACGGAAAGGCTGGCGGTCAAAACCACTGGGGTTAGCTTTACATCAATAATATTCAACAATAATAAACACTTGAAAATGATCATTGATTAAATCTCAATCAACAAGTGCATACATCTATAACATCATCCATCAATATAATATTCACAATCATCACACATACAATGCATTAACACATTTATCGCCAACACATCATCCACATAAGCAATATGACTCATGGCAATTCATGCTATGCGCCTAGACTTGATTCTAAATGCATGGTACCGTCACCAACAACAAGGGTCGTCGCCCCATGATGCTGGACCCTTAGTCGGTCCTTTTTTATACTTTTATGGGACTAAAGATGTTAATAGAGGGACATGGGTGACGATCTGCGCTCATCCAGGTAAGAAGTTGTTCCCGCCTTATGCTTCTAACTTCAAAAAAGATTGGAAAGATACTTTCGTCAAAGTAAAGGGGGCGCTTCACTGTTCTGTGGCTTCTGTTCTATCGGAGGGAAAACCGAAGTTTCCGCTGGTTTGGACTGCGTCTCCAGCTGCTGTGATGGGCTATAATTTTGAAAGGATGACACCTTATGAACAAGGGATTGTTTGTTTCTTAGAGAAAATGCTACACTCCGATATCCATGATCTCTTGAATAAAGAGGGCGATACAGGAGATCTAGATAACTACTTGCGTGAGTGGCTTTCTAAAAGATCCAAGTTTTATTATTCTCATACGATTATCCTATGAAAACTTATTTGTTGATTTTCTTTCTAACTTTTCTTCTTTTGCAGAATCGAAAATGCCGCCACTTACTCCTACTGAAAGAAAAAAGTATCTCGCCGAGTTGAAGGCGAGGAAGACTGCTGAAGGTTATACATCTAGTGACCCTGCTGGCGTGCAGCATTGGCGGGTGAAAAGGAAAGATCCTCCCTCGAAGACCACTGTGGGTTCGTCTTCGATAGAGGCGGAGCAATTAGAGACGCCTGCTACTGAAGGCGCGACTGTTGAGACCTCCAGCTCTCCTCCGCGAAAGAAAGTCAGAAAAGGAAAGGGCGATAGTCAAAAACTTCACATGATTGTGGAAGGGACGGAGAGAATAATGTCGGCGACTACCTCTCTAAACGAAAAGGTGGTAGAGTCCTTCTAGCATAAGGACTTTAATTTCCGGAAGTAAGTATTTCCTGGTGGTTTGCTTTGCTATTCTCTTCTTTTTTCCTTTATGTATAAAATTGACGAAAATATCTTCTTATGGTATTATCAGGTATATGGGCGAGAATGTGCCTTTTTGTGAAGTCGATGTGGACGCCGGTATGAAGAGCAAGTTTGGCGACTTGGTGATGGATGCAGGAGAATCTGCCTTGAGAATCCTAATGTTGAATCATACTATGGAGAGAAAGTATGGTGACTTGGAGAAAAAGTGTAAAGAAGCTGATGAGGATGCGGAGAAGTGGAAACATCAGGCTACTGGGTTGCAGACCCGCCTTGCTGAAGCGTTGGAATCAAAACAAATGGCGGATGACTCGATGAAGGCTTTCGAAGTTAAAGCCGCCGAAGCTATTTCTGAGCTTGAAGTTGTTAAGCTGGAATGACACGCGTTCAAGGAAAAGAACCTGAAACTGGAAGGAGAAGTTGATGAGTGCAAGGGGGCACTTATGGAGTATTTCGACGATGGCTTCAAGAGGGCTCGTGCGCAAGCCGCACACTTCTATCCTGATGGGAATTTTGCTGATATGGATGCTGCGAAAGTTATTGTTGATGGACAGCTTGTAGACGAGGAATGACTCCAATCTTAAAGTTTTTTCTTCTTTTAGTTTTATGGCGACCCTGCGTGGCGCTTCACTTGTTTTGTATTTAGGGCGACCTCTTATGGCGCCCAGCTGACTTTTTGCTAAAAGTGATCATTCTGGATGCTACGAATCCTAATATCGTCTTTAGATGTGTTAATGATTTTTGAGTTTACGAGCTTTCTCGATATTTCTTTAAATAGTTTTGATTTAGCAAGTGTTCAAAAAAGTATTGAATCTACTTATAGGCGTCGCTTTACTTATCATAACGTGATCTTTCTTCTAAAACTTTATAGCTTGGCAAAATTCGGTGAGACTTCATGGTTTGTTGGATTTGCGATACGAGACTTCTTACGGGATTGCGCTACAAAGCCTCTTATAAAATTGCTCTACAAGGTGTCTTATCTGCTTGCGCTACAAGGCGTCTTATAGGGCTGCGCTACGTGGCGTCTTACAGGGTTGCGCTACGTGGCGTCTTAGAGGGCTGCGCTACTTGGCGTCTTACAGGGCTGCGCTACGTGGCGTCTTACAGGGCTGCGCTACTTGGCGTCTTACACGGCTGCGTTACTTGGCGTCTTACAGGGCCTTCAAGGTGCTTCATTCTCCTTGCTACTAAAAATCAATAGTATAATTGGTAGATAATTAAGAAAAAGAGATAAATGGCACACATATTTTTGAAGGAGATAGGGTGCCTCGTTAAAAACCCTTGCCCTTGCAGGGGAAAAGAGTGCTACCCAGTCCCTTTTTATTAAGCAAATAACAGAAAGCAAAGCATGTAGCTGGTCTGGTTCAAAAAAAATAAAAAAATAAAAAAAAATAAAAGACTGGCCTATAAGGCTTTAACTATAATAATGACGTAGGTTGACCACATTCCAGGTGCGTGGCACTGCTTCTCCGTTCATCTATTCTAATTTATAGGCTCTGTGAGGAAACTTTTCTCTGATCTTGTAAGGACCCTCCCAATTTGGAAGTAGCTTCCCAATCCTGGTTGGGGCGACCACCTTTTTCAGCACGAGATCGCCTACTTTCATCTCTCTGGGAATAACTCTTGAATTGTATCAGCGAGCTGCTCTCTGTTTGGCAGCGAACTCTCTGATGTGAGCCTGCTCTCTGACTTCATCAATCATGTCCAAGCTACAACGGATGCCTATTTCGTTTGCTTCTTACAAGAAATGTGGTTTGTAAGTTTAAGTATAGAAGAAAGGAAATAACAGAAAATCACGAAACCTGCAATAAAACTTGTTAAATTCTTTAGACTATTCTTAAAGTTACCTTCCTCAGAAAAATTATCTCGCCTCAATGTAGGAGTGTCTATCTCAACCGGAAGCATTGCGTCGGTGCCATAAACCATTGTGAATGGTGCTTCCTTGGTTGTAGAATGTGGAGTTGTATGGTATGACCATAGTACTTGTACTTATCATGTCGAATATTTTATACTCGTTATGCTGTCACTAGGTGATTCTTACTGTTGGAGAATTCATATAAAGGGAAACATAATAGGTGCAAAAATTACCTCATGAAGATGTTCTGCCCAAAGGCTTTTGGCGGCTTCCAATTTTTTCTTGATTCCATTTAGGATTACTTTATTTGCTGATTCTTCCTGTCCATTAGCCTGGGGGTAGACCACTGAGACAAATTTTGTTAATATTCCCAGCTGTTTACAAAAATCCACTACTGTAGCACTACCGAACTGAGTCCCATTGTCTGATATTATGAATCTGGGAAGGCCAAAGCGGCATATGATCTTCTTCCTGTAGATTGGAGGAGCCGTCAACTGATAACATCCACACTTATGGCACCTCTTCTTCAATTGGGGGAGAGAATTCTACGACGAAGTCGGCTAGAACTTGCGACTTGATTACTCCTCTTGGTACAAACTGAATGTCGTACTCTGACAATTCTATGGACCAAGCTACCATCCTCCCTGCTAAATCCGGCTTACTGAGTACCTGTTTGACAGGATAGTTTGATTGACCTTGTGACTTTGAAAGTAAGGGCGTAATTTCCTTGCTGTGGTTACCACGGCCAAAGCCAAACATTCAATTTTCTGATATCGCAGCTCTGCACCTTTAAGAACTCTGCTGACAAAATAGACTGGTTTTTCTCCCGCATCTGAGTCTTCTACCAACACTGTACTGATGGCATTATCGGAGATTGCTAAATACAGGAAAAGGATGGCGCCTTTGCTGGGGCGATGTAGGACAGGCGGGCTTGAGAGGAAAACTTTTAGTTGTTGGAAGGCGTCTTCGCACTCTGGAGTCCACTCGAAATTCTCCTTCTTCTTTATAGAAGCAAAGAAAGAAAAAGCTTTGTCGCCCGCACAGGATAAGAACCTTGAAAGGGCTGCTAGGCGGCCTGTTAACTGCTGGACCTCCTTTAGGTTTGATGGGCTTCTCATGTTGATGATTGCTTGGCACTTATCTGGGTTGGCCTCGATGCCTCTGCTTGTTAACAAAAATCCCAAAAACTTTCCAGCCTGCACCCCAAAAGAGCATTTTGATGGGTTTAGGCGTATGTTGTACTTCCTCACTTGCCCTAAGATTTCGTCTAGGTCGTCAGTATGGCTGCAGTCTTCCTTGGTTTTAGCTACCAAGTCATCAATGTACACCTCCAAATTACGCCCTATCTGTCCGGCGAACGCCATATCCATACTTCTTTGAAAAGTTGCGCCAGCATTCTTGAGGCCGAAAGGCATGACCTCGTAATGATAATTCTTGTTGTTGGTCATGAAAGCTGTCTTGGGTGCATCCAAGGGATCCATTCTTATCTGATTATACCCAGAATAGGCGTCCATGAAACTTAAGGTTTTGAAGCCGGAAGCGTTGTCGATCAGATGGTCAATATTTGGTAAAGGATATGGATCCTTGGGACAGGCCATGTTCAGATCGGTGTAATCTACACACATTCGCCATTTGCCATTTGATTTCTTTACCAGTACCGTGTTTGCCAACCATGTTGGGTACTAGATTTCGCTTATAAAACGGGCGTCTGTCAGCTTATGTACCTCTTCGTCCACTGCTTTACGCCTTTCTTCGCCCAACTTTCTCTTCCGTTGGACGACTGGCTTAACATTTGGATTGACGGACAAATGGTGACAGGCTACCTTCGGGTCTATCTCGGGCATCTCTGAAGGCTTCCAAGCGAAAAGATCAAGGTTCTTCTGTAGAAGTGCGATGAGGGCGGCTTCCTCCATTGGATCTAGGGTTGTTCTAATTTTGGTCTTCTGATGGGCTTCTGGGCCAACAGATATCTCCTTCAAGTCTTCCGTTGGCTCTAGGCGTGGCTGTTGGAAATCCTCCCTTGGGTCAAGGTCTATCACGTTCACGGTGTGCTCCTTAACCATTTCATCCTTTTTCTTCTTCTGTAATCGCAGACTGTTGTGATAACATTCTCTGGCTATTTTCTGGTCGCCCTTAATCGTTCCTACCTTCCCAATATCTAGAAGATACTTCATAACCAGGAACTTTGTAGACAAAAGTCCCCCCAACAGGTTAAAAGCAGGTCGCCCTATGATTATGTTGTAAGAATTAGGGGCATTGATTACCAAATACCTGACCCGTATTGTTTTTGCTGAAGAACCGTATCCGAAAGTTGTCTTCAGAGTGATGTAACCTCGCACGTGCACCTGCTCCTCTATGAATCCTGCCAAGATCCCCCTGAAAGGTTGTAACTGTTGAGGATCCAGGCCCATTCTTTCGAATGTTTCATAATATAGAATATCAGCCGAACTTCCTGCATCTACCAAAACTCTTTTCACGTCCCAATTGAATATCTGGACAGTAATTACCATGGGGTCATCGTCATGAGGAACGACGCCCTGGAAATCTTTGGGCGAGAAGTGAATCTCGGGCTCTTTTTCTTCTTTTGAATCATACTCCTGACATAACATCACTTGTCTGACATACTTTTTACGCGAGGAGTTGGATTCACCTCCACCTGAAAATCCTCCAGAAAAAGTATTCAAGGTGTGTCTTTTCTCCTCGCTGCTTGCTTCCTTTCTAGGCTTCTGAGATCTTCCTTCTTTGTCTGTCTGAACGTATCCTCTTAACTTCCCATTCTGTATTAGTCTTTCGATCTCCCTTCTCAAGTGGATGCAATCATTGGTGTCATGACCTTGGATTCTGTGGTACTTGCACCAACTGTTGGGGTCTGTTCCCATGATCGTGTGTCCTGTTGTCTTAGCCTCTGGGATGATTTTTGCTTCGTAGACTTCTTTGAGTATCTGTGCTGGGCGAGTATTCAAGGGTGTAAGGACGCTTGGTCGGATCTTGGAGATGTAGGGTGCGTGGGGGCGCCTTTCCTGCCTCTTGTAGAAAGACTGATCCCGGTCTGCCGGCGTCTGATGATTTCTTCGATCCTGATTAGTGGAGGTGCGCTCTTTTGCATCCCTGGCTTTCTTTTCCGCATTGCTTTCTTCTCCCTTGATGTAACAGTCAGCCCTGGCGATGATTTCTTCCATGGAGTCGGCGGGCTTTTGAGCCAAAGACTCATTGAATTGTCCCGCCCTTAAACCGTTCTGGAAGGCTCCCACAAAAACCTCTTGATTAGGGTTGATTACCTTGATGGTGGTATCGTTGAATCTGGCCAAGTAATCTCACAGCGACTCAGCGTGTCCTTGACGGACATTGAAAAGGCTGGTAGCGGAAACTTTTCGATGGCGACTTGCCGCGAATTGCTGAGTGAGTTTCCTGGTCATGTCTGGATAACTCATGATAGAAAAATGGGGAAGGTTCATGTACCAACGCAAAGCTGCATCGGTTAGGGTTCCTGCAAAGAGTTTGCACTTGAGAGAGTCAGAAGCACCTACGACGGCCATACGAGTGTTGAATGCCGTTATGTGTTCCACCGGGTCACTCTTCCCATCAAAAGATGAGAGATGGGGAGGTTTGAAGTGTTCTGGTACTGGAGCGTTCCAAATCTCTACTGAAAGGGGCTGCGGCTCTGGGTTTTCCATCTCATCGTGCTGGGATTCGTCTCGCTCTTCCTGTTGCTTCTGCTGAACGGTCTTTACCGAGGCGCGCAGAGCCTCGTTCTGCTCTCGCAGGAGAGCCATGTCGGTTCTCAGGGTCTCGAAATCCTCCGGGGTGGCCATGAGGAAAAGCGGCAGCTGCTCTGGGACCTGAGAAGTTCTGTAAGACGCCAAGTAGCGCAGCCCTGTAAGACGCCAAGTAGCGCAGCCCTGTAAGACGCCAAGTAGCGCAGCCCTGTAAGATGCCACGTAGCGCAGCCCTGTAAGACGCCAAGTAGCGCAGCCCTGTAAGACGCCACGTAGCGCAGCCCTGTAAGACGCCACGTAGCGCAGCCCTATAAGACGCCTTGTAGCGCAAGCAGATAAGATGCCTTGTAGCGCAATTTTATAAGAGGCTTTGTAGCGCATTCCCGTAAGAAGTCTCGTATCGCAAATCTAACAAACCATGAAGTCTCACCGAATTTTGCCAAGCTATAAAGTTTTAGAAGAAAGATCACGTTATGATAAGTAAAGCGACGCCTATAAGTAGATTCAATACTTTTTTGAACACTTGCTAAATCAAAACTATTTAAAGAAACATCGAGAAAGCTCGTAAACTTAAAAATCATTAACACATCTAAAGACGATATTAGGATTCGTAGCATCCAGAAGGATCACTTTTAGCAAAAAGTCAGCTGGGCGCCACAAGAGGTCGCCCTAAATACAAAACAAGTGAAGCGCCACGCAGGGTCGCCATAAAACTAAAAGAAGAAAAAACTTTAAGATTGGAGTCATTCCTCGTCTACAAGCTGTCCATCAACAATAACTTTCGTAGCATCCATATCAGCAAAATTCCCATCAGGATAGAAGTGTGCGGCTTGCGCACGAGCCCTCTCGAAGCCATCATCGAAATACTCCATAAGTGCCCCCTTGCACTCATCAACTTCTCCTTCCAGTTTCAGGTTCTTTTCCTTGAACGCGTCTCGTTCCAGCTTAACAGCTTCAAGTCACCATACCTTCTCCGCATCCTCATCAGCTTCTTTACACTTTTTCTCCAAGTCACCATACTTTCTCTCCATAGTATGATTCAGCATTAGGATTCTCAAGGCAGATTCTCCTGCATCCATCACCAAGTCGCCAAACTTGCTCTTCATACCGGCGTCCACATCGACTTCACAAAAAGGCACGTTCTCGCCCATATACCTGATAATACCATAAGAAGATATTTTCGTCAATTTTATACATAAAGGAAAAAAGAAGAGAATAGCAAAGCAAACCACCAGGAAATACTTACTTCCGGAAATTAAAGTCCTTATGCCAGAAGGACTCTACCACCTTTTCGTTTAGAGAGGTAGTCGCCGACATTATTCTCTCCGTCCCTTCCACAATCATGTGAAGTTTTTGACTATCGCCCTTTCCACTTCTGACTTTCTTTCGCGGAGGAGAGCTGGAGGTCTCAACAGTCGCGCCTTCAGTAGCAGGCATCTCTAATTGCTCCGCCTCTGTCGAAGACGAACCCACAGTGGTCTTCAAGGGAGGATCTTTCCTTTTCACCCGCCAATGCTGCACGCCAGCAGGGTCACTAGATGTATAACCTTCAGCAGTCTTCCTCGCCTTCAACTCGGCGAGATACTTTTTTCTTTCAGTAGGAGTAAGTGGCGGCATTTTCGATTCTGCAAAAGAAGAAAAGTTAGAAAGAAAATCAACAAATAAGTTTTCATAGGATAATCGTATGAGAATAATAAAACTTGGATCTTTTAGAAAGCCACTCACGCAAGTAGTTATCTAGATCTCCTGTATCGCCCTCTTTATTCAAGAGATCATGGATATCGGAGTGTAGCATTTTCTCTAAGAAACAAACAATCCCTTGTTCATAAGGTGTCATCCTTTCAAAATTATAGCCCATCACAGCAGCTGGAGACGCAGTCCAAACCAGCGGAAACTTCGGTTTTCCCTCCGATAGAACAGAAGCCACAGAACAGTGAAGCGCCCCCTTTACTTTGACGAAAGTATCTTTCCAATCTTTTTTGAAGTTAGAAGCATAAGGCGGGAACAACTTCTTACCTGGATGAGCGTAGATCGTCACCCATGTCCCTCTATTAACATCTTTAGTCCCATAAAAGTATAAAAAAGGACCGACTAAGGGTTCAAAATGTAACACCCCGTTTTCCCAACATTAAAATTTCTTGATTAAATCAGAGTATCGCATGAACGGAATGCTACATTTCTTAATATATCAAAAACAACGGAATAAACAATAATTTATTCTGATCAAAATTATTTAAACTTCGCAGCGGATAAAATAACAAATCAAGTATCCGTTAACAGCTCTACATTTGTTCTTAATATCTCAGTTTTAATCTAAACCAGGGTTAATCTCATAATCAAATGTGCGACAAGAGTCGCATTATTCGAAAGGTAGTCTGATACAGGACTACTCGCTATGGCGAGTGGGAACCCTCGCCTCGCGAACCTTCAGGGGTAACTCGCTATGGCGAGTTGGGTTGCTCGCCTCGCGAGCTTCAGGGGTACTACTCGCTATGGCGAGTAGGGTTGCTCGCCTGGCGAGACATCACGGGTTGCTCGCTATGGCGAGTGGGGGTTGCTCGCTTCGCGAGCCTTCTCAAAGGTTGCTCGCTATGGCGAGTGGATTGCTCGCCTCGCGAGTCCGCTAGGGGTAACTCGCTATGGCGAGTTGGGTTGCTCGCCTCGCGAGCTGGTGAAGAGCACTCGCCGTGGCGAGTTGACTGCTCGCTGTGGCGAGCTGCGACAGAACAGATACGGGATTACGAGGGTTTTCACCCAAAACCCCAAATTTCATCCTAAACCTTCCAAATTTCGACTATAATGATGTACAAGGGCTATTCTATGGTCTGTAAATAGTTTCCTACGTCAACGGTACAATTTCTCATCATCTAATCATCAATTCATTACTTTTTAACCTAATTCTTAGTTCTTAAATTCTCATGAACAATCCCTAAACATGTTAACTACAATCATGAATCATAAGCTTAATGAATTGAAATGCTAGGCTCACCCTTACCTTAGAAAATTGAGCAGCAACCTCTCTTGTTCTTCTCTCCTGTTTTCTCCCTTTTTCTCAAAAAACTGAATTGTACGTACTGTACAATTCTAACCTAGTTTTCCTTTATATCTTAACCTAATTTCTCTTCTCACACCATAACTTATTTATTTCTCTTAATCCCTCAAAACTCTAACTAATTCGAAAACAGCCCCACAACTTAATATTTATTTTATTTCCAACCCTTATTCTATTAAATAATAAAATAGACCACCTAATATAATCACAACAAAACACACAAATCAATTAAATATATTCTAACTCGACAAATTAATTAAATAATTGAGACGGGCGTTACAACTCTCCCCAACTTATAGAATTTTCGTCCTCGAAAATTTACCTCGTTCAGGTCTGAGTACCAGCCAAAGCGAAAACTCTCCCAGTAGTCTGAGCCTTCTTCGGCTTCTTGCATTGCGAACCAATATGACCTTCTTCATTACAGTTAAAGCACACGATGTCATCATGTTTGCATGCCGTAGTAGCATGTCCCTTCTTACCACAACGGTAACACCGCTTCACATCTCCCATACAAGCATTACTCTTGTGGCCTTTTTCTCCACAGTTATAGCAGACGACCTCTGCGGGAGCATCTTCCTTCTCAGGTCTCCTCTCATCATTTACCTTCTGTTTACCCTTATCAACCGGGGCGCTGTACGGCTTATCACGACCTTGTTGGCGCTTACCCTTCCGCTCCTTCAGAACCTTATAATGAGCTTTGGTGTCCTCCTCATAAATTCTGCAGCTACTTACCAATTCAGAGAACTGACGGATCTTCTGATACCCAATTGCTCGCTTCACTTCAGCACGCAAGCCATTCTCGAACTTGATACACTTGGAGAATTCAGCAGTCTCAGCAGTGTAGTGCGGATAAAACTTAGCCAGCTCAACGAACTTAGCAGCATACTCCGTGACTGACATGTCGCCTTGCTTCAGCTCCAGAAACTCAATCTCCTTCTTTCCGCGAACATCCTCTGGAAAGTATCTATTCAGGAATTCCCTCTTGAACACAACCCAAGTAACTTCACCCTCGTTCTCCAGATTCGGACGAACACTAACCCACCAGTCATCAGCTTCCTCGGCCAAACAATGCGTACCAAAACGAAGCATCTGAGGTGCAGTGCACTCCATGACTCGGAAAATCCTTTCAATCTCCTTGAGCCAAGTCTGAGCTCCATCGGGATCATATCTGCCTCTGAAGGTAGGTGGATGGTTTCTCAGAAACGTCTCCAACATTCGAACTCCATTGTTACCACCAGCGTTAGGTTGTTGCCCAACAGCTTGAGCCATCGCTTGTAATGCAGCAGCAAGAGCAGCATCATTTCTTCCAGCCATCTTAGTTCACTACATAACGAGAACGGGTTAGAGAAATTCAAATAGAATGAAACTACCACTCGACACGGACAACTCGATCTACTTGGCCGGACGGACCGACCTGCTCTGATACCAATTGTAACACCCCGTTTTCCCAACATTAAAATTTCTTGATTAAATCAGAGTATCGCATGAACGGAATGCTACATTTCTTAATATATCAAAAACAACGGAATAAATAATAATTTATTCTGATCAAAATTATTTAAACTTCGCAGCGGATAAAATTCAAATTAACATAATGGTTCTGGCTCGCAGGCCTAATCAAAAATCTAACATAATTCAAAACTACTCTTATTCATGTCAGTTCAAGGTAATACGTAAGGAATAGAAAATACATAAAAAGTCCCCATCCCGTTACGTATCAGAGCACCTAAGGACACAGTGAGGGTAGCCACTCACAACAGCAACAACAACTAAAGCGTAAATATCTGCACTTGCCCACGAGGCGGCAATTCCAACAGAAGGGGTGAGATTCACAAAACAAAAACATTAAACATATAATCCAACAATTATATTTAACTGCATAACTTCATCATCTTAATATCACAACAACAGTCAAGTAACATCTTAATCATAATCAACGTCATAATCATAATCAACATCATAAATCATCATCATAAATCAACGTCTTAATCAACAATCTTAGTTCGACTCGACAATGCGACCTCGACTCGACAATGCAACTTAGACTCTTAATCATGCATGTGGTACCATATTGAGTATAAATATACTCCTAGGGCATAAGCCCTCGTCGCTATTGAGCATAAAAATACTCCTAGAGCATAAGCTCTCGTCGCTATTGAGTATAACAATACTCCTAGAGCATAAGCTCTCGTCGCTATTGAGCAAAAGCTCCTAGGGCATGAGCCCTCGTCTCTGGATGAATATGCATGGACTCAACTCCTAAAATCTTAGACATCTCAAAATAAATTCCAATAATTTAGATTACAACATCATAAATCATTGACGACACATGCAGCTTTTATTTATTAACAACATGGCAACATGGCAGCAACGAATCATCACAAGCATTCACATACATCATCTCTTATAATTCAAAGAAAACATATACTAATGCATAGGTCACAATAACAAATCAAGTATCCGTTAACAGCTCTACATTTGTTCTTAATATCTCAGTTTTAATCTAAACCAGGGTTAATCTCATAATCAAATGTGCGACAAGAGTCGCATTATTCGAAAGGTAGTCTGATACAGGACTACTCGCTATGGCGAGTGGGAACCCTCGCCTCGCGAACCTTCAGGGGTAACTCGCTATGGCGAGTTGGGTTGCTCGCCTCGCGAGCTTCAGGGGTACTACTCGCTATGGCGAGTAGGGTTGCTCGCCTGGCGAGACATCACGGGTTGCTCGCTATGGCGAGTGGGGGTTGCTCGCTTCGCGAGCCTTCTCAAAGGTTGCTCGCTATGGCGAGTGGATTGCTCGCCTCGCGAGTCCGCTAGGGGTAACTCGCTATGGCGAGTTGGGTTGCTCGCCTCGCGAGCTGGTGAAGAGCACTCGCCGTGGCGAGTTGACTGCTCGCTGTGGCGAGCTGCGACAGAACAGATACGGGATTACGAGGGTTTTCACCCAAAACCCCAAATTTCATCCTAAACCTTCCAAATTTCGACTATAATGATGTACAAGGGCTATTCTATGGTCTGTAAACAGTTTCCTACGTCAACGGTACAATTTCTCATCATCTAATCATCAATTCATTACTTTTTAACCTAATTCTTAGTTCTTAAATTCTCATGAACAATCCCTAAACATGTTAACTACAATCATGAATCATAAGCTTAATGAATTGAAATGCTAGGCTCACCCTTACCTTAGAAAATTGAGCAGCAGCCTCTCTTGTTCTTCTCTCCTGTTTTCTCCCTTTTTCTCCAAAAACTGAATTGTACGTACTGTACAATTCTAACCTAGTTTTCCTTTATATCTTAACCTAATTTCTCTTCTCACACCAAAACTTACTCTTTCCCCTTAACTTATTTATTTCTCTTAATCCCTCAAAACTCTAACTAATTCGAAAACAGCCCCACAACTTAATATTTATTTTATTTCCAACCCTTATTCTATTAAATAATAAAATAGACCACCTAATACAATCACAACAAAACACACAAATCAATTAAATATATTCTAACTCGACAAATTAATTAAATAATTGAGACGGGCGTTACACAAAACCCAACGCCTTACATAGAATCTCAAAACCTCGGATAAACGCCCAGCTATTCGGGCGGATTTGAGAGGGCGCTACGTTCATAAACTTCAACACGTCCATCTCAAAAGAACTAAGTGGAAGCTTCACGCCAAATTCTTCAAGAACCGCCGCATACATAAAGTACTCCTCGCCCACCAAAGATTGTGAGCACACCCTCTCGCCCTCGTCACACTGCAGTAGTTCGACATCTTCTTCATGTCCCGTCGACGAGATATCCATCTCACTCCTTATGAAATTGATCGCTGCATCCCCAGTGTACAGCGAGGCCACACCCGTCACTTCTTGAGCAAAAAACCTCATTATCACACCTGTCCTGATCGCGTCTTATTTCTCTATCAAGGCAGGCCTAAATAAGCAAATCTCTTGGCTCCGATTTAAACCTGAAGTAGAATAGAGCAAAACGCAATCACTATCGGAACTGCTGTCGTTACAACTATCGCTGTCAGACGACTCATCTGTGGTTGTGTCATTCAGAAGACTACGAAAGTAGGCATCCCAAACTATAACGCCGTTGGGACGGGTCGCATGTTTCAAACAGGTCATTCGTAATTTGTTAAGTTCTTTAGGGTCAGAGGGAACGACCTCTCTAC
The DNA here is from genome assembly GCA_946800305.1 of Medicago arabica. Lineage (NCBI taxonomy): Eukaryota > Viridiplantae > Streptophyta > Magnoliopsida > Fabales > Fabaceae > Medicago > Medicago arabica. The sequence continues at coordinate 17,650,045 of OX326967.1, forward strand.
CTTGTTCATCGCATTCCTTAATAACTACCATCGCTACAAAGCCTAAAACGACTAGTTCAAAATGCAGTAAAGGAGAAAGGATAAGGGTTTACCTGGAAGAAATCGGAGAGTTGATGAAGGGAAAATCGGAATAAACGGCTGCGCTAAATCAGAAGAAAGCGGAAGCAGAGAGAATAGAAGAAGCGAAATGATGAAATAAGGTTGAAGAGGAAGTAAAGCGCTAATATAAAGGAACAGAAGAGTTAAAGTCGCCTCGAAAAGCGCGCTTTATCTACAAAAAGAGCGGAAACACGTGCGTGGCAGGCCGAGATGAGAACACGTCACGACAACTGAAGAGTCAAGAGATCTACACCGTCCGATCTATTTCGCAGGTTAAAGTTCTCGCCAACCTTCCAAGGAACGTCTGTCTCGCCCTTCCAGAAAACGAGGCGAGACGTATCACGCCATAGCTTAGGAACCTGTACTAAAGAAAACTAGGCGATTAGTTCTGTATAAGGCAAACTTCTTTTAGTACAGGAGGGATCTATGATTTAAGGGTAATATAACCACCCTCTGAAGCTATCAAACAGCTAAAAGGATCCTTCATAAGGATCCCTACGTTCGTCCAGATAACATAAACCACTTCGCCTTGTCCCAAGACTCGTGCTTGTTGGGCTATGGACCATCATTGAATTTCCTAAACAGCTAGAAGGATCCTTCCTAAGGATCCCTACGTTCGTCCAGATAACATAAACCACTTTGCCTTGTCCCAAGACTCAAGCTTGTTGGGCTATGGACCGTCATAATATTCCTAGGAATCTTAAGGACCTACAGAAGGGCCTGTAGACCCTCCAGGAGGCTTTAGCGCCCTCCAGAAGAGTTCTAAGGCCAAAGGCGTGTCCTTTCCAGGGCGCCACCTTAAGTAAACCTCTAGAACCCGCCTAAAATACTAGAATACCCCTATGGCTTGGAGACCAAGCCATCAAAACCCAAGCCAACGGCAGGCTATAAATACAACCCTTGAGAGCATTCTCAAGGCATCCAATAATCAGTCTAAACCCTAATAGACAGAGGAAACCCTAGTATTCACTACTCGTACTTTTTGCATGTACAAGTACATTTATTAGTTAACTACACTATGTATAATGATTTTAGACCTAAAAAACAAGTAATTTGACTAAAACAAAGTTTTAAATTGAGTTTAAACGCAATTCGAACAAAAGGTCGAACCTTTGTTGACCAAAGGATTATCTAACGTTTAGTTCATTTTTATAGTTACCCAATTCTTACTTTAGTACATTTATTAGTTAAATACACTATGTATAATGATTTTAGACCTAAAAAACACGTAAATTGACTAAAACAAAGTTTTAAATTGAGTTTAAACGCAATTATATCAAAAATTCAACATTTGTTGACCAAAAGATTATCTAACGTTTAGTTCACTTTTATAATTACGAAATTCTTACTTTAGTACATTTATTAGTTAAATACACTATGTATAATGATTTTAGACCTAAAAAACAAGTAATTTGACTAAAACAAAGTTCTAAATTGAGTTTAAACGCAATTCGAACAAAAGGTCGAACCTTTGTTGACCAAAGGATTATCTAACGTTTAGTTCATTTTTATAGTTACCCAATTCTTACTTTAGTACATTTATTAGTTAAATACACTATGTATAATGATTTTAGACCTAAAAAACACGTAAATTGACTAAAACAAAGTTTTAAATTGAGTTTAAACGCAATTACATCAAAAAGTCAACCTTTGTTGACCAAAGGATTATCTAACGTTTAGTTCACTTTTATAGTTACCAAATTCCTACTTTAGTACATTTATTAGTTATATACACTATGTATTTAGAGATAAAAAACACGTAAATCGACTAAAACAAAGTTTTAAATTGAGTTTAAACGCAATTACATCAAAAATTCAACATTTGTTGACCAAAAGATTATCTAACGTTTAGTTCACTTTTATAGTTACGAAATTCTTACTTTAGTACATTTATTAGTTAAATACACTATGTATAATGATTTTAGACCTAAAAAACAAGTAATTTGACTAAAACAAAGTTCTAAATTGAGTTTAAACGCAATTCGAACAAAAGGTCGAACCTTTGTTGACCAAAGGATTATCTAACGTTTAGTTCATTTTTATAGTTATCCAATTCTTACTTTAGTACATTTATTAGTTAAATACACTATGTATAATGATTTTAGACCTAAAAAACACGTAAATTGACTAAAACAAAGTTTTAAATTGAGTTTAAACGCAATTACATCAAAAAGTCAACCTTTGTTGACCAGAAGATTATCTAACGTTTAGTTCACTTTTATAGTTACCAAATTCTTACTTTAGTACATTTATTAGTTAAATACACTATGTATCATATTAGACTTAAAAAACACGTAAATTGACTAAAACAAAGTTTTAAATTGACTTTAAACGCAATTACATCAAAAAGTCAACCTTTGTTGACCAAAGGATTATCTAACGTTTAGTTCACTTTTATAGTTACGAAATTCTTACTTTAGTACATTTATTAGTTAACTACACTATGTATAATGATTTTAGACCTAAAAAACAAGTAATTTGACTAAAACAAAGTTCTAAATTGAGTTTAAACGCAATTCGAACAAAAGGTCGAACCTTTGTTGACCAAAGGATTATCTAACGTTTAGTTCATTTTTATAGTTACCCAATTCTTATTTTAGTACATTTATTAGTTAAATACACTATAGATAATAATTTTAGACCTTTAAAACACGTAAATTGACTAAAACAAAGTTTTAAATTGAGTTTAAACGCAATTACATCAAAAAGTCAACTTTTGTTGACCAAAGGATTATTTAACGTTCAGTTCACTTTTATAGTTACCAAATTCTTACTTTACTACATTTATTAGTTAAATATACTATGTATTTAGAGGTAAAAAACACGTAAATTGACGAAAACAAAGTTTTAAATTGAGTTTAAACGCAATTACATCAAAAAGTCAACTTTTGTTGACCAAAGGATTATCTAACGTTTAGTTCACTTTTATTGTTACGAAATTCTTACTTTAGTACATTTATTAGTGAAATACACTATGTATAATGATTTTAGACCTAAAAAACAAGTAATTTGACTAAAACAAAGTTCTAAATTGAGTTTAAACACAATTCGAACAAAAGGTCAAACCTTTGTTGACCAAACGATTATTTAACGTTTAGTTCATTTTTATAGTTACCCAATTCTTATTTTAGTACATTTATTAGTTAAATACACTATAGATAATAATTTTAGACCTTTAAAACACGTAAATTGACTAAAACAAAGTTTTAAATTGAGTTTAAACGCAATTCAAACAAAAGGTTAAACTTTTGTTGACCAAAGGATTATCTAACGTTTAGTTCACTTTTATAGTTACCAAATTCTTACTTTAGTACATTTATTAGTTAACTACACTATGTATAATGTTTTTAGACCTAAAAAACAAGTAATTTGACTAAAACAAAGTTTTAAATTGAGTTTAAACGCAATTCAAACAAAAGGTTAAACTTTTGTTGACCAAAGGATTATCTAACGTTTAGTTCACTTTTATAGTTACCAAATTCTTACTTTAGTACATTTATTAGTTAACTACACTATGTATAATGATTTTAGACCTAAAAAACAAGTAATTTGACTAAAACAAAGTTCTAAATTGAGTTTAAACGCAATTCGAACAAAAGGTCGAACCTTTGTTGACCAAAGGATTATCTAACGTTTAGTTCATTTTTATAGTTACCCAATTCTTACTTTAGTACATTTATTAGTTAAATACACTATGTATAATGATTTTAGACCTAAAAAACACGTAAATTGACTAAAACAAAGTTTTAAATTGAGTTTAAACGCAATTACATCAAAAAGTCAACCTTTGTTGACCAAAGGATTATCTAACGTTTAGTTCACTTTTATAGTTACCAAATTCCTACTTTAGTACATTTATTAGTTATATACACTATGTATTTAGAGATAAAAAACACGTAAATCGACTAAAACAAAGTTTTAAATTGAGTTTAAACGCAATTACATCAAAAATTCAACATTTGTTGACCAAAAGATTATCTAACGTTTAGTTCACTTTTATAGTTACGAAATTCTTACTTTAGTACATTTATTAGTTAAATACACTATGTATAATGATTTTAGACCTAAAAAACAAGTAATTTGACTAAAACAAAGTTCTAAATTGAGTTTAAACGCAATTCGAACAAAAGGTCGAACCTTTGTTGACCAAAGGATTATCTAACGTTTAGTTCATTTTTATAGTTACCCAATTCTTACTTTAGTACATTTATTAGTTAAATACACTATGTATAATGATTTTAGACCTAAAAAACACGTAAATTGACTAAAACAAAGTTTTAAATTGAGTTTAAACGCAATTACATCAAAAAGTCAACCTTTGTTGACCAAAGGATTATCTAACGTTTAGTTCACTTTTATAGTTACCAAATTATTACTTTAGTACATTTATTAGTTAAATACACTATGTATTTCAAGGAAAAAAACACTTTAATTGACTAAAACAAAGTTTTAAATTGACTTTAAACGCAATTACATCAAAAAGTCAACCTTTGTTGACCAAAGGATTATCTAACGTTTAGTTCACTTTTATAGTTACGAAATTCTTACTTTAGTACATTTATTAGTTAACTACACTATGTATAATGATTTTAGACCTAAAAAACAAGTAATTTGACTAAAACAAAGTTCTAAATTGAGTTTAAACGCAATTCGAACAAAAGGTCGAACCTTTGTTGACCAAAGGATTATCTAACGTTTAGTTCATTTTTATAGTTACCCAATTCTTATTTTAGTACATTTATTAGTTAAATACACTATAGATAATAATTTTAGACCTTTAAAACACGTAAATTGACTAAAACAAAGTTTTAAATTGAGTTTAAACGCAATTACATCAAAAAGTCAACTTTTGTTGACCAAAGGATTATCTAACGTTTAGTTCACTTTTATAGTTACCAAATTCTTACTTTAGTACATTTATTAGTTAAATACACTATGTATTTAGAGGTAAAAAACACGTAAATTGACTAAAACAAAGTTTTAAATTGAGTTTAAACGCAATTACATCAAAAAGTCAACTTTTGTTGACCAAAGGATTATCTAACGTTTAGTTCACTTTTATAGTTACCAAATTCTTACTTTAGTACATTTATTAGTGAAATACACTATGTATAATGATTTTAGACCTAAAAAACAAGTAATTTGACTAAAACAAAGTTCTAAATTGAGTTTAAACACAATTAGAACAAAAGGCCAAACCTTTGTTGACCAAATGATTATCTAACGTTTAGTTCATTTTTATAGTTACCCAATTCTTATTTTAGTACATTTATTAGTTAAATACACTATAGATAATAATTTTAGACCTTTAAAACACGTAAATTGACTAAAACAAAGTTTTAAATTGAGTTTAAACGCAATTCAAACAAAAGGTTAAACTTTTGTTGACCAAAGGATTATCTAACGTTTAGTTCACTTTTATAGTTACCAAATTCTTACTTTAGTACATTTATTAGTTAACTACACTATGTATAATGTTTTTAGACCTAAAAAACAAGTAATTTGACTAAAACAAAGTTCTAAATTGAGTTTAAACGCAATTCGAACAAAAGGTCGAACCTTTGTTGACCAAAGGATTATCTAACGTTTAGTTCATTTTTATAGTTACCCAATTCTTATTTTAGTACATTTATTAGTTAAATACACTATAGATAATAATTTTAGACCTTTAAAACACGTAAATTGACTAAAACAAAGTTTTAAATTGAGTTTAAACGCAATTCAAACAAAAGGTTAAACTTTTGTTGACCAAAGGATTATCTAACGTTTAGTTCATTTTTATAGTTACCCAATTCTTACTTTAGTACATTTATTAGTTAAATACACTATGTATAATGATTTTAGACCTAAAAAACAAGTAATTTGACTAAAACAAAGTTCTAAATTGAGTTTAACGCAATTTGAACAAAAGGTCGAACCTTTGTTGACCAAAAGATTATCTAACGTTTAGTTCATTTTTATAGTTACCCAATTCTTACTTTAGTACATTTATTAGTTAAATACACTATGTATAATGATTTTAGACCTAAAAAACAAGTAATTTGACTAAAACAAAGTTCTAAATTGAGTTTAAACGCAATTCGAACAAAAGGTCGAACCTTTGTTGACCAAAGGATTATCTAACGTTTAGTTCATTTTTATAGTTACCCAATTCTTACTTTAGTACATTTATTAGTTAAATACACTATGTATAATGATTTTAGACCTAAAAAACACGTAAATTGACTAAAACAAAGTTTTAAATTGAGTTTAAACGCAATTACATCAAAAAGTCAACCTTTGTTGACCAAAGGATTATCTAACGTTTAGTTCACTTTTATAGTTACCAAATTCCTACTTTAGTACATTTATTAGTTATATACACTATGTATTTAGAGATAAAAAACACGTAAATCGACTAAAACAAAGTTTTAAATTGAGTTTAAACGCAATTACATCAAAAATTCAACATTTGTTGACCAAAAGATTATCTAACGTTTAGTTCACTTTTATAGTTACGAAATTCTTACTTTAGTACATTTATTAGTTAAATACACTATGTATAATGATTTTAGACCTAAAAAACAAGTAATTTGACTAAAACAAAGTTCTAAATTGAGTTTAAACGCAATTCGAACAAAAGGTCGAACCTTTGTTGACCAAAGGATTATCTAACGTTTAGTTCATTTTTATAGTTACCCAATTCTTACTTTAGTACATTTATTAGTTAAATACACTATGTATAATGATTTTAGACCTAAAAAACACGTAAATTGACTAAAACAAAGTTTTAAATTGAGTTTAAACGCAATTACATCAAAAAGTCAACCTTTGTTGACCAAAGGATTATCTAACGTTTAGTTCACTTTTATAGTTACCAAATTCTTACTTTAGTACATTTATTAGTTAAATACACTATGTATTTCAAGGAAAAAAACACTTTAATTGACTAAAACAAAGTTTTAAATTGAGTTTAAACGCAATTACATCAAAAAGTCAACCTTTGTTGACCAAAGGATTATCTAACGTTTAGTTCACTTTTATAGTTACCAAATTCTTACTTTAGTACATTTATTAGTTAACTACACTATGTATAATGATTTTAGACCTAAAAAACAAGTAATTTGACTAAAACAAAGTTCTAAATTGAGTTTAAACGCAATTCGAACAAAAGGTCGAACCTTTGTTGACCAAAGGATTATCTAACGTTTAGTTCATTTTTATAGTTACCCAATTCTTATTTTAGTACATTTATTAGTTAAATACACTATAGATAATAATTTTAGACCTTTAAAACACGTAAATTGACTAAAACAAAGTTTTAAATTGAGTTTAAACGCAATTACATCAAAAAGTCAACCTTTGTTGACCAAAGGATTATCTAACGTTTAGTTCACTTTTATAGTTACCAAATTCTTACTTTAGTACATTTATTAGTTAAATACACTATGTATTTAGAGGTAAAAAACACGTAAATTGACTAAAACAAAGTTTTAAATTGAGTTTAAACGCAATTACATCAAAAAGTCAACCTTTGTTGACCAAAGGATTATCTAACGTTTAGTTCACTTTTATAGTTACCAAATTCTTACTTTAGTACATTTATTAGTGAAATACACTATGTATAATGATTTTAGACCTAAAAAACAAGTAATTTGACTAAAACAAAGTTCTAAATTGAGTTTAAACACAATTCGAACAAAAGGTCAAACCTTTGTTGACCAAATGATTATCTAACGTTTAGTTCATTTTTATAGTTACCCAATTCTTATTTTAGTACATTTATTAGTTAAATACACTATAGATAATAATTTTAGACCTTTAAAACACGTAAATTGACTAAAACAAAGTTTTAAATTGAGTTTAAACGCAATTCAAACAAAAGGTTAAACTTTTGTTGACCAAAGGATTATCTAACGTTTAGTTCACTTTTATAGTTACCAAATTCTTACTTTAGTACATTTATTAGTTAACTACACTATGTATAATGTTTTTAGACCTAAAAAACAAGTAATTTGACTAAAACAAAGTTCTAAATTGAGTTTAAACGCAATTCGAACAAAAGGTCGAACCTTTGTTGACCAAAGGATTATCTAACGTTTATTTCATTTTTATAGTTACCCAATTCTTATTTTAGTACATTTATTAGTTAAATACACTATAGATAATAATTTTAGACCTTTAAAACACGTAAATTGACTAAAACAAAGTTTTAAATTGAGTTTAAACGCAATTCAAACAAAAGGTTAAACTTTTGTTGACCAAAGGATTATCTAACGTTTAGTTCATTTTTATAGTTACCCAATTCTTACTTTAGTACATTTATTAGTTAAATACACTATGTATAATGATTTTAGACCTAAAAAACAAGTAATTTGACTAAAACAAAGTTCTAAATTGAGTTTAACGCAATTTGAACAAAAGGTCGAACCTTTGTTGACCAAAAGATTATCTAACGTTTAGTTCATTTTTATAGTTACCCAATTCTTACTTTAGTACATTTATTAGTTAAATACACTATGTATAATGATTTTAGACCTAAAAAACAAGTAATTTGACTAAAACAAAGTTCTAAATTGAGTTTAAACGCAATTCGAACAAAAGGTCGAACCTTTGTTGACCAAAGGATTATCTAACGTTTAGTTCATTTTTATAGTTACCCAATTCTTACTTTAGTACATTTATTAGTTAAATACACTATGTATAATGATTTTAGACCTAAAAAACACGTAAATTGACTAAAACAAAGTTTTAAATTGAGTTTAAACGCAATTACATCAAAAAGTCAACCTTTGTTGACCAGAAGATTATCTAACGTTTAGTTCACTTTTATAGTTACCAAATTCTTACTTTAGTACATTTATTAGTTAAATACACTATGTATTTAGAGGTAAAAAACACGTAAATTGACTAAAACAAAGTTTTAAATTGAGTTTAAACGCAATTACATCAAAAAGTCAACCTTTGTTGACCAAAGGATTATCTAACGTTTAGTTCACTTTTATAGTTACGAAATTCTTACTTTAGTACATTTATTAGTTAACTACACTATGTATAATGATTTTAGACCTATAAAAATAGTAATTTGACTAAAACAAAGTTCTAAATTGAGTTTAAACGCAATTCGAACAAAAGGTCGAACCTTTGTTGACCAAAGGATTATCTAACGTTTAGTTCATTTTTATAGTTACCCAATTCTTACTTTAGTACATTTACTAGTTAAATACACTATGTATAATGATTTTAGACCTAAAAAACACGTAAATTGACTAAAACAAAGTTTTAAATTGAGTTTAAACGCAATTACATCAAAAAGTCAACCTTTGTTGACCAAAGGATTATTTAACGTTCAGTTCACTTTTATAGTTACCAAATTCTTACTTTACTACATTTATTAGTTAAATACACTATGTATTTAGAGGTAAAAAACACGTAAATTGACTAAAACAAAGTTTTAAATTGAGTTTAAACGCAATTACATCAAAAAGTCAACTTTTGTTGACCAAAGGATTATCTAACGTTTAGTTCACTTTTATAGTTACGAAATTCTTACTTTAGTACATTTATTAGTTAAATACACTATGTATAATGATTTTAGAGGTAAAAAACAAGTAATTTGACTAAAACAAAGTTTTAAATTGAGTTTAAACGCAATTCAAACAAATGGTTAAACTTTTGTTGACCAAAGGATTATCTAACGTTTAGTTCACTTTTATAGTTACCAAATTCTTACTTTAGTACATTTATTAGTTAACTACACTATGTATAATGTTTTTAGACCTAAAAAACAAGTAATTTGACTAAAACAAAGTTCTAAATTGAGTTTAAACGCAATTCGAACAAAAGGTCGAACCTTTGTTGACCAAAGGATTATCTAACGTTTAGTTTATTATTATAGTTACCCAATTCTTACTTTAGTACATTTATTAGTTAAATACACTATGTATAATGATTTTAGACCTAAAAAACAATTAATTTGACTAAAACAAAGTTCTAAATTGAGTTTAAACGCAATTCGAACAAACAGTCGAACCTTTGTTGACCAAAGGATTAACTAACGTTTAGTTCATTTTTATAGTTACCCAATTCTTACTTTAGTTCATTTACTAGTTAAATACACTATGTATAATGATTTTAGACCTAAAAAACACGTAAATTGACTAAAACAAAGTTTTAAATTGAGTTTAAACGCAATTACATCAAAAAGTCAACCTTTGTTGACCAGAGGATTATCTAACGTTTAGTTCACTTTTATAGTTACCAAATTCTTACTTTAGTACATTTGTTAGTTAAATATACTATGTATTTAGGGGAAAAAAACACGTAAATTGACTTTAAACGCAATTACATCAAAAATTCAACCTTTGTTGACCAAAGGATTATCTAACGTTTAGTTCACTTTTATAGTTACGAAATTCTTACTTTAGTACATTTATTAGTTAACTACACTATGTATAATGATTTTAGACCTATAAAACAAGTAATTTGACTAAAACAAAGTTCTAAATTGAGTTTAAACGCAATTCGAACAAAAGGTCGAACCTTTGTTGACCAAAGGATTATCTAAAGTTTAGTTCATTTTTATAGTTACCCAATTCTTACTTTAGTACATTTATTAGTTAAATACACTATGTATAATGATTTTAGACCTAAAAAACACGTAAATTGACTAAAACAAAGTTTTAAATTGAGTTTAAACGCAATTACATCAAAAAGTCAACCTTTGTTGACCAGAGGATTATCTAACGTTTAGTTCACTTTTATAGTTACCAAATTCTTACTTTAGTACATTTATTAGTTAAATACACTATGTATTTAGAGGTAAAAAACACGTAAATTGACTAAAACAAAGTTTTAAATTGACTTTAAACGCAATTACATCAAAAAGTCAACCTTTGTTGACCAAAGGATTATCTAACGTTTAGTTCACTTTTATAGTTACGAAATTCTTACTTTAGTACATTTATTAGTTAACTACACTATGTATAATGATTTTAGACCTATAAAAATAGTAATTTGACTAAAACAAAGTTCTAAATTGAGTTTAAACGCAATTCGAACAAAAGGTCGAACCTTTGTTGACCAAAGGATTATCTAACGTTTAGTTCATTTTTATAGTTACCCAATTCTTACTTTAGTACATTTATTAGTTAAATACACTATGTATAATGATTTTAGACCTAAAAAACACGTAAATTGACTAAAACAAAGTTTTAAATTGAGTTTAAACGCAATTACATCAAAAAGTCAACCTTTGTTGACCAAAGGATTATTTAACGTTTAGTTCACTTTTATAGTTACCAAATTCTTACTTTAGTACATTTATTAGTTAAATACACTATGTATTTAGAGGTAAAAAACACGTAAATTGACTAAAACAAAGTTTTAAATTGAGTTTAAACGCAATTACATCAAAAAGTCAACTTTTGTTGACCAAAGGATTATCTAACGTTTAGTTCACTTTTATAGTTACGAAATTCTTACTTTAGTACATTTATTAGTTAAATACACTATGTATAATGATTTTAGACCTAAAAAACAAGTAATTTGACTAAAACAAAGTTTTAAATTGAGTTTAAACGCAATTCAAACAAAGGGTTAAACTTTTGTTGACCAAAGGATTATCTAACGTTTATTTCACTTTTATAGTTACCAAATTCTTACTTTAGTACATTTATTAGTTAACTACACTATGTATAATGTTTTTAGACCTAAAAAACAAGAATTTGACTAAAACAAAGTTCTAAATTGAGTTTAAACGCAATTCGAACAAAAGGTCGAACCTTTGTTGACCAAAGGATTATCTAACGTTTAGTTCATTTTTATAGTTACCCAATTCTTACTTTAGTACATTTATTAGTTAAATACACTATGTATAATGATTTTAGACCTAAAAAACAAGTAAATTGACTAAACAAAGTTCTAAATTGAGTTTAAACTCAATTCGAACAAACAGTCGAACCTTTGTTGACCAAAGGATTAACTAACGTTTAGTTCATTTTTATAGTTACCCAATTCTTACTTTAGTACATTTATTAGTTAAATACACTATGTATAATGATTTTAGACCTAAAAAACACGTAAATTGACTAAAACAAAGTTTTAAATTGAGTTTAAACGCAATTACATCAAAAAGTCAACCTTTGTTGACCAAAGGATTATCTAACGTTTAGTTCACTTTTATAGTTACCAAATTCTTACTTTAGTACATTTGTTAGTTAAATATACTATGTATTTAGGGGAAAAAAACACGTAAATTGACTTTATACGCAATTACATCAAAAATTCAACCTTTGTTGACCAAAGGATTATCTAACGTTTAGTTCACTTTTATAGTTACGAAATTCTTACTTTAGTACATTTATTAGTTAACTACACTATGTATAATGATTTTAGACCTAAAAAACAAGTAATTTGACTAAAACAAAGTTCTAAATTGAGTTTAAACGCAATTCGAACAAAAGGTCGAACCTTTGTTGACCAAAGGATTATCTAAAGTTTAGTTCATTTTTATAGTTACCCAATTCTTACTTTAGTACATTTATTTGTTAAATACACTATGTATAATGATTTTAGACCTAAA